>JAFEMH010001299.1:10000-498642 GCA_022495995.1 Adenophora triphylla var. japonica
ATGTAGTAATAGTATATATAACTATTATTTGAAAATCGGCATGTACTAAAATTTTCAATTCAAATCTAAATAGAAAGAAAACAAGCAAGTGATATGGTTGTGTGTACCGACTATCTGACTTTCTCTCAATTTACAATTTAACTGACATGAATTTTGATTACTTTTGTAATATACTTTTTAAAAATAAAAGTGTGTAGATCCGATTGCTCCCTTTATTTCGCATAATCAACTCAATCAAATTTTGACATATTTTTATAAAAAAAATATGAATAATTTAATAGAAAAATATAGATACACTACAAAAAATAAACCCTTTTATGACGGTCGACGGACCGTAGCAAAAAACTCAAAAACCGACACAAAAGGTATTTGTGACGGTTTTGTGACGGTTTATTGGCTGACTTAATTGCGTGGGTCACAAATACTTTGTGTCGGGTGGTAAACCGTCATAATTGGTTTTTGTGACGGCCTTTGTTACGGTTTAGAAACAATGCAAAAGAAAATGTGTCATATGCTTAAAAGTTATGTTACGCTTTTTTGCGACGGTTATAACCGTCACAATTGATATATTTATTACGGTTATTTACACGTCACCTGAGATAATTGTGTGCGACATATTAGTTTGTGACCGTATTTGAACCGTAACATATATTTTTATGTGTCAGTTTGTTTACCATAATAATAAAACAGTGCTGATATTTTTTTTAATATTTGTTACGGTTTAAACCATAATATATATATATATATATATATATATATATATATATATATATATATATATATATATATATATATATATATATATATATATATATATAATAGTTTCTAAAATGGTGGTATATTTTTACTAAATCACAATTTCTAGAAAATATGTATATGAAAAAGAGAACTTTTTCATTCCAAAATCAACAATACCACAATAATCTCAAAGTGCTTAATATTCAAAAGAAATAATCCCATAATACTAAACAAGTGCTAAATATATAACATTGTCCAAAAGCTATTATAGCCATAGAGCCATGTCAAAAGATAAACTCTAAAGTCGCTAGCGGTGGAACTGTTGAAGATGTATCATATGCCAACAAGTAGAATCATTCTGCCACGAATACTCCTATAAATAAAATATATAACACAAATATTCAGTATATATATATATATGCATGCATATGTAAAAGTAAAATTATGCTAAGGAAATTAAAAGCAATAAAAAAAATATTTACTACCTCCTTTCGAAATAAATATCACATTCCTTATTTTAAAACGTGCCATTCATATTGGGAAGACTAAAAATAAAGAAAAAGTGTGACATTTATTATGGGACGAATGGAGTATTAGTTGATTCATATATATGATACAATAAAAAATAATTATAAACTAACTACACTTACCTGAAAACACAAAACACACTAAAGCACTAGCTAGACATTTCATCGAGCCCATCTTCCGTACCACCAGATGTTGAAGGATTCACCTATGTATATGAATCAAAAACTATGAAATCACAGGAAATGCCCATAGAAAATGAGAGATGACATAAAGATGCTCATAACATCACTTGTGAGTAAATGAAACAAGATATATAAAACCAAACAATTTATGGAAAATTAAAACTATTTATATAATAAAATTACTAACCTGACTAACACTAGATGGAATATGAGGAGAATCATGCCGAAGAGTGTGATTACTCGCATACGCAGTACGCAAAGCATCAAGCTCAGCCCACAAAGCATCATACTTGGCCTGCATAGCATCTTTTTGTGAGTCATGATTCACTAACATATGCTAGAAGCACACTCTACAATATCACTAATTAGATGGCACACTTTGCTTCCTGTTTCAAGCTTGGAATGAATATAGAAACCTCAATCAGCAATAACCATAACTTGTCAGTTTCCAGACAGAAAAATAACCAAAACTTGGATATTCAGTACCCCGATTTAAAAGCTTATCTTGTCAGATTTATTTATTTTTTATTTTTATTTGCAAGTCACAAACATTTCACAGAACATCAGCCATTCACAAGGAATAGAACGAGAGGCAATCATATGAGAGGACCCAAACATGGCCATAAAAGAAATCCAATAACGAGGGCAGTATCCAACAGTATCTACTCCAATAGACCATAAGAGGGATTAAGAGCCAAATACCTCTTCTTCATCAGAGTCAAAGTCGCTATCATCTGAACTATCACTTGATTCTTCTTTCTTCTTAATAACAGCAGCTGAAGGCTTCTTTGGCTGGGAGGCAACCTCAGTCTTCTTCTGTATGAGAGCCAATAGTCAGCTTCAAATTTTATTATAACAAGAAAACCTCAAAACTTAAGCATCATGAAGAACAACAGGAAGTATGCAACTGCAGACTCATCGTCTACAACTGTTAATTAAAAATTAAACTGAAATCTCTATTTAGCAAGGATGGTAGCTGCTGAGTGTCTTTAACAAGTGTTAATTAATTACTCCCTCTGTCCCAAATTAAATGACTATTTTTGTCTCACAATGAATATGAATGACCTTTTGAAACTTATCCATCACAAAACTATCCCTAAATTCAATTTTTTTTCATAATTCATTATATTATTGGAAAACTAAAATTTTGAAAGTGAAATCATTTATTTTGGAACGGAGTGAGTAAAACACTGAAGTTTCTCTTTCTAGCAGAGACCACATACAGTAAAATGACATACAATACAAAAAACACTCACATCATCATCAGAGCTATCACTATCATCTGAATCAGAATCATCACTTGACTCATCCTTCTTGGAAGCTGACACTGTGCTGGTTTTGGCGGCAGCTGCAGGTGCACTTTTTGATGGAGCTGCTACCTTGCTTTTTGGTTCCTGTATATCAACAAATTCAATATTACAGGTTGATAATTATATTTAAATTGTCAACTCTGATGAATTCATCAGAGTAGTAAATTTATGTTAATTTATTTTAGTCTATTTGATCTCAATTTGATATTCATCCTTTCAATCCTTTCTTTATATGTTCAAATTATCTGCAAATTTCTGTAAATTTCAATTCAGGAATTGTTCTTTCGTATTGTGTTGATTCAACGCCGAATCCCTGCTATATCAATCTGATATTTGCTTAGTTAAGGTTCCATTTCCATTGGTTTTCCCGCCTTGTAGTTCGAATTAGGGTTTTCACTTCCTGGATATATGATGCAAGGCAGATTTCTAGTAGATTTTTGTCTTCCCTTTAGTAGTCTGTCTGGTTCAGTTTTTTATTATTGGTCAAAGCCAGGAGGATGATGCAACATTTTGCACGTATAATGTATTTTAGAGTTGGATAAATTGGTTGTACGGGTGGGGAAGGTCTTCAATCTTGTTGTACATGATGTGTGATAATTCTTTTAGGTCATCTTGTAATAGTATGCAACACTTGTCAGTTTATCTGAAGTGGGGACATGCATTTTTGGATGTATTACCAAATCAGCTTATTCTTCTCTCTATCTCTCTCTCTCTCTCTCTTGTTGGTGATTTTAGTGTCATCAACTTGTTTTATTGTAATGGTGATTTACTAAGAGATCAATGTGATTCGTATTAGACTCGGACACGAGTAAGGGAAAGTGTGGAGTACACACTCGTTTGAGCTAAAACGAAGTCAACCTCAATAAAGAAGTAAAAGTTAAAGGGTAGCACATTTTGCTGATGTGCTCGGCCGAGCAGAGTCCTTGACTCGGCCGAGCGCAGCTTAGCGTATTGGCCAAGTTTCTCGGAGCTGTCTTGCTCGGCCGAGGCATGTGCCTTGCTCGGCCGAGCAGTATGAACAACACGGCCGTGCAGTTCATAAGACACGACCGTGCAGCTTGCAGAATCTCATTAGACATGTGTGCTCGGCCGAGCGAGTCCCGACTCGGCCGAGCAGGTTCGAACAAAGTGCCAGTTCAAACTGAATAGTCACATCTCTTGGCTAAAATCATGTCTTTTGGTTATACCTTTTTAACTCATACCTCTCCATCTGTATATATACAGGGATTGATCTCAGTTGTACAGACATGAAAAACACAAGAGTGAATTACAACAATATAACGAAAGCAAACAATTCTCAAGGTTTTGATTTGTTCTCTTTGCCTAGAAAACAAATTGCGTGATTGTCTTATCCCAATAAGGATTTCGTGTAACCCAGGCAATAAGGGTCGAAATACTTTATTCGGAAAGTGGATTATACACGATTCAATCACATATCCGGCCTTAGTATCAAGATCAAGACCCTATATTCCCCTACAAAACGAATAAAGTATTTTGGTGATACTCATGGCTGGTGGAAGTACTTTGAAGGAGATGACGAACAAGTTTGGAAAGCTAGACAAATTTGAAGGACAAGATTTCCTAAGGCCGTAAGAAGATGCACTTCCTTTTAACAACATTAAAGGTGGTGTATGTTCTTTCTACCCCTATTCCGGAATTGCTTGAAGATGACAACTTGGAGGCAATCAGACGTAGATCAAAGTGGGAAAACGACGACTACATCTGCAGAGGACACATATTAAACGGTATGTCTGATTCTCTCTTTGACATCTATCAAAATGAAGAATCAAGCAAAAGAGTTATGGGATTCTCTTGAATCCAAGTACATGGCAGAGGATGCTTCTAGTAAGAAGTTCCTTGTGAGTAATTTTAACAATTACAAGATGGTCGATGCTAGACTGTCTATGGAACAATTCAATGAACTCCTTAGAATCCTTGGACAATATACTCAACATGGGTTGAAGATGGATGAGTCAATATCAGTTTCAAGTGTGATTGATAAGTTGCCTCCCTCCTGGAAGGATTTCAAACACACTTTGAAACATGGTAAAGATGATCTCGTCTTTGGTTCAACTTGGTAGTCACTTGCGCATGAGGAATCTCTAAGGGCGCAAGAGAATGACAAAGGCAAAGGAAAGAAAGTTGGTGGACCATCTGGTCAATATGATTGATGATGGTAGAAACAAAAACAAAGGAAAGAAACGCAGCTTTCAATGACAATGGTTCGTCCCAACAAGAAGCCTAAATTGGCTTGTTGGAAGTGTGGCAAACCGTCACTTTAAGAAGGATTGTCGTGTTGGAAACAACAAGAACGGCGCAAGCACAAGTGGTTCTAGAAAAGGGTCTAAGGACCATTCTCAAAACCAAGGTCGAATTTAATTCATAGTTGGAATGCATTTATTAAAAATTCGTTTCAATAATTTCGAGGCATTTTATGTGCGTGGATGATGCTATTGCGTGGCGGATTGATTCCTCGGTGCCACAAGCTCATGTTTGTAAAGATCGTTGTTGGTTTAAGACATACGAACCAATGGAAGACGGATCTGTCCTTTACATGGGTGATGACCATTCCGCTCCTATTCAAGGAAGAGGAAGTGTGGTATTGGAATTTAGTTCGGGAAAAACGATTTCTTTGTTTAATGTTTTATATGTACCTAAACTTCGTAAGAATTTAATTTCTGGTCCTGTCTTGAACAAGTGTGGATACTAACAAGTATATGAATCCGATAAGTTTACCTTATCGAAGTTTGGTGTATTTGTAGGATTTGGTTATAATGGGATGTTTATGTTGAATTTAAATAAAATTCCTAGTTCTATTTATATGATTTCTTCTATTGTTATCAATTCTTCATAATGGCATGCTCGGTGGAAAATGTAATATTTCAAAAGGCTTTCAATTCTTAATGTAAGATTATCCCATTTTGAACATAGCCACCATCATTAGATGCGTTGTGAGTTTGTTCAAATGCATAGCCACGCATTTAATAATGTGTTGTGAGTATGCGGATCTACTTGCTTTGGTTGAATATTGATTCACCATTAAGTTAAGAATTGATAAGTATTTTGGATTAATTTCAAATGAATGATCATTTGATTGAGGTAGGGATCAAGAGATCAAATTGAATCTCAATACTCTTACTGTTATAGTATAGAGGAGGATCCAAGAACCTATGATGAAGCAATAAAAATCTCGAGACGCTCGGTTTTTGGAAAGAAGCCATCGATGATGAGATTGGTTCTATTGTCGAAAATAATACGGGTCTTGTTCGATTTACCACTGTGTCCGTAAACCTTTGGGTGCAAATGGATCTTCAAAAAGAAGATGAAAGTCGATGGAACAATTGACAAGTTTAAAGCTCGATTGGTAATCCAAGGCTTTAGACAAAAGGAAGGGATCGATTACTTCGATACATATGCACCGGTTGCTCGTATCACTACCATTAGATTACTGATAGCTTTGGCAGCTATTCAAAATCTATTGATCCATCAAATGGATGTCAAAACAGCATTTCTAAATGGTGATTTGAAAGAAGAAGTGTATATGAAACAACCGAAGGATTTGTTATGCCAGGTAATGAGCATAAGGTATGTAAGTTAATTAAGTCATTGTATGGTGAAGCAAGCACCTACAGCCGCATCAAAAATTTGATGAGGTTGTTTTGTCGAATGGTTTTGTATTAAATCAATCCGACAAATGTGTATATAGCAGATTTGATGAATCCGGTAAAGGTGTAATCATCTCGCCTATATGTAGATGACATGTTAATTTTTGGCACGTAACCAAAATGTAGTTGATAAAACTAAAAAGTTTTGTCATCAAAGTTTTCGATGAAGGGACATGGGAGAAGCCGATGTAATTCTTGGTATAAAGATTAAACGGATGAACAAGGGAATTGCAATATCACAATCTCATTATATTGAGAAAATTCTCAAGAGGTTTAATTGTGATAATTGTTCCAAAGTTAGTACTCCCAATGGATCCTCTTGAAAAACTTGTATCAAATCTTGGTAAACTGTGTCACGGCTTGAATACTCAAAAGCCATAGGCGGTTTGATGTATGCTATGACGGAGCGCTCGACCCGATATTGCTTATGCGGTTGGAAGATTGAGTAGGTTCACTAGTAATCCTAGTAGACGGCATTGGCATGCTATAACAAGGGTGTTCAAGTACTTAAAAGGTACTATGGACTATGGTTTGTGTTATAGTGGACATCCTTCTATATTAGAAGGTTACACGGATGCTAGTTGGATCAACCAAGAAGATTCATCTTCTACTAGTGGTTCATGTTCTTGCTTGGAGGAGGTGCCATTTCTTGGGCTTCCAAAAAAGGCATGTATTACACATTCTACAATGGAATCTCGAGTTTGTAGCATTGGGCCGCCGCCGGAAAAGAAGCGGAGTGGCTTCGGAACTTGATATATGAGATTCCATTATGGCCAAAACCGATATCACCAATGTCTATCCATTGTGATAGTCTGCCACCTTGGCTAGGGCCTATAGTCGTATTTATAATGGCAAGTCTAGACACTGGGTGTCGACATAGTATGATTCGGGAGTTAATCATGAATGGTGTGATATCGTTGAATTTGTTCGATCGCAACAAAATTTGGTGACCACTTGACGAAGGGTTAGCCAGAGACTTGGTAAATAAGTCTCGATGGGAATGGGATTAAAGTCCATTTAATCCTCTAATTGTGAGATACTCAATTCCCTTCTAATACAACGTTAGAAGCTTGAATTCAATGTGGAAAGCTCGCAATGGAGATTGGAACACATGTTATTATCTTTCCCAAGGTATGTGTTCGACACTCGCAAGTAAAGGTTAGGTTGAAGAATATCTTCTTAATAGTTCCTTTGAAAAATTGCAAATGCAGTGCAAGATTAAAAGGAACTACCTATATGGACATGAAGTTTTGCCGCTCAAGAAGCTAGGACTTGGCTTCCTATATGTTCACTATTGGATATGGACACATGGCTTGTAATAGTGTCAAGATTAAACAAAGAGAATTGTACTGAACTTATGTGTATAGTATCTTCAGGTATTCATATGAGTTGACGGGTTCAATCGTTACGACACCCCGATTCTCGAGTATTTGAAATGTGTATTATACTAAGATGAAAATTCAATCGCAAGACATTTTCATTTATGCATTCGTTTGTTTCGTTATTTATAAAGTTTAGTAAATCAAAGGATTACACTAAAATGGAGGGGATTTGTTGGTGATTTTAGTGTCATCAACTTGTTTTATTGTAATGGTGATTTACTAAGAGATCAATGTGATTCGTATTAGACTCGGATACGAGTAAGGGAAAGTGTGGAGTACACACTCGTTTGAGCTAAAACGAAGTCAACCTCAATAAAGAAGTAAAAGTTAAAGGGTAGCACATTTTGCTGATGTGCTCGGCCGAGCAGAGTCCTTGACTCGGCCGAGCAGAGCTTAGCAGATTGGCCAAGTTTCAGGAGTGTCTTGCTCGGCTGAGGCATGTGCCTTGCTCGGCCGAGCAGATGCTGAACAACACGGCCGTCTGCAGTTCATAAGACACGACCGTGCGGCTGAAGCGTAATCTCATTAGACATGTGTGCTCGGCCGAGCGAGTCCCTTGACTCGCCGAGCGGTTCTCGAACAGTGCCGCTCAAACCGAATAGTCACATCTCTTGGCTAAAATCATGTCTTTTGGTTATACCTTTTTAACTCATACCTCTCCATCTCGTATATATACAGGATTGATCTCGCTGTACGTGACATGAAAAACACAAGAGTGAATTACAACAATATAACGAAAGCAAACAATTCTCAAGGTTTTGATTTGTTCTCTTTGCCTAGAAAACAAATTGCGTGATTGTCTTATCCCAATAAGGATTTCGTGTAACCCAGGCAATAAGGGTCGAAATACTTTATTCGGAAAGTGGATTATACACGATTCAATCACATATCCGGCCTTAGTATCAAGATCAAGACCCTATATTCCCCTACATCTCTCCCAGATCAAATTATTGGCATTGGTGTTGGTTCTGTAAATAAACAAGGAAAGCATACAATAAATAGAAGACTTTTGTTCGATACAATAACAGGTAGTTGTGTGAAATATTGACCAGAATGTATCTGTTATGGCAATAAGGTTTATAACTAAGATGCACCTAAGAAGGAAGCTTTCTGTTATAATATGAATTAGGGTTTTCCCGCCTTGTAGTTCGAATTAGGGTTTTCAAGTTAAAGAACTATATGGATTCTCAGTATTTTGGGGAGATTGGCATTGGTACCCCACCTCAAAACTTCTCAGTTATATTTGACACTGGCAGTTCTAATCTTTGGGTGCCCTCTTCAAAGTGTTACTTCTCGGTTAGTTTTTTTTTTTTCGCCCGACTTGTATTTATAGTGTTAGTTATGTTTGTCCTATGTAGTTTGTTTGATGCTCATTGAATTCCCTGTAGATTGCTAGCTATTTCCATTCTTATTACAAGTCAAAGCACTCAAGCACATATACGAAGAATGGTTAGTTTGATAGCATTCCCTGTCAGGAAATCAAGACATGATTAATTTTTCTTTGGATTAGCGAAGGCCATCATATATAAGCGAAAAACCTACAGAAAAAAAATACCCAAATGATAATTCACAATTGCAGAAGCCATATTTAACCGAAAATGTCACTACTAAAAATTGTATGATCGCTTTAGCAAATCTAACGCCCAAATGAGATTACACAACAAAAAACGCAATCTAACAAGAAAATAGTGATTCTATAGATGGAATCGAGAGAACCAATATTTACTTTACCTGGAATGGAAAGAGAGAACCAATATTTCAACCTCAATTTTTCGCAGCGCAGACTAAGATGGCTTCAATCTGTAGATGGAATTGATGATCCGGAATGAGAGATATCGTAAGAGAGATTACATTACAGAGAAAGAGAAGTGATTTCGTTTACCAGTTGTGTAGCCGCCGCCGTGCGTCCATGCGTGATTTGCGAAATTTGGGAATTTGGGGATTTAGGGAATTGAGGGTTTAAGAGGGAAATCGTGGAGGGAAAGGGAAGTGTGGAGGGAATATAATTTATTTTGGGGAAATTGGAATGGCAGTATAACAGGGGAAATCGTGGAGGGAAAGGGGAGTTTTATTTTATTTTGGGGAAATTTAATGTTACGGTCTTAAAATCCGTAACCTACATTTTCTTTTTTTTTTTTTTTTTTTTTTTTTAATAAAAACAATTGTTACGGTTATATTAAAAGTATTGTAAATGGAAAAAAAAATTGCTCGTTAAAAGCTTTTGTTACGTTTTAGAAAAGACCGACACAAAAACATTTATTTACCCCGGTTTGTAGAAAACCGTAGTAAACAATTTTTTATTTCTTACGGTCTTAAAAACCGTAATAAATAAAAGTCTATTTGTGTCGGTTCGACGGACCGTAATAAATAAAGTGTGGTAAAAGACCCTTTTTTTTGTAGTGATACTTCCATGAAATTCTAAAAATTGTTATTGATAGTATTTTTAACGGTAAAACAATAACAATTTTTATAATTGCATAAAAATATCTAAATTTTCATAAAATTATAGTCAAAATTCGATTGAGTTGATTATTAAAGTCAAGTTATCTAATTTTTCGAGACGGATGGAGTATTTGTTTTTATAATCTGTTGCAAATAAAAAAAATATGATGTTATGTTTCCAAGTCATATATCATGGACATCTTTTTTTAAGGGACAATTTGATTATTTCACATGATATATTACCCGGAGTTAGTTTCATGACTAACTTCCGTTAGCCAAAATGCATATTTTGACCTTAATTTAACGCAATACTCCCTCTACTTCTATTTTGAATAATCTTACCCACTTTGTCATCTAGAGCGTCTTATTGATAAGTCTCATTTTCTATGAACGAAAGTATATACTATTTATTTATTTATTAATGAGACTCATTTGTAATACTCATAACGACTATCATCTTACTATTTTCTATCTCATTTTCTCTCTCACCTTAGTTCATAACCGCCTATTGACTTTACACAAAGAACGGTTGATATCGTTCCATAACCACTACGATCCAAGGGTTGTCATTTGATAATTTATTTTCTTCTTCAATTCTAATCGTAAGATTAATTATCAATGCTTTAATCCAACGACTCTCATTAACTGATTTCTAAAATTATCCCTGAATTTATCAATCACAATCTCTCTCTATTTTTCGTGATATCAGTATACTTCAGTTGTTTCATATTAAATAATTTTTATAAAATTTAATATATTGTTGTATTGATAATAATATTTAAAATTTTATGAATAAATGAATTTTAGTAACTTTTTTGTTAAATTTTAATTAAATTAACTAAAAAAATAAAGTTAAGAGATTTATAATGGGATGGATAACTAACTAACTAAATGGCAGGACCTAATATCGATAACATGACATATTTATATATAACTATATATATGTGTAAATATTGATCTAATGCATGTTTAATTTTAAATGGGTTTTTTCGCGTTCGACAGAAGATTTGCAAGATACTGAAGCTCCAACTGATTCACAAATGACTCCACCACAGTTGACGTATGAAGATATATGAGATGATTCTTTACTTGCATGGTTTTGTTATTTTATAACAGGAGTGAAGTGGAGAAAGTATCGTGGAAAGGGAATGGTGAGGAGAGGGGCTTTTGATGTAATTTTGTGATTGCTTATAGTACTATGTTTCTATTCAATTATGTTTCAATCATAATAGAGTTATGTTAAAGTCCAAGATTGATATGTATATGAAATTGGAGAGTGATGTGAGAACGGTTTATGGAGAAATTCATTTTTGCAACTTCAAAAACGGTGAACCAATTTTCATCCTATGATAAACACCATAAATTTGAACATTTGTTGTTATTTGTGCACTTTTAGATTCTTTCACATTTTTAGTTTGATACTTCAATCTAACATATGAATTTTTATTTAGTTTCAAGTTGATGCAAGAGTTAAGAATTAACTTAGGCAATATATGTTTGTAGTTTGTGATTGTTTGCTACTATATTTGTTATTATTTGTGCACATTTAGATTCTTTCACATTTTCAGTTTGATACTTCAATCTAACATTTGAATTTTCATATACTTTCAATTTGATGCAAGAGTTAAGAATAAACTTAGGCAATATCAATTTATAGTTTGTGATTGTTTGCTATTCTATTTTCATGAATTTTGAGATATTAGAAATTTTGAAACATTGAATAATTATAATGGTGTTTATCTTTTAATTTTCTTCACTTGATCACCCACGCATATTGTACCCATGCCATTGGCATGGGTCAGAGAGTACTAGTAAAGAGACAATCAAGGGCACAATAAAAGAAAATTAGCACCTTTTTTTTTAAAATTGACAACCTGTTAACATTTTGTATAGAGAGATTTAAATATGAAAGGTCAATCCATTTAATAGTTGACATACTATATATTGGGGTTAGTTTCGTCAAAAACATTTTTATTCACCATGTTCTAATACTCTCATTAATAATATCACCCTTCTATTGGAATAAATAAAAAGGGGATAAGAAGCTAATTCCGTTGAATAGGATAATTTATATCGTTGTCTTTTTTCCTATCAAATATTTGACTTCGAAATTATTAATTCCATCTGATGCTAAGACATTCTATCAAACTGGCACTTATTTCAGGATGCTAAGACATTCTATCAAACTGGCACTTATTTCAGTTTGAAGATGCTTCTCTTGAGAGTTGAGATCTATGCTAATGTTCTTTATACTATTATATGATGATCTCACATCATTAAATTAAAGTATCCAATCATCTTATTAATAATGCAACTTTGATATAACATGGTTTAAATAATTAAGAATCAGTAAACATAGTTAAGGGTATATAATGGTTTTCATGTTATGGTCAAACAATCAATTCTCCCTTCCTAAAATTTCGCCAATCTTTCTTAAAGTTAAAAATTAAAATAAAAATATTAAAAAAAAAAAGAAATTGTCAAATTAATTATACTCCGTTCTTGTCGAGTGGATACTTATTTCTTTTTTGATCCGTCTCAGCCCAATAGAAACTGCCCAAAATGAAAGGAAATCTTTACTATTTTTCCCACTCATTTGCTCTTCTATTTTACTTTTATACTCGCAACACCAATCAAATCACTATTCCTCTCACTTATTCTCTCTCCTATTTAATATACCATACAACATTTTCTTTCATTTTTTATTTCTCTTTCTCTTACTTTTTCTTAATCTATTTATCCAAATTTTTGATATCCACTACGCTGAAAAGGAGGAGTACATTATTATTATGAAGTTGATGAGAAGGAGACCTCAGTACACTTGTGTTGGATCACAATTTATTTCATAAAATTAATACATCTAATCATTCCATTAGCATGTTCACCTGCATAGCTCACATGTTCAATCACATGTTCTCTGCCACCATTTTAGGTACCTAAACCGTTTCCTTCCCTCACTTGTCTATAAATCAAAACCTCCCCACTCCCCTAATAAAATCACACTACTTACCCAAATGGCCCCCACATCCACCAATCTCCTCCCATATCTACTCCTCATAACCTCCCTTTCCCTCACCACCACCCTCCTAACTGCCGCTGCCGGAGACAAGCATTCCACCACCACCACCACATTTCGCAAACGAGCAATGCACGAAACTCAAACAACGACCATTGCCCAATTCCTTTACGCCCACAACAAAGTAAGAGCTAAGCATAAAATCCCGCCCCTTCAATGGAGCTCGAAGCTAGCGAAATACGCGAAGTGGTACGCTAACCAACGGAGAACGGACTGTAAGTTGGCCCACTCGGATAGCATGGATTACGGGGAGAATATTTTTTGGGGGCAGGGGAAGAGATGGAAGGTGAAAGATGCGGTACGAGACTGGTCTGTTCAAGAAAAGTACTATAATTATAAGAATAATACTTGCATGGCGGATCGCGATTGTTTGCATTATACACAAATGGTGTGGAGGGAGAGTAAATATTTAGGGTGTGCGAAGACTAGGTGCAAAAATGGAGATACTTATGTCGTTTGTGAATATTTTCCCTATGGTAATATAATTGGAGAGAAGCCATATTAATTAATTTATTTTTGATTTGTTCTTGAGTTTTTTTTTTCCGAATGGGGAGGCCATATTAGTTGTTATTTTATTTATTTTTTTTTTTTTTTTTTTATGTTTTACGTCAGAAGACCGAAATAATAGGAATCGAACCCTAGCCATTACCGAAAGTGAAACTTGACTTTATCTCGTTGAATCACTGTTTGTTTTAAGACTTTAAGACCTAGTTGTTACTTGTTAGTTATGAGATTTTGTGGATTTGGATTTAACGTTGTCTTGAATCTTAGCAATTGTTTATCTTGAGATTGATTTGGAATGAAATTCAAGATGGACAAGCAAAATGTCCGACTATGTTTACAAAAAAATCAAAATTTTATAATATTAAAAACCAAATTTTTTTAATGATTAATTTAATTTATAATATTAAAAATATTTCTTCCATCCAGTGTTTCACTTTTTAATGATTAATTTAATTTAAAATATTAAAAAATACATTTAAATAAATTTTAAAATTTTTTATTGAAACATCAGAAAAAAAAAATACTATTAGTAGTTTATAAAGTTTCATTAAAATATTTTTTAAATTTTTTTTACTAAAATTTAATTAAATTAATTACTAAATAATGGAAAATTATAACGAGAGGGTAGAATTAAGATTCATTTAGAAATGATTTCCGGTAATAGGACCTATTACTGGAATTGGTTTATTATGCTTCAAATTCAAAAGGTGAGAATATAAGTCAAAAGTTGACTGTAATCATTTACTCACTCCGTCCCATAAAACATTGAGTAAGTTTTGGGAAAATCAGTTTCTTCGTAAATTATAAAAAGTCCAATTTTTTTCAACTTGCAAGTATTTAACGAATATAGGAACAGTTTAAAAAAAACAGGACTTTTTATAATTTAGGGAGAAACTAGTTTCCCCCAAAATATTGTGTAAAACATTACCCCTTTTACTATTTTGGCGTCCCCCTTTAAAGTCTCGCTTTCCTAAAAAAGAAATTTTTTAATACTTCTTTATTCATAGGACCCACTTGTCATACTCACAACACTTTTCAAATTTACTATTCTCTCCACTCATTCTCTCTCCTCCCACTCACAACACCTACTTTAATAACATTATTCCTTATTTTCCGTTCTCAACAGTAAAGGTGTAAAGTTCTATGGGACGGCGGGAGTATTTTCTTTCGTATGACTGTCGGTAGGATTTTTCACCACCATACTATTTCACCCGCCCTTTTTTACCCATTTTTTATAGGGTTAATTACAAATTAGGGCCTGAAGTTTCACATGAGGTCCCCAAGAGGGGCCTGACTTTTTTTTTTTTTTAGCGATTTAGGGCCTGACTTCACATTTTTTTATCAAATCAGGGCTTTTTGACAAATTTCATCTAAAAATTCGTTAAGTTAAAGAAAATTTAACGAAGGAATTAGTTTGTAATGATTATTAGTTTTAAGGGGTCAAATGCAAAGTTTAAATATAAAGTGTTCAAAATTTATTTCTTTTTCCAAAATAATTAATATTATCTTAATTCTAAAATAATTAATATCCGGAGTAAATATATATTTTTTAATTTTTATATTAAAAAAATAAAAATATTTTTTTTTATTTTTTATGTCACAAAATAATTAATGTTCGTAACATATAATGTATTAAAAAAACTGAAAATTTTAATTAATTAATATAATCTTAATATATTACGAACATTAACTATTTTTTAACATAATAATAAAAAATAAATTAATTTTATTTTGTGACATAAAAAGTAAAAAAATATTTTTTTTCAAAACTATAAATTATTTAATATTATTTTAATATATTACGAACATTAACTATTTTTAACATAATAATAAAAAATAAATTAATTTTATTTTGTGACATAAAAAGTAAAAAAATATTTTTTTTCAAAACTATAAATTATTTAATATAATTTTAATATATTACGAACATTAACTATTTTTTAACATAATAATAATAAATAAATAAATTTTGTTTTGTGACATAAAAAGTAAAGCCGAAATCTTGTGAAAAACTAGTTTTTTCATAACATGAGAAAAAACTAGTTTTTAAACACTAAGCCCAACTAATAAGAGGGATGAACAATGATGAAAACTAGTTTTTTCATAATATTTTGAAAAAACTAGTTTTTCACAAGACCTACTCAAAAGTAAAAAATATATTTTTTTCAAAAATATTAATTATTTAATAAATATTAATATATTATGAACATTAACTATTTTTTAACATAATAATAATAAATAAATAAATTTTGTTTTGTGACATAAAAAGTAAAAAAAAAATATTTTTTTTCAAAACTATTAATTATTTAATAAAAGGTTAATATATTACGAATATTAACTATGTTAAAAAATAGTTAATGTTCGTAATATATTAAAATTATATTAAATAATTTATAGTTTTGAAAAAAATATTTTTTTACTTTTTATGTCACAAAATAAAATTAATTTATTTTTTATTATTATGTTAAAAAAAGTTAATGTTCGTAATATATTAACATTATATTAAATAATTAAAATTTTCAGTTTTTTTAATACATTATATGTTACGAACATTAATTATTTTGTGACATAAAAAGTAAAAAAAAATATTTTTATTTTTTTAATATAAAAATTAAAAAATATATATTTATTTCGGATATTAATTATTTTAGAATTAGATAATATTAATTATTTTGGAAAAAGAAATAAATTTTGAACACTTTATATTTAAACTTTGCATTTGACCCCTTAAAACTAATAATCATTACAAACTAGTCCCTTCGTTAACTTTTCTTTAACTTAACGGATTTTTGGATGAAATTCGTCAAAAAGCTCTGATTTGATAAAAAAATGTGAAGTCAGACCCTAAATCGCTAAAAAAAAAGTCAGACCCCTCTTGGGGATCTCATGTGAAACTTCAGGCCCTAATTTGTAATTAACCCTTTTTTATATCAATAACTTAACTTTATTATTAATACTCCTTCCGTCTCGCTCCAATCCCATTTAAAATGTCTCAACTCAAATAAGGAAATTTTTTATTACTATGTCACCCACTCATTCTCTCTCCTACTTTATTTTTACACTCACAACATTCTCTTTCCTAACTATTCCTCCCACTCATTCTCTCTCCTATTTAATTTTTCATACTCACAACATTTAAACTTTCTCTTTCCTACATCACTTTCCTTAATTCCCGAGCTGAACCCATTTTGAGACATTTCGGCCGGGACGGAGGAAGTATTATACTATTCCCTCCGTCCCAATCTAAATGTCCCAACTTTCCTTTTTGGGCGTCCCATTTAAAATGTCTCAACCCAAAAAAGGAAAGTTTTTTTCACTATTCTACCTACTCATTCTCTCTCTTACTTTACTTTTACACTCACAACATTCTCTCTCCTAACTATTCCTCCCACACATTCTCTCTCCTATTTAATTTTTCATACTCACAACATTTAAACTTTTTCTCTTTCCTACCTCATTTTCCTTAATTCCCGTGCTGAACCCATTTTGGGACATTTAGATTGGGACGGAGGGAGTATTATTTTTTAAATTTGTTATCTATAGTATAAATGGTAGTGGTGTACTACAGTACAATAATGAATAGTTTCAATGGCCAAATTTTCCATTTTGCCCTCACTAAGTTGTCCCTTTTCCATTTTGCCCTTAAAAAAAAATTTAATTAAAAAAAAAAAACGTGTCCTCAGACACGGGCTTAATTAAAAAAAAAAAAAAGTGTCCTCGGACACGGGCTTTTACTAGTTTATGTAAATTCATACTCCCTCTGTCTCGTTTATAACTTCACCCTTTTGAGCACGGCACGTAAATTAAGAAAAAAGGTTAGTGAAGAAAGTGTTGTGAGTAGACATGGCCAAATCCGGGTACGGGTACAGGTCGAAACCGCCGGGTCACGGGTCTGAAATCGAAGGAACCGTAACCGAACCGTGAGATGCACGGATACGGGTCCACGGTTCCCACGGGTCCGAAGAATACGGGTCCACGGTTCCCACGGGTCCATTTCTGTTAAAAATCTAACAGACTTTGTTTAAAAAATAACGATTTTCTGTTTTTTTTCAATTTTTTTTCTTCAAATTTAGTTGTTACCTAAAGTCAAAGAGAAATGATAATTTTATATAATGAATTAACAAAGTAATAATGTAAAAAAAAAAGGATTTGAAGTTTGAATTAACAATTTTCGTTAGAGAGAGTGAGTGAGAGATAACTGAGTTTTTGTAAAGTTAATTATTTGGGGTGGGAAATGGTATTTATAGTTATATAATTATATTATTTATATATGGATAACAAATTTATTTTTGAAGGTCTGAAAAGAGGTCAAAAAGTCAGTCAAACGATAATATTTTGATTAAACTGTCCGTTAATAACCGGATTACTAATGGGATTAAAGACAAAAAGGTCAAAAAGTCAGTCAAAAAGGTAATATTCTGACGCGTCTGACGCGGTTCCTGACACGGGTCTCACGGGTACGGTTCCACGGGTCGTAACGCACGTGCGGTTCACGGCCGACCCGCGGTGTCACAGTCCGAAAAATGAGGAACCGTAACCGAACCGCCAATTGTACGGGTAAGGTCCAACGGTTCACGGGTCTTACACGGTTACAATTCTGACGGGTCAAATCCGGGTACGGTTCCACGGGTCCGTACAGGTATGGGTACGGGTTGGCCATGTCTAGTTGCGAGTATAAAAGTAAAATAAGAGAGAGAATGAGTTGAGGAAATAGTAAAATTGATTGGTGTTGTGAGTATAATAGTAAAGTAGGAGAGAGAATTGGTGGGTGGAATAGTAATTTTTTTTGCCATTTTTAAAAGGTAAAGTTTTTAACGGAACACTCGTTTTGACAAAAGGTGAAATTTCCAATGAGTCGGAATAGATCGGAGGGAGTATATGTCAAAATATGATTTTGGTGCTCACAAATTTCATCAAAAACTTGGCTTTGAGTCCTTTAACTTAAAAAAATTTCAAATAAAGTCCACAAATGATATTTGTTGCTAACTAACTAAGGTTCCAACCCTAGAGGATCGTTAAAAAAAACCCTATTGAAATTAGCATATTCCCTTCGAAAATTAAGGGGCACACAGGATCGTAAGAATCTTCACGTTTGTTCATGTTATAATAATAATAACAATTTCAATCGAAGCGTACGGTATTTGCACAGGGGATAAGAGGCAGTGGCGAATTTAGGTTTTTTTAACTACGGGGGCACAATTTACACTACATAATTTCATATTAAAATTTTTCGTAACGCAATTACATTGCAATACATAACTTCGAATACAATTGTCTCATAGGAAAAAAACAATACAAATATTCGAATTAAATTTGTACCCTACGCGTTTTCATACTTTGAAAACGTTTAATAACATTCAATTCACACGCATGTAACTTATTTTGTGGGGGTTTATTAAGTTCATCTTCCTTTCTAAAGAGTCAATCCTTTTTGGTGTGCACTTAGTAAAAAAAAATCTTTTTTTTAAATTGATAAAAAAATTTGATCGGGTGTACGTGCACCCACATCATAGACTAGATCCGCCCCTGCTATGTTAATACTCCCTCCGTCCCGGAACAATCTTCACACTTTCCCTTTTGGGCGTCCCAAAACTTACTTCACACATTTAAAACTTACCTAAAATGGAAAGGAATCTTTACTATTCCCTCCACTCATTCTCTCTCCTATATTATTTTAATACTCACAACACCATTATAATTTACTATTCTCTCCACTCAGTCTCTCTCCTATTTTATTTTCACACTCACAACACTTTCAATATAATACTCCCTCCTTAAAACCAGTGCAAACAGTGTTTGTGAAGATTGTTCCGGGACGGAGGGAGTATGTTAATAAGAGGAATTTCTTTGTTCTCATCCGACCATTAATTTAAAGATCCAAAATGAGATTTTTATTTCAACCAAAATTGAATTTCACTAAATCACCCCTTCCAGACGTAGCTTCATAAAAACCAACGTACTAAAAAACGTGTTCTCTACATTAGAAGTTTCAAAGCAAAAAAAAAAAAAAAAAAAGGCATGCGTCAAAAGCATGAGCCAAAACACTTTCTGTTATGGAAAAGGATAAGGAGATGACATCATAATAATATGCCTGGTAGTTAGATTACTTTTTTCTTGACGTGCGGTTTTTTTTCTATTAAGAGGATGTTAGGCAGTTTGATTCGCGAAATTGATCATTTCGCCGATAAGATGAAATGGTCAACTTTGTTTGACCGATTTCATTGGCGTGTTTTGTTTAAATTTTTTATTCCTCCAGAATGGCTAATTCCATCGAAGGAAGGAATTGGTCATTCCCTCTATATATGAAAGAAATGTTCAATTTCTTTGACAATGAAATTGTAAAAATTTTTTTTGATTAAAATACCCCCAAACCCAAACCACCCCTAACCCCCCCTACCCACCCCCACCCACCCAGCCCCTACCCCGCCCCACCCCCCACAAAAAAAAATAAAAAAATTTAAAAGACCCCCGCCTACCCCCCATCCAAAGCCCCTACCCTCCACCCCCACCTATCCCCCCCCCACGAAAAAAAAAATAAAAATTAAAAGACCCGCCTACCCCCCAAACCCCTCGCCCTCCACCCCCACCCCCACTCCCACGAAAAAAAAAAAAAAATTTAAAAGACCCTTGCCTATCCCCCCATTCGCCCCGCCTACCACCCCCACCTATCCCCCCACCCCCTATCCCTACGAATTTTTTATTTTTTTTAAAAAGACCCCGCCTACTCCCCCATCCAAATTTGTCCTACCACCCCCACCTAACCCCCACCCCGAATTTTTTCTCAAATAATCACTTTTTATTTATCAAAATAACTTACTGTTTAAAGTATTGCCCAGAGTGTCCCTTTTTTTGTAACTCGCTACACCGTGTAGCGAGTTTGACTTGGGCTGGTCAAACTCACTACACCGTGTAGCGAGTTTAGTGTAATTAAGAACGACGGTTTGAAATTTAATTAGGGCAATTAATTAACAAAAACTCGCTACACGGTGTAGCGAGTTTGACTTGTCAAAGGAAAACTCGCTACACCGTGTAGCGAGTTTAATTTAAAATCAAAAACCCTTCAGTTTACCGTCTTCTTCAAACCCAACAAAACAAACCCTTTTCTTTCTTTCACAGTCCAGCCGTCGGAAAAGCAAGGAGAGGAAGAAGAAACAAGACAAGCAAGGAAATGAAGGAAGGAAGGAAGAAGAAACAAAAGCCAAAACCTTGATTTTGTCATTCAACAATTCAACTTTTTTGTAGATTTGTGTGTGTACATATTGTTTGTGTGTGTGCAATTGGGGTGAGTGGGGGAATTTATAAAACCAGATCTAGAATGGTAGAGGGTGGCGGGGACGGAACATATAGACCTAGGTTGAATTCGGCCGGAGACAAAAAAGCAGTCCCAACCTTTGAAGTGATCGTGAAAGAAGGGTTGAACTTTAAATGGGCCTTAGACTTAATGGGCTCTGTGGGCCAAGTTATTTAGAATGGGCCATGCAGGCCAATAAGAATAAATAATAGTATGTTAATTAGTAAGACGACTTTCCCTTGAAAACGGTAAGATTTGCGGGATGCGACGAGGGAAGGAGGATGAGAGTTGGCGGTAAGCGGGAATAGCATACGGCGGGAGATGAATTAGTATCTTTAGTATTCTCATAACAAGCGTATGTAGTATATTGAGCGGTCATGTTGGCTTTTCTCTTTGGAAGGATTGTCGCCTGGCGGCAAAGATGAGTGACAGGTTGTACGTGACAGTGGCAGTGCCACGTGGATGTTTTTCCATAATGTCAACAGTGTGACATGATGGGGAGGATAGTACTTTCTTACCAACTCTGAGGGCAGTTGACTGACAAAACGTGGGTGAGTGACACGTGTCCTTTAGGGGTATGGTTTACCTTCCTGATTTGATATAAAAACATGAGAAATGAATTATTATGTAAGTTTTACTCTCTCTAAAAACTCTCTCTTCCCCATTTACTCTCTCCATGATATTTTCTTGATCTGAATATAGTTACTGATTCTCACGCCGGAGGGGTTTCACCGGAGTCACCCCCGGTTTAGTTCACCGTTGCTTGTGTGTGTGTAGGACCCAAGGTGATCCATCTCAAGAAGACCAGCCGGAGTATCCATTGGAGCAGCTGTGATTCAGCTCCTGTGCAACACCATTTTCCATGGTAGCATCAACCTTCCTTCTCCCAAGCCCATCAAAGCGCCGACCCTTCATTTCACCTTCATAAAATGTCATTCTTCCGGTAAACCAAGTAAATGCTTCCTCCTAATCCGCCAATATCCATGCCCCAATTTCGATTTCTCAGAGATTTTTGGTCCGCCTTTATTGACTTTTGGGATTGTATTTCAACACTATGATGAACATCAATGGAGGCTAGTGATATGTGGGTTCTGTTGTTGCTGCTATGAGCAAGCTTGCGAAATTGATTTTTGATTGGGGGTTTTCGATTGATAGTTTGATTAGTTTTAAATTTTTTAGCATTCTTGTTTTATAAACCCACTAGAATAAGCCCGTGTTCGAGGACACGTTTTTTTTTTTTTAATTAAGCCCGCGTTCGAGGACACGTTTTTTTTTTCTTTTTAATTTTTAAAAAAAAAATTAAGGGCAAAATGGGAAAGGAACAAAATAGTGAGGGCAAAATGGAAAATTCGGCCATTGAAACTATTCATTCAACTGTTCATGGGATGAGGTGGACATCCCTCATTTATACTATAGAATAGTACATGCCCATGTCCAAGGCAACGTGATTTTTTAAATTTTTTTTTTTTTAATTTTTTTTTTAAATTAAAAAAAAAAAATTAAGGACAAAATGGGAAAGGGACAAAATAGTGAGGGCAAAATGAGAATTTCGGCCATTGAAACTGTTCAAAGAACTGTTCATGGCCCGGTTGCATTTATACTATAGATACTCACAACATTTAAACTTTTTCTCTTTCCTACATCACTTTCCTTAATTCTCGAGCCGAATTCATTTTAAGACATTTTGGCCGGAACGGAGGGAGTATTATACTACTCCCTCCGTCTCACCTCAAGGTTTCATGGGTGGGTTTACACACTTTTTAAGAAATATTTTTAAAGTGGGTAGAAAATTTGAGGAGAGAGAATGTAAAAGTTAAAAATATTTAATAGGGGAGAGAATGAGTGGGAGGAATAGTAAGTTAATGATTGGTTTTTTTGTAAATATATGTTAACTTTATAAGGGTATAATGAATGATTTTTTTGTAAATATATGGAGATGATAAGGTTATAAATATATGGAAAACTTTCCATTTAAGGAAGGGAACCTTGAAGTGGGACGGCCCAAAAGGGAAAGGTGGAACCTTGAAGTGGGACGGAGGGAGTATTATTTTTTAAATTTGTTATTTTTGATAATTAACAATGAAACATACTCCCTCCGTCCAAGTACATACTTCACGGTTACTGTTCACGCGTGGATTAAGGAAAAAAATAATGATATAATGTTGTGAGTGTAAAAGTAAAATATGAGAGAGAATGAGTGGAGAGAATAGTAAATTATAATGGTGTTGTGAGTATTAAAATAATGTAGGAGACAAAGTGTGAAATATGTAATTGGACGTTCAAAATAGAAAGTGTGAAATATGTAACTGGACGGAGGGAGTATTTTTTTACAAAAAATGTACTACGTCTATGTCTCAATTAAAAAGACACATATTCAAGACTTTTAGCCAATTTAAAAGGACACACTTTCAATACACAAATTTCAATTTTTGGATATCCTAATTTTATACATTTTCAAATGGGACAAAGAGATCATAGAGAAAGTAATTAAAAATTTAAAGACTTTTAGCCAAACAAAAAAAAAAGTACTATGACCAAATTGTGTAATATAAAATGACAAATATTTAGGCCGGATGAATTAACTGCTTTTAAATTAATGAACATCAACAACTCAATAAAGAGGAAATAAAAATGGAGATTCAAGATGATTCTGACAGTGGCCCTTTTCCTCAATTCTCATTACGATCGAAAATGACAATCTGACCTTTTATCGTGATTCTGACAATCTGACTTATTTCTCATATAAAATAAATAATTGGGCTATTTCAATTATTTTTCTCATGTATGCTCTTAGATAAATAAGAGTAAAATTTTATTATCACAACATATTTACATAATAATTTTAGTTACATACTCCCTCCGTCCCATCAAGAGTATCACCCTTTTAGGGGTGACACGCAAATTAAGAAAAAAAGGGGAAGAAAAAATGTTGTGAGTGTAATTTAAAAATAAGAGAGAGAATTAGTTGAGAAAATAGTGAATTTAAAAATTGTTGTGAGTGTAGAGGAGAGAGAATTAGTGGAGAAAATAGTGGATGGGATAATAGAATATTAATAAAACATTTCCTTTTTAGGGAAGGCGACGCTTTAAACGGGACGTCATTTTGAGTAAAAAGTGACATTTGGAGTGGGACGGAGGGAGTATTTAGCTTTCCTAAGTATAATTAAATTATATGGATTCACTATCATAATTAAATTGAAAAAAGTCATTCGATAAAGTCCTTTAAGAGTACAACACCCTAAAGAAAGACGTTATTCCTTTATTCTAGATTTCCTAAGTATAATTAAATTATATGGATTCATTATCATAATTAATTTGAAATAAGTCATTGGATAAAGTCATTTAAAAGTACAACACTCGAAATACGTTATTCCTTTAGTATTGACAACCTCACGAAAGTAGGTATCTTGTCGAAATACGTTATTACTCCCTCCGTCCCATGTGATTACAAACCAATTTCTTGGGCACAATAATTAAAAAGTATTATTAAGATAATGAAAATGTGCGGTAGAAAATGAAGAGAGAGAATGAGTGGAGTTGGTTGAATAAATTGTGTGGTATGAAATGAAGAAAGAGAATGAGTGGGTGGGGTAGGGCGAATATAAAATAATAAATTTATTTCCATTTTGAACAGTTTGTATTCACGTGAAATGAACCAAAAAAGAAATAAGTTTGTATTCATGTGGGACATGTGGGACGGAGGGAGTATTTCTTTAGTCTTGACAACCTCACGAAAGTAGGAATCTTCAAAATACATTTCAAATCTATCATCAAGACAGCAACAGCAAGCAAGTGATTCACACTTAAAAAGGCAGCGATGTATGTACATTTGTTGCCAATTTATAGAAAATCGAGATACGATTTGTTACTTCTTTTGCCTTGAGAGAGAAGATACTCCCTCCGTCTCATTTCAAGCTTCACTTTTTGTCAAAATGGATGTCCCGTTAAAAGTTTCACCTTTTCTAAAATGATAAAAAATCTTTAATATTCCACCCACTAATTCTCTCTCCTATTTCACTATTATACTCACAACACTTTTCAAATTTACTATTTTCTCCACTCATTCTCTCTCCTATTTTACTTTTACACTCACAACATTTTTTCTTCTCACCTATTTTCTTAATTTGCGTAATTTGAAGAAAGTGTAAACCACAGAATGGAACGGAGGCAGTATATATTATAAGTATAGTTGAAGTATAATACAGAAATGTAACATAGTTTGTTATCGCCAGTTTTTACTATAATAATTCAAACAATAACTAATTAAATTGAGGGCAAATTGCACCATACTACCATAAAGTTTATCCAGAATTACAATTTAGGTTGTATAGTACCAAAAGTTGCAAATTCAGTACATTATATTCACACAAAATTACAATCTAAGACAATTTTGGACGACAGTTAAAAATGATGAACGACGATTAACAAATGTTAACGAAACTGATGAAAATGTTAACAATTTTCGTTGAAAATTGCATTGAACACCCCTAAATTTCAACAATTTTTCATTTTTCATGATTTCGTTAAATTAACACACAACAAGAATTAAACTAATATCCACCTACAAAAGTAACACCACCATGCCACCATAAAAAAAAAACAACTTAAAAAAAGAGACATTTCATTTAATTTTTAAACAGGTTCATCATTACACCCCACCTTAGCACCATTACTATTATCGACAGCATCACCGCTACCACCATTGTTAACACCACCCCCTAACACCAAGACCGCTTCAATCCCCACAACCTTCACAGCTACAACCAAGGTTCTAAAAAGCGCTAGGCGGACGCTAGGCGGTGGAATCGAGCCTAGCGCCTAGGGGCCTAAGCGGGGCCTAGACGGGACCGAAAAATTAGACAAATTTTCATATATTACATATAAAACCTTGCCAGTGTTGCCAACAACAAATCAAATTCATGACGAAACAAGAACAAAGTTATGTACAAAACTACCAATACAATCAACAAAATTCAATACCATACCAAATTATTTTTGTGTATTCAAGAGAGAGAGAGAGAGAGAGAGAGAGAGAAGCTTACGCTATCTGTGTATTCAAGAGAGAGAGAGAGAGAGAAGCTTACGCCATCGTCCGCAAACCGGCCCCTCCCGAAGCAATCCCGATCCGTACCGAACGCTACTCCGACCTCAAACACTATTTCCCAAATGAAGACGTACACGAACCAACATTGGTAAGGCTTCCTTCCATTACTATTTCAATACATTTCCATACATAGCATACAATGTAGACATCCGATACAAGCATGCATTTTTAAAAAGCACACACACACACACACACACAACATTTAAAGGATATTAGGGGTATCCGAAAGACTTGTTTTACGAGGCGACTCGGGTGAGCTCTAATATTCTAATATTCTCTTCCCGAGGAGTCATCTGACCTCCGAACTCAAAATCTCATCACACAAAAACAGTTTAAAATTATCTTTAAACTGATGCCCTTTTTCAATGTTTTAGGCTTAATAAAAACGGCGTGGCGACTCTACAAATGCGAAAACAAACGGCGAGACACCTCCAACTAACGCTGAAGCGGAATAAATCCAGATGCCGGGGCGCGAACGCGCTGCCTCTCGGATCCGGGCAAACATTCCCGAAAAGCGACAAATGCGAGATGCTTCGGGGCCTCCTCCGCGCGCGAGCCGGATCCCGGGTAATTTCAGTTGGCGACTCCGCTGGGGACTTTTGTTTTAAAAACTTTTAAACAAAACAAAAGATTTTTAAAACGATGATGAGGATCAAACTTTCATTTTACCCCCTTCTTCAAATGTTGTGTGTGTGTGCACGTGCTTTACTTTTTATTTTACAAAAAAAATAAAAATACAAAAAAAAATGCATCAATATACATCTGTGCATACATTTAAAATTCTTCAAAAACTTCTGTTTTACTCAGAAAAAGAATTTTAGAACACTGGCTACAGCCACAGACATCACCCACATCCCACATCTCAATTGTTTCAGCAAATCAAAAAGAACAATCTTGAAAAACAATTACTCAATATCAAATCGCAGCAAAAACAGTACCAAATTCAGATTTAAAAAAAAATTACCAAATTCAAATTCAACAGATTCAAATTCTTTATTGTGGATTGCATTTCAAACTCAAATTCGGAGAGGAAAGACGAGGGGGAGATATAGTGAGAGAAAATACGCTTAAGAGAAAAGGGAGAAAAAGGGTGAAGTGGTGTGACTTTCATCGGAATTAATGGATGAGATTGGACATCGTAAAGGGATGGGACGAGATCGGTCATAGTTGTGGGTTTGGGGTGAGAGGAAGCTACCTTAATGAGGGCAGTGGAGAAGGGGAAGGAACCACTGTCGTGGAGGAAAGGAGATGCGGCAACGGATAGAGTGTCAGAGGGGATGGGAGCAACAGCGAAGGGTGGCAACGTTGGGGAGGGGAGGGTATAGCGTGGGTGTAAGGAGAATAGTTACCGAAATTGTGAGAATTGTAGGAGAGGAGGACATGGGGTGGGACTATCAGAATGGGAAGGGAGAAGGGAAGGCTGAATAGGGAGGAGTTTGATTAATTAAGAGAATTGTTAGTCACCCCCCGCAACATTACTGAATACCTCCGTAATATTAAGTGTACTAAAAAAATTATACACTTAATACTAGATACACCACCACTATTCCTATTTTACCCTTTAAACTCATAAATTCTTTATCTCCAACATTTGATCTAAAATTTGATTGGAACTCAAGCTGACGATGCATTTCCAAAATCATGGAGCTCCGACGCACCTTACGTTGTTCATACGAGATCAAAGGTATATCAATCCTCGAAGCTTTGGTATCTCAGACTAACATTAATGGAAGCGCAAGACCTTCACATTGCCCCAAATCTACCTCCATTGACGGCCCATCTCAACCCACTCAATTTTTTTGGTCTATAGAATCGAAGGCCGGTTTGGAAGTTCAATTTATGCTTGAGAAATTTTATAAAACCCGTAAAATTGTTGAGTAAACCCGTAACCTGAAAATTTCAAAAATGCCATCGAGTGAAATGAAAACATTATCCCTAAATCCATTAACTCAATCACTAATGTTATATAAACCCGCAAACTTTAACCCGATTTTTTCCTCAATTGTTATTCGCACTCGTATACTCCTTCCCTCTCTCATCAATTTTCGTCACCTTTCCCCTCCCTCCCTCATCAATTTTCACCTTTTTACTAAATCACTTCCTTCATTATTTTTTTACATCCAAAAAAATTACCTCCCTTTCCTTCCTCTTCCTCTTACCATCATTTGCCTCCCAAAAAAAAAATTCATACATATTTGTTTAAGACAAGAGATTCAACAGGCTCATCATGGATGCTCTACCATCGAATTTTAATGTAAGTTTTCTAACCATTTAAATTTGTTAAAAATGTCTTTTCTGTTTCGTTGCAAAAATTCGGCCAGTAGTGACCGAAAATCAGTGCAGGTTCGGCCAAGCCCGACCGAAATTCATTTCAAGTTCGGCCACACCCGACCGAAAATTTGAAATTGTTCGGCTCTGGTTTGCCGAATCTGGGCTGTTTTTCGGTCAGTAACGGCCGAATTTTAAAAATATTTCGGCCACCCCCAGCCGAACCTTTGAAAAAAAATTCGGCTACCAGTGGCCGAACCTTTGTTTTTCTTCTTATACCTCTCTTATTGTTTTATTGAATTGTTGCAGTATTCACTGGGTGACAACAACTATGTCTCGATTGATTTTGAAAGCGTTTTGCGAGACTACACCCCAGAATTCACAATGCCCTTATTTTTTCGAGATCGTAAAATAATGTTTGAATGGGCGCGTAAAAAGGGGAAGAGCATGGGTTTCTCATCGTAGTCAGTCGTCGGATAACGGGAGCCATAATTCCGCTCCTTGAATGACGCTTTTTTGTGATCGATGGGGGACATACAAGGAAAAATCAATCTCTCTGTCATCTCAAGAATCTGTCAACCTTGAAATATTGGGAAAAAAAAAGAAAAATAGAGAGAGCGGAACAAAGAAATGCGATTGTAAGTTTCAATTGAACGCCAAGCAAGTCACTATTGATGGTGAATGGCAATTAAGTGGTTTGTGGTGTTCACAATCATCCGATTTGCCAATCCATGTTGGGGCACTCTTATGCCGGTAGATTACAGAAATCAGAGGAGGAGTACGTGATAGAATTGTCACATGCAAATAGCCGGCCGAAGGATATTTTACATGGATTAAAAGCGAAATTTTCGAAAAACAAGTCCATAATACTGAGCATGCGGAACGTTCTCAAATCCAATAGCTCATGTTTAAATTGACTGATCATGCTTATCACTTCGAATATCGGCAATGCGAGAATACAAATGTCATTAAGAAGATATTCTTTGCTCATCCGAAAAGCATTGAATTGATGAAGGCATTTCCATACGTCTTGTTCATGGATCGCACTTGCAAGACAAATAGGTACAACTTACCTTTGCTTGAGATTGTGGGCGTGACTTCAACCAAAATGGCCTTATTAATTGTTGTTGTATACCTAGAGGCTGAGAAAGAAGGAAACTACATGTGGGCATGCGAAGTGCTGAAATCTTTGATGGATCAATCATGTCTTCCTAATGTTATCGTGATCGATAGGGAGCTTGCCTTGATGAATGCAATTCGTGAGAAGTTCCCAACGACAACTCATTTGCTCTGTCAATGGCATATCAACAGGAATATTCTAACAAAATGCAAGAAAATGTTTGATATGCAAGAGATTTGGGAGGCGTTCATTCTTTATTTGAATGTAATGGTCAAAGCTGATATAGAGGCATCGTTTGATGACTACTTACGGCGATTATCAGAAGATTTCAGTCAATATCCCGATGCGGTCAATTATGTCCTGAACCAGTAGATTGTGCCTTTCAAAGAAAGATTTGTCTCGTGTTGGACAAACCATGTTATGTACTTTGACAACTTGACTACAAACAGGTATGTCGGGTTAACTTTATGTTTCTGTCATATGTTTTGATGTTTCCTATGTTTTGTTAATTATATGCTAATAAATTACGTAACCTATGTTAGGGTGGAGAGTCAACATGCCTTTTTGAAGAAACAACTTGGATAGAGACAAGGAGCATTTAAGACATGTTGGAAGCAAATTCATAAACTCATCGAATGCTCCCATATTGCAATCATTGTCTCATTTGAGAAAAGCAGGACTGTGGTTCAACATAAATTCAAGCCATCGCTATGGAGTGAGGTTAGAGGTATGGTGTCTATAAATGCATTAGATTTGATTTTCAACTCATTGAATTCTCTATATGATGGTAGTCGAGATCCACTGGATTCAACACATGCCAATATGAATAAGGGATGTATGTCACTCTAAGCAGGTGCTAGGGGAGACTTGTCAGGTTTTGAGTGATCCGATGCAGAGAGATGCATATGACCGTAATGGGAAGAACTATGTATCTAGGTAATCTTCTTACAGTTTTCTTAGATGCTCAACATAAATATATAGTTCTCCCTCCGTCCCATATTGAATTACCTATTTTGTCCCAAAATGAATGACTTTTTTCAAAATGGCCCTTGAATGCAAAATTGCTATTCATTTTGGGACGGAGGGATTAGCTGATATCAAACATTGAAAATTTGATGTAATCAAGCAAACAGCCTCCATGTTTTACTGGATAGCTTTACTGATCAAGAAGATAAAGTTTACTGAACTTAACAAAGGATTATGTGTTATTTTACAGGGAAACCATCGTTGATCCAACTGCCGTATTTGCCCTTCTTTTTGGAAGTGAACTTTTTGAAGACTACATTGGTCATCTAGCTGTTTCAACAATGGCTTCCTCTGAGTTAGTCGGCGAAAGTGGCGACCCGTAGATACTGCATTAAAGGTTAAAGGCAAGTATATCCGTCTCAAAATTCTATTATTTTGTTTTTTATACTGTTAACATGAGCCTTTTGGCAGTTGCTCGCATTCTTCATTTCAAACTCAGGTAGTCCAAAAAGAAAGAGAAGAAAAGCTGGCTACAACACTTGAAAACATTCTTCACCAGTATGTTCGAGGCTACAAGAAAGGATTTTTACAACATGCCGAAAGCGAAGCTGAAAGGCTCTCGAAAAACAGTCACTATAAGTAGTACCCGTTATGCATATGGACTACACTTAACGGTTGAAACTTAGAGGAATGTAACAGAAGGACCATCACGTGCAAGGAACATGTGACTTAACTGAGTTTTCTAACGAAATTCGTCAAAAAGCCCTTTTTTGAGCAAAATTTGTTAATATACGCCCTAAATCGTTAAAATTTGGATGCCAAGACCCAAACGGGTACCTCTTTGTGGAGTTTTGGCCCTATTTTATAATTTACCCATTTAGAAATTATGTTTGTGGAAGAAAATTTAAGCTGTAGATGTACTGCAGCATTTGGAGCAAACATTCTACACACCATCGGCTACATATACGCAAGGCAGGCTGCACAAGAGCTTGGAAAGAAGGCAATCTATCTTGGGATGCCATTCATGGCTGAGTGGGTTAGAACCAAAGGACATTTCTGGAAATTGCAGACATCGCAAAGAAAAGGTATGCAAACACTATAAGAACATGATCGGTATAGCCTAAAGGTCAAAACACTGTAAAAAATAACATGATTTTTTTCTTATTTATGAATATCAATGAAGCATTTTAAAAGAAACATTTTTGAAAACATTACATTTTGTAGCCTTATTTGGTGCAAGAGAATTTTGCAGGGGCTTTTCAGTTGTTGCAACTTCAAGAAGATGTGCGTCGTCAATTCAAAATGGATGGGAGTGGCCCTGAAAACGACGTTGAAAAATAACATGATCGGTACAGCCTATAGGTCAAAACACTGTAAAAAATAACATGATTTTTTTCTTATTTATGCATATGCATATCAATGAAGCATTTTAAAAGAAACATTTTTGAAAACATTACATTTTGTAGCCTTATTTGGTGCAAGAGAATTTTGCAGGGGCTTTTCAGTTGCTGCAACTTCAAGAAGATGTGTGTCTTCAATTCAAAATGGATGGGAGTGGCCCTGAAAATGACGTTGAATCACATTTGAGGTTGAACAAAGACACCCTCATGAACTTGTTATGGAAGCTCAATGTAGTCAACATTGAAGTAACCCTTTTACATGTAAGCCTCTTTGATAGTTCAAGCTTTTAATTGCCTAGGACTGGGAAAGATCTGTGCTTTAAGCTTCATTTTGCTATGGTTTATCAGGTTCAACATTGCATCAAGGAGTGTCGGTGGGCCTCCATGTGGCACAAGACTTGTAGTAGGCCGCATTGTGAAAGAAAGCTATGGTGCTGCTAAGCAACAGCATACATTTACGGTGAGAGCCAAAAAGTGATTTTATTGTGGTTTCAGGTGTCCATAGACAATGCATAGGCATCCCCAAAAATTGGCAATGGTAGTTTATATACTCTCTTAGCAGAAGAAATTATTGCGACCTTGGAACGAAAGCAATTCAGTCCCAACTGAAATTCCGGAAAGAGTGCCTATTGTATTATTTCCCAAAGGAACCATTTACAAAGAGAATATCAGCTCTGATGACCTCTCAAGGTGTCTGCTCCCGCTGCCTGTTGACTGCCAGAGACATCACTTCAATCCTTCAATGGGTGCATTCAGAAGGGCTCCTTTGAATGACATTGGTTCTATAGTCAAATGGCAATTTCTCTCTTCTCGAATTTCTTTGTGACGTGTTAGAGGAAGGGTGTTTTGTGAAATTATGACCTATATAGTATTACAATTAAAAACTTCTTTTGTTTTATTTAATTTTATCAAATATTATATACAAATAAAAATTACACATTCATTTATTTATTTAAGTAATTATTTTTTGCCAAAAACTTGTAAAAAACGCGTTTTTTTTAACCTTAACAAAAAACGTGTTTTTCACCCTTCGCGCTCGGACTCTCTCTCTACTCTCTCTCTAAACGCAAACAGAGTTCCTCACCATTGCCGGCTCCCTCAATCGTCTTCTTCATTGTTTTCTCTAGAAACCAGTTCGCCGGCGAATTGCACGCTCTTCTCCATCATCTCTAATGGCGATTCTCGAATCTCCTTGGCTGAATCTAAAGGTTTCCTCAAAGCCCTCGACGGTGCTCCTGCTAACGTCGCTTGCGCCATTACCAAACTCGGTGGTTCTTCCGCTTTATTTAATTTCAATTGATGGATTGAAGAATTATTTATTCAATTTTATAGGTTGGGAAAGATGAATTTGGGTACATGTATGATTGGGGTTAACAGTGATGGAAAGATTGGGGTTAACAGTGATGGAAAGATTTTGGGCATCTTATCCTACTACCAGTTCGCCGGAGATATTGAAGAAGATTGGGGTTAACAGTGATGGAAAGATTTTGTCAGTTCCAATTTTAATTCCAATTTCAGATGCCAGTCTATGTATTTTGAAGTGCCAGTCCATGTATTTTCAAATGCCGGTTTGAGAATTTGATACATTGGTGGGTAGGTAATTAGATGCCGATGTATGTGTTTTGGAGTGCCATCCATATATTTTGGAGTGCCGGTTAGTGTATAATAGAGTGCCGGTAAGTGTGTAAGCGAGTGTCAATGCATTTTTTGAATGCCGATTCTTGTAATTTTGAATGCCACCATGTTTTTTGAATGCCGCTCATGTTTTTTTGAATATCGGCAAAAATAATTATCGGTGTTTTTGAGTGCCGGTATATGCATTTTTGAGTGCCGGTAAATGTGTTTTCAAATGCCGATCCATGTATTTTTGAATGCCGGTGCTTGCATTTTTGAGAGCCGGCAAAAATATTAGTGTAACAAAGTGCCAGTGTTAGTGTAACAGAGTGCCGAGTGTGAAGAGTGCCGGTTCATGTATTTAAAAGTGCCGTGTAAAAAGTGTCGGTTTCGGTTTAACAAAGTGCCGCAGCCTTACACCGGCACTTTGTTAAACCGGTACGCACTTTTTTCGCCGGCACTTTGTTACATATGCACCGGCACTTTGTCACACCGGCAGCTTGTTAAACAGCACCGGCATAAACGGGGGAACCATTAATTACGAAAATGCCACCGTTTATTTTGAACATGGTTGCCAGTAATTACAAAATTGCCACCGTTTATTTTGAAAACACGTTTTTCCTTATCTTAAGAAAAAACTAGTTTTTATAAGACCAACTCTTATTTTTTTGGTAGACTACAATTTTCTTAATTTTTTCAATAAGATTTTGATTTGATTTATCTTATTGTTGTTCTTAAATGATATGAGTTTAATTTGACAAAATGCATATCAATGATATTCAACAAAAGGGTGATTAAAATCAAACTTTTATTGGCACTAAGACATCTTTTGAACAATAATTATCTTATTGGAGGTTAAATCTGTTCCAAGACATCTAAACCTTATAGTTATAATAATTTTTTGATTTAATTTCTGCAATTTGTAAAAATTTTTTGTCATGCGTTTAACGCACGGGTGTAGGTGTAGCACTAGTTAATGTGTTAAAGAATGTAGAGGGTTGAGGGTTAGTGTGAGATACAAAGAAGATGAAAGAAAATTAGAGAGTAGATGAGGGATTGTGGGAGTTGATTGGCGGGTATAATAATTTAAAGTAGACTTTTTTTCTTTTTTCTTTTTTTTTATAATTTTTATTACTTACTTAATATTATGTATTATGATATAATATTAGTGCATAAATAGTTTGTTATTTTATTTTTCTTTTAGGAGATAATATAATATATTATTAAGTCATTTTTAAACAGTTATTATATTATTTATTAAAAGTTATAATTATATATTTTTTAAACTCATTATTTATTGTAAATATATGAATATAAGTTTTTATTATTTTTTAGTTTGTGTGAGTGTTTTATAGGATTAATGATGGAATAGTGACAAATCAACAATTATTGAATTTTGAGGGTGTCCAATGCAATTTTCAAAGAAGATTGTTAACATTTTCATCAGTTTCGTTAACATTTGTTAACCATCGTACATCATTTTTAATTATCATCCAAAATTGCCTTATATTACAATTTTGTGTAAATATACTGTACTAATTAAATTGCAACTTTTGATAATATATGACCCAAATTACAATTCTAGATAAATTTTGTGGTAGTACGATACAATTTGCCCTTAAATTAATATTGATTAGTTTTCTTCAATATGGTATTTGTTATTTTCATAAAATAAAAATAAAGATGTCATTTTCAACTAATTATGGAAGGTGGGAAAGATGGACATTTCAACTAATTCACGAACATGAGGAACATATTCCTTTAAGCTTTTTTGGAATTTGAGATAAACTCAAAGAAGCTATAGGTTTAGGAAATTTGGTTTGACCTAATTTTGGCTTAATTTTCTAGTGGGTTACATTTAATGAAAAAGAAATAAGTTACATAATTGTAATCTACGTTGTTGTCAATAGATTAAGAAAGCACATTTATTTTCCCCGATCATTTTCGAGTTAATGAAAAATTAATGGCAAAAAAAATTGTGTGACATAAAATGAGTCTGAAGAGTCTAGGGGTGTCATATGGCCATATAGGATGCCATATGGCTACCTAGGGTTCCATACAAAGGAGTGGTGTAGACTCTTGTGATCATGCGGCCCCAATGGGACGCGTCTGGTCGTACAGCCTCCCAGGCATTGTATGCTTATTCGCTGAATCTGATTTTTCGATCAGGTGCGAACGGACAACCAAAATTCAACCGATTAGTATTGTGTACAACACAAGACTCGACTATTTTTCGTTTTCGATTTTACATTGTTTGTGCATTTTTCAAGAAAGTCTTTTTAATTTTCCAAACAATATTATAATTATTTTTACTATCGCAAAAAGATATCATGTTTTCTTGAGAAATATCTATAGATAATGATGCCTCCTGATAGGGGTGTAAGTGGTTTGGCTCAAACCGCGGTTTGAGATCGAACCGAGCTAAACCACGCGGTTTAGCTCGGTTTTTAATTTTATGTGGTTTAGCTCGGTTTGAAAAAATTTCAAACCGGTCGGTTCGGTTTAGCTTGCGGTCTGAGTGCACCAAGCCGAACTGAGCCGAACCGAGCTAAACCGTTGAAGCCGTTAAACCGAGCTATGGAACCGAACTGTCAAACCGAGCTATGAAACCGAGCTATGAAGCCGAGCTATGGAACCGAGCTATGAAACCGAGCTAACTTAAATTTTAATCCTGTCCATCCATTCATAATAAAATTAATCTAAACCCTTCATTTTCTCAAAATCCTAAATAAGATAATTAGATATCATCCACCTCCTCCTCACTCTTATTTAGATTTCATTTCATTTCATTTCACTTCTATTCTTTCTCTCTCTTCCCGTCTTCTACCTCACCTTCGCCACGCCAGAACCTCACCATCGCAATCTGCCAGAAGCTCACTTTCGCCGGCTCTCTGTCTCACCTTCTCCGCGGCGCTGCCTTGCTTCCCTCATCCCTCTTTTCTCTGGACAATGTTTTCAAGGAGTAACTTGTGACAAAGTGGAGGGAAGCGAGAACAACACAAGAACATTTTATTTCTTAATTGCATGATATTTCGTACTGTAACCAAAGTAAGCAGAGTATTGTAAGAAGTTATAATTCAATTTAAATATGTTTCCCAGCAGCGACAGAATATCAATTTATATTAGATAAATATAATTCAAAAATAAATGCAGCATATCTACCTGAATGCTAGTACTTCCACAAACTCTGTGTCAATCTGAAATAAGTAGAACAAGCATATGAAGAAATATCAACAACAAAATGAACACAAAAGCAATTAAGTTGTTGGTTTGAAAGTAATTAAGTTGTTGGTTTGAAATGTGGTTTGGACCGCGGTTTGAACCGTGGTTTGAACCGCGGTCTAAACCGTATAATCAAACCGCGGTTTAGACCGAGCTAAATCGAACCATGGCGGTTTAGCTTAGCTCGGTTTGAAGTTTTTTGGGGTTTAGCTCGGTTTGGAATTTCTCCAAACCGATACTAGCGGTTTAGCTCCAAAATTTCCCCAAACCGAGCTAAACCGAACTGTTTACACCCCTACCTCCTGGTCATTTGAACGTACTCCAAATTAGACCTTCGGTGATACTGATCCAGTTCAAGCACCCGCTCTTACTCCGACTCACCCAACACATGATGAGAAGCCTGCCAAGTTCCCAGACATCGATTTAAGAGATGGCGGCAGAAGATGTTTTAATTTACCACCCTCAGCTTTCAGTAGTACTTGAAATAGGACCCCTTTTTACTCCCGCTAACAATCCTGATTCGCAAAGGCAGATATTCAAAGAGGCTTGGGATCACAGTAATTTTTTAGGTAGAAATTACATTCTGAATGAGTTGGATGATAGCATGTACAATGCGTACGATAGATACATCCAAAGAGTTGTGGAACTCTCTATAGAGGAAATACAAGATCAAAGATGTCGAATCAAAGAATGGATAATTCTGAATGAATTTCAGCTCATACCCGTATGGCCTATCGACTGAATGAATGATTCTGATGAACTATTTAAGGTAGGGGTGGTAATTGAAAAGCTTTCACCAGCATGAAAAGACTTTAAGAACTTTCTCAATCACAAGCCCAAAGGAAATTGAGTTAGAAGACTTGGTTGTCCGACTTCAAATGGAAGAAACAACCGTAAGGCCGAAGAGAATACAACCAAGGGCGAGATTGAGGCCTAAGTCCACCATTCAATCACAAGCGCCGACAAGAAGAAGAGAAAACTCTCTAGGAATGACAAGAAGAGCCCGACTAAGAAGTTTAGAATACTCTTTCTATTATCCCGTTTGAAATAGATTTTTGTGAGTGAAATATGCATTGTAATTATGAAAAGTAAGGTATGAGAGAGAAAGTGAGGTAGTAAGTAATGACTGAAAAATATTTGTGAGTTTAAAAGTGAATCTTATTGATAAAACATTTGCAATTTTTGGATTGTTCTTTTGAATAATAAGGCTTTCAAAATTACAAAATATTCTAATTCGAGTGAGAGGAGTATATAATTTTTAAGTCATCATCACGTGATTTACTTTCCAATTTAGACTTATCATTCAATTGTGGGATATGATCATGTGAAGTAACTGAGATTCATTTAATGCTAAGTTTATATTCTTTTTTTTTTTTTAAATATTTTTTCTGTCATTTATTATGTAAATATTCAAATTAGAATCATCAATAATTTTTATTTTACATTATCATTATTGATTTTTTTTTCTTTTTAAATTCATCAAGAAGAATAGGTTTTTCCCAAAAATATTAAAGCTTTCTACACCTTCAAGTACAACAAATGAATTTATGCCAACAATTTTTAATATTGTTCCCAATTTTAAAGAGCTGTCGTTTAGATTTAAAGATTTGGAGGGTATAAATTCGTGGATTCTTTCTTTTTTTTTTTTAATGTTTTTTTTAAATACCCAATCTACACGAAAGATATGGTTGTTAAATATGGACCAGGATATCATATAGCAATCTCTGCAAAGCAAAATAATACTCCCCCGGTCTCAATCTAAATGTCTCAAATTTTCTTTTTGGACGTTCTATTTAAAATGTATCAATCCAAAAAAGGAAAGTTTTTTTTACTATTTTACCCACTCATTTTCTCTCCTACTTTACTTTTACACTCACAACATTTTCTCTCCTAACTATTCCTCCCACTCATTCTCTCTCCTATTTAATTTTTCATACTCACAACATTTAAATTTTTTCTCTTTCTTACATCACTTTCCTTAATTTTCATGTCAAACCCATTTTGAGACATTTAAATTGGGATGGAGGGAGTACTCATTAAATAATGAGGGGACGGTTCTCTCTAGAACTTTCTGACATGTGAAAAAGTTTTTTTTTAAGTTAATAATAATTTTATTAAAAAGTTTTTTTTAAGTTAATAACTTTATTAGCTTTATTAATGGACAGGTTACGTAATTAAATAGCAAAACAAAAGGATAGAAAGATTGAAAATTATAGAACTGATGGATTTTTAAGGGCAACTTCAATGGGAGGTACCAAAATCAAATTTTGGTACCTCCCAAAGGAGTTAGCATCTCCAATGAGGTAAACTTGGGGTACCAAAATTTGAAAGAGAGTTAGTGAAGGTACCAAATTTGGTACCTTGGCTAACTTTCTTTGTATTATTTTTATTATTTATATTTTTGGTCTTTGACAAAAAATGGCAAATAATAATAATAATAATATAATAATAATAATAAAAAATTAATAATAATAATAAAATAATAATAATAAAATAATAATAATAATAAAATATTAATAATACAATAATAATAATAATAATAAAATAATTAATAATAATAATAATAAAAAATTAATAATAATAATAAAATTCGTGGATTCTTTCTTTTTTTTTTTTAATGTTTTTTTTAAATACCCAATCTACACGAAAGATATGGTTGTTAAATATGGACCAGGATATCATATAGCAATCTCTGCAAAGCAAAATAATACTCCCCCGGTCTCAATCTAAATGTCTCAATTTTTCTTTTTGGACGTTCTATTTAAAATGTATCAATCCAAAAAAGGAAAGTTTTTTTTACTATTTTACCCACTCATTTTCTCTCCTACTTTACTTTTACACTCACAACATTTTCTCTCCTAACTATTCCTCCCACTCATTCTCTCTCCTATTTAATTTTTCATACTCACAACATTTAAATTTTTTCTCTTTCTTACATCACTTTCCTTAATTTTCATGTCAAACCCATTTTGAGACATTTAAATTGGGATGGAGGGAGTACTCATTAAATAATGAGGGGACGGTTCTCTCTAGAACTTTCTGACATGTGAAAAAGTTTTTTTTTAAGTTAATAATAATTTTATTAAAAAGTTTTTTTTAAGTTAATAACTTTATTAGCTTTATTAATGGACAGGTTACGTAATTAAATAGCAAAACAAAAGGATAGAAAGATTGAAAATTATAGAACTGATGGATTTTTAAGGGCAACTTCAATGGGAGGTACCAAAATCAAATTTTGGTACCTCCCAAAGGAGTTAGCATCTCCAATGAGGTAAACTTGGGGTACCAAAATTTGAAAGAGAGTTAGTGAAGGTACCAAATTTGGTACCTTGGCTAACTTTCTTTGTATTATTTTTATTATTTATATTTTTGGTCTTTGACAAAAAATGGCAAATAATAATAATAATAATATAATAATAATAATAAAAAATTAATAATAATAATAAAATAATAATAATAAAATAATAATAATAATAAAATATTAATAATACAATAATAATAATAATAATAAAATAATTAATAATAATAATAATAAAATAATAATAATAATAATAATAAAATAATAATAATAAAATAATAATAAAATAATAATAATAATAAAATAATAATAATAATAATAAAATAATAATAATAAAATAATAATAATAAAATAATAATAATAAAATAATAATAATAATAATAAAATAATAATAATAAAATAATAATAATAAAATAATAAAATAATAATAAAATAATAATAATAATAAAATAATCATTCATATGTAATTATTAAAAATATTTAATTAGTTAAAATAATAATAACAATAATAATAATAATAAAATAATAATAATAATAATAATAAAATAATAATAATAATAAAATAATAATAATAATAATAAATAAATTAATAATAATAATAAAATAATCATTCATATGTAATTATTAAAAATATTTAATCAGTTAAAATTTTTGAAATATGCCAAAATTTGATTTTGGTACCTTAAGTTAACTCTCTCCATTGGAGATGTAAATTTGGTACCCAATGAATAGTGTGTGAAAGGTACCAAAATTTGATTTTGGTACCTTTTGCTAACTCCTCCCATTGGAGTTGCCCTTAGGGGCATGATGATTGTGTAGAATAAACTCCTTCTTGACCCTATTTATTAACAATTTTTGCTCAAATATATTGTAAAATGTTTATCATAAAATCATATTCATAATTCAATTGGCAAATAAAAATGTGCCATATGGCAAATAGATAAATATTTAAAAACATAATTAATAACCTATTAAATAACGAGGGGCCCGTGAAAATTATTGGTGAGATTAAAAATTTTGCAGGAGATAGTGATTTAATTTTTTATTTAAATTTAATTCCATTTTTATATAATTATTTATAAAATTTTAACTTTTATTAAAAAATAATTAATTTAAATAATTATTATATTTCGAAATTATTTATAAAATTTTATTCTTTGATAAAAAATACTCCTTCCGTCCCACCTCAATTGAAGATGCACACTTCGGGCCCAAATTCGTGGGCCGGCCCGCAAGCCCGCCGTCCGTAGCCCGCTAGCCCGTTGCCCGCCATCCAGCTCGTAAAGCCCAGCCCGTGTAGAAGGGCAGGCCGGATTTGGAAATTTGGCCACGGGCCGGGCCAAGCCCGTAGGCTTTTTAGCCCCGTTAAGCCTGCCACGCCAAGCCTGCCAGTGTTCGAAATTTCAGTTTTTTCTTTGAATTAATAATATATACTCCCTCCGTCCCGGTTCACTTGGCACCAAATTTCTGGGCACGGGAATTAAGGAAAAGTAAGTGAGAGAAAAAGTGAAAGAAAATGTTGTGAGTATGAAGAATTAAATAGGAGAGAGAATGAGTGGGAGGAATAGTTAGGAGAGAGAATGTTGTGAGTGTAAAAGTGAGGTAGGAGAGAGAATGAGTGGAGGGAATAGTGAATATTCTTTTCCATTTTGGGCAGTGCCAAGTGAAGTGGGACGACCCAAAATGGAAATTAGTGCCAAGTGAAGTGGGACGGAGGGAGTATTAATTAATCTAACTATTAACATATACAATCAGGTGGCTCAGTGGTTAAGTGCTTCCAATAACTTACAATGGCAGGGGTTCGATTCTCCTTACCTCCTTTGATTTTGGATTTCTGAAGAAAAAAAAAAGCATGTGGATCCGGCTACCCATTTAAACGGGCAAACGGAGCGGGGTTCGATTCTCCTTACCTCCTTTGATTTTGGAATTTTGGATTTCTGAAGAAAAAAAAAAGCCTATGGATCCGGCTACCCATTTAAACGGGCAAACGGAGCAGGCCGGGTACCAGTTATTCGGGCGGGCCGGAGCGGGCTTCGCCCGCGGACAGAGAGAGAACAGGCCGGGTAAGTCCGCCTACTCCGTGGGCTTGTCTTCAGCGGGCCGGGCCGGGCGGACCCGTGTGTTCAACTTCAACCTCAATTGATCCACTTTCCTTTTTGGGACGTCCCACCTCAATTGATCCATTCCTTAAATGGAAAGTTTTTCATATATTTATACCCTTATCATCTTCATATATTTACAAAAAAATATTCATTATACCCTTATAAAGTTAACATATTTACAAAAAAACCAATCATTAACTTACTATTTCTCCCACTCATTCTCTCTCCTATTAAATATTTTTAACTGTTACATTCTCTCTCATATTCCCTACCACACATTTAACTTTTATATTCTCTCTCCTCTAATTTCTACCCACTTTATTCATTTTTCTTAAAAATCGTGAAATTCACCCAGGGACCAATTGAAGTGGGACGGAGGGAGTAACTAATTAAAATAATTATTATATTTCAAAATTATTTATCATATTAAAATATTAATAAATTTATTAACTTACAAAAATTAATTTGGTACCTAATTTTTGATATTCATTGTTGGAGATGTTTTTTTGGTACCTATGTAAATATTGTTTATGGGTATCAAAATTTGATTTTGATACCCTTAGAACTAGGACTACCATTTGAGTTGCCATAAGGCCATTTACAATGGTTTAAACAAACCCATTTTTTCAACACCCTTTAAAATATGACACATCATCTTCTCTCTTCTTCACCTAATTATTCAACACCCCATTCAATTTCTAACCCCTACAATAGTTTTAACACCCATATTTTTTCAACACCCTTCCAACTCATCATCCTATACCCCACCATTTTTATTTTATTTTATATTCTTTATTTTTATTTTTATGATTAGTAAAATAATAATAATTATTATTAATTAAAAAATTAATAATAATTATTATTAATGATAATAATAATAATTATTATTATCATTTATAATTAAAAAATACTGAAATACTTATTTTATTTTATTTTATATTCTTTATTTTACAATATAATTAATTTATATTGAAAAAATAGTGTTTTTTTTCTGTGTCCAAATCAAATGAAACAAGACTTTATTTGTAGATAAAAAAATTATGAATTTTGGTGTGAAAAAAGTTTTTTTTTTGATATAAGATAATTGCCTTTGAAAAATTTGGAGGATTTAAAACAAAAATAAATTTCAGTGCCCAATCAAAATGTGACACGTGTCGTCACCAGGGAAAAAAAAAGCAAGGTCTTCAGCTGATTCACGCGCCTCTCAGGAAGGTGTGATTCACGCGCCTCTCAGGAAGGTGTGATTCACGCGCCTAGTTTCGCTCAATGGGAGCGCGACACGTGGCAAAATGGGGCCCAATTTTTTTTTTCAACACCTGTTGAATTTTTTCAACAAATGCAAATTTTTCAACTGTTTAAAAAAAAATTCAACAGCTATTGCAAGAAGTTCAACAGTTGAAATTTTTTTTCAACAACACCATTGCACATGGTCTAAGGACTTAATCAAATATCGATACTCAACATTTTACATATTGGAGATGTAAGGACTTCAAAATGAGTATCAAAAATAAATTTTAGGACTACCATTGGAGTTGTCATTAGGGAGTAAGAATGAATATGATCTTTTTAAAAAAGATCTTATATTTATATTTATATTTATATTTGTAAGAGAAAATATGCTATAACCCTATCAACAACAACAACAACAAAGCCTTAGTCCCAAAATAATTTGGGGTCGGCTAACATGAATCCTCATATGTCATCGTGTAAAAAGGTTGTTCAAAAAAAAAATCAACCCCCACATGGTGTTTTGCTCTCCACTCCGGCCTCTTCAACGCCATACTTTCATCCACTCCAAGTAAACTCATATCATTTTCAATCACTCTAATTCAAGTTTGTTTGGGTCTTCCCCTATCCCTCGCCATTTTATCATTTCTCCATTGTTTCGGCCTCCTAACCGGTGCATCACTCGATCTCCTTCTTACATGTCCAAACCACCTTAGACGATTTTTCCTCATTTTATCCTCAATGGGCGCAACTCCTACTTTACCTCTGATCACCTCATTCCCCAATCTATCATTTCTTGTATGACCGCACATCCATGGAAACATACGCATCTCTGCCACATTCATCTTATGCATGTGACACTGTTTCACTCGCCCAACATTCAATGCCGTAGCAAGCGCCGGCCTAATTGCCATGCGGTAGAATTTTCCCTTTAATCTATGGGGTATGCCGCGATCACATAGAAATCCTGTGACACTCTTCCACTTCAACCAACCTGCTTTAATTCTATGAGCCACATCTTCATCTAATTCTCCATCCTTTTGGATAATGGATCCAAGATAGCGAAAAAACTCATAAGCTTGGACAATATTTTCATCAAATGTGACCGCTCCTGCCTCCCTACTTCAAACTCTGCTAAACTTACACTCCAAATATTCAGTCTTGCTTCTGCTCAGCCTAAAACCTCTTCCAAAGTGTGTCTCCACAACTCAAATTTACTTTCAACACCCTCTCTTGTCTCATCAATCAGCACAATATCATCTGCGAACAAGATACACCTTGGTATATCATCTTGGATTGACCTCGTCAATTCGTCTATTATTAAAGCAAAAAGAAAGGGGCTAAGTGCGGAACCTTGATGCACTCCAATCTTTATAGGGAACTCTTCAGTCTTTCCAACACTAGTCTGTACACAAGTACTAACTCCATTATACATGTCATTGATAATATCAATATACTTCTTTAAAACACCCTTCTTTGCTAATGCCCACCAAAGTACCTCTCTTGGCACTTTATCATACGTCTTCTCCAAATCAACGAAAACCATATGCAAATCTTTCTTTTGATTCCGATATTTCTCTGTGGTTTGTCTCATGCGATATATTGCCTCCATAGTCGATCTTCCCGGCATAAACCCAAATTGGTTATCTGAAATATCCACAATTTTTCTCAGCCTTTGTGCAATCACTCTTTCCCAAAGTTTCATAGTATGGCTCATTAGTTTGATTCCCCGATAGTTGGCACAATCTTGGATATCACCTTTGTTCTTATACAAAGGGATCAGAGTACTCATCCGCCACTTCAATGGCATTGTGTTAATTCTCCATATCTTGTTAAATAGCGTTGATAACCAATCTATTCCCCTCTCCCCTAAACATCTCCAAACCTCAATTGGTATTCCATCCGGTCCTACAGCTTTCTTCGATCCCATCTTCTTCATTGCCATTTCCACTTCAACTTTTTGAATTCTCTGCATAAAATCTCGATTAACCATACTCGAAGATATATTTAAATCTCCAATATCCTGCTCTTGACCGCCATTGAACATGGTATAAAAGTACGAACTCCATCTCTCTTTCATCTCTTTATCCCCGACTAGAACTCTTGGGTCTACATCCTTCACTCATTTAACCGTCCCAATATCTCGTGTCCTCTTATCCCTCGTACGAGCGAGTCTGTAGATGTCCTTTTCCCTTTCTTTTGTATCCAACTTATCATAAAGTTCCTGATTCACCTTTGCTCTTGCGTCTCTTACTGCTTTATTAGCATATCTTCTTGCTTCCTTTTACTTCTCATAGTTCTCGTCACTCCTACATTTTCCCAATAATTTTTAGCAATCTCACTTGCCCTTTATGGCTTGTTTTACTTCCTCGTTCCACCATGATGTGTCCTTACTTGGTGGCACGTTTCCTCTAGATTCTCCAAGGACTTCTTTCGCCACCTCCTTTATGGCATGTTCCATCTTAGTCCAAGTCGAATCTATATCCTTATCCTCCATATTATCCGACCAAATACCGGTATCGACCATTTTATCTACAAATTCTGTTGATTCTCCCCTTGAAGTCTCCACCACTTGATTCTAGGGTCTACCTGTGGTTTTCTTTTCCTCGAAATTCTCTTACTTCGAAAATCAAGTACCACAAGTCTATGTTAAGTTGTTGTGCTCTCACCCGGAATAACCTTGCAATCTGTATAACTCTTTCTACAAATATTTCTTACTAAAAAGAAGTCAATCTGACTCACATTACCTCCACTCCTATAGGACACCAAGTGAGATTCTCTCTTCTTGAATCAAGTGTTCATTATACTCAAGTCATATGCCAACGCAAAATCCAGTATACTATTTTCTGCTTCATTCCTCTCCCCAAAACCAAAACCTCCATGTATGCTCTCAAAGCCATGTCGACTAGACCCCACATGCCCATTCAGATAACCCCCAATAACTAATTTCTCACCACTATGTACTCGTTGCACTACCTTCTCCAAATCTTTCCAAAACGCTTGTTTAATAGATGCATCCAACCCTACTTGTGGTGCATAGGCAGAAATAATAGTTATAATTTCCTCACGTATCACAAGTTTAATGCCCATAATTCGATCACTCTTCCTGTACACTTCTGAAATAGCCCGGATCCGAGAAAGGCCTCGCGGCCCCGGCATCTGGCAGTCTTTCGCGTTGGAGGTGTCTCGCCGTTTGTTTTCGCATTTGTAGAGTCGCCACGCCGTTTTTATTAAGCCCAAAACATTGAAAAAGGGCATCAGTTTAAAGATAATTTTAAACCGTTTTTGTGTGATGAGATTTTGAGTTCAGAGGTCAGATGACTCCCCGGGAAGAGAATATTAGAATATTAGAGCTCACCCGAGTAGCCTCGTAAAACGAGTCTTTCGGATACCCCTAATATCCTTTAAATGTTGTGTGTGTGTGTGTGTGCTTTTAAAAATGCATGCTGTATCGGATGTCTACATTGTATGCTATGTATGGAAATGTATTGAAATAGTATAGGAAGGAAGCCTTACCAATATTGGTTCGTGTCTGTCTTCTGCTGGGGAATGGTGTTTGAGGTCGGAGTAGCGTTCCGGTATGGATCGGGATTGCTTCGGGAGATGCTTAGGTTGTCCGCGGACGAGTTTCGGCGTGAGTTGAGGTTGTAGGCTGCGTTTGGGCGCAGGTTCGGCGTGCGTGGGGATCGTCGGGATCACTCGGGCAGGTTCGGCGTGCGTTGTGGTGGCGGGGAGTCACTCGGGCAGGAGTTCGGCGTGGTTTGAGATCGTCGGTTTGACTCGGAAAAGAGCGGGACACCGTGGAAAGACCGAGGCAAGGCCTCGGAGTACCACGAGGGGCCTCAGTAGTACCTCGAGAGTGCCTCGGGCAGCGCGGGAGCGTCTCGGGAGCGCTCGGGGAGGCTTCGGAGCACCACAAGGAGCTCGGAAGGCCTCGGAAGGATCCGAAAGGGGCCTGGGAGTGCCTCGAGAGGACTTAGAGGGGAGCCGAAGGCTAAGGGAGGAAGAGAGAAGAGGGAGGTGTGTGAAAATGAGGAGGGGGAGCCCTCTATTTATAGTAAAAATTTCGGAGCAAAGAGGTCCGTACGGACCTTCTTGGTTATCCGTAATTTTGGATTTCCTCGATTTGAGGAATCTGCAATGATGGAGAATATTCTGAATGATGGTGTTCCTCGAGCAATAAGGTCCGTACGGACCATCTTGCATGCAAAGAGAGGTCCGTACGGACCAACTGCAGGAAGTAATCATTTTCCCTAGGGATTTGAGGGAATATTGTGGACTTTAAGGGGATTTAGTAATCATTGAAACAAAGAGGTCCGTACGGACCTTAATTGCTTTTTTCGATTTCCTGAAAATTCCCGAAAGGTCCTTTTGTCCCTTTTTATCCTGCAGAAAGGCTCCTCCCTTGGTTTGGTTGGGGGTCGAGAGGGTTTTGAGAGGTTTTTGAGTGAGAGAGGTCTCCGAGGCTGCGTGGATGAGTCTGCGGTGTTTCCCGTGTGTTTGAAAGGGGGTGATCCAGATTGGGGTACTTACGAAGCCCTCGACGACGTCACTTATGAAAGAAGTGGGGTCGCCGATAAGATAAGGGTCCTAATCTGGATCGCGTGCTGGGAGAGGAAGTGACCGTGAGGGCCAATGTGAGGACGTGGTGGCGTCCTGGGATGGAAATTTTACGATTTTCCTAATCGGGTGGTTTAAGGCCTTCCGGGCCGGGGATAATCATTTGGGAGGTTTATACGGTCTTCCGGACCGAGTGGTTTAAAGCCTTCCGGCCGGGAGGCCGGAGGTAGAGTGAGGACTCGAATCGTCTTCGATCTGGCTGTGCCACGCCGGAGGACTTTGAATCGTCATCTGGCGGCGGTTGGTGCCACGCGGAGGACTTTGAATCGTCATCTCCGGCGGCGGTGCCACGGGAGGACTTTGAATCGTCTTCGCGCGGCTTGGTGCCACGCCGAGGACTTTGAATCGGTCATTCCCGGCGGTTGATGTGATGCGCGAGGACTTTGAATCGTCTTCTAGCCGTTAGCATTGTGGATGTAATGCGCGAGGACTTTGAATCGTCTTCTAGCCGCGCTTTGATGTAATGCGCGAGGACTTTGAATCGTCTTCTAGCCGCTAGCTTGATGTAATGCGCGAGGACTTTGAATCGTCTTCAGCCGCATTTGTGGGATGTAATGCGCGAGGACTTTGAATCGTCTTCTAGCCGCAGCTGATGTAATGCGCGAGGACTTTGAATCGTCTTCTAGCCGCAGCTGGATGTAATGCGCGAGGACTTTGAATCGTCTTCTAGCCGCAGTTTGATGTAATGCGCGAGGACTTTGAATCGTCTTCTAGCAGCATTTGTGGAGGCGTGGCCGCCTTGTGCTTCGAGAGGCGTAGATGCCTTTGTGTTTTTGCATGTTGATGTAGAGAAGGTTGGACTTACGATGACCGCCGTGTTTGAGCCGCCGTTGAAGTGGGCAAGGATGACGGTCGGTGATTGCTTCACCATTTGGCATTTTGGAGGCGCCTCGTGCCTCGGGACTTGTACTCGGAGGTGTTGGCTCCTTCATGCTCTGTTTTGCCGTTGAGCGGGCAAGGATGATGGTCGGTGGCTGGGATATGCAGTCTTGCATGACTTCTCTTTGACTTGTTGGGGAGGAGCTCGGGCTTACTTTGATGGCCGGTGCTTGCGTTGCCGTTGAAGTGGGCGAAGTTCGGGCTTACATCCGATCGCCTGCTTGAATTGCTGGGATGCATGACCTGTAGGGCCCTTTTCTCGTTGGGAAGATGACTTCGGACCTCCAGTGGAGTTGAGTCGCTGCTGAGCGTTTGGAGGCGTCTTCAGGCTCGATATTCGTGGCCGGGAGGTGTTGGCTCCTTCTTGAATTGCCGTCGGGCGTTTTGGAGGCGTCTCGTGCCTTGGGATTCGTGCTGGGAGGTGTTGGCTCCTTCTTGAATTGCCGTCGGGCGGGCGGTGGTTGAATTGCCGTTGGAGTGGGCGAGGACCGGTCTTACGCTGACGGCCGGGGATTGATTTGCCGTTGGAGCTGCCGACCGGTCTTACGCCGACGGCCGGGGATTGAGCCGCCGGTTGGAGTGGCGAGGACCGGTCTTACGCCGACGGCCGGTGGTTGAATTGCCGCTGAAGTGGGCGAGGACCGGTCTTACGCCGACGGCAGGATTGAGTTGCCGTTGCGGGCGAGGACCGGTTTTACGCTTGATGGCCGCGGTTGAATTGCCGTGAAGTGGGCGAGGACCGGTCTTACGCTGACGGCCGGGATTGAATTGCCGTTGAAGTGGGCGAGGACCTGCCTTACGCCGACCGGGGATTGAATTGCCGTTGAAGTGGGGCGAGACCGGTCTTACGCCGACGGCCGGGATTGAATTGCCGTTGAAGTGGGCGAGGACCGGTCTTACGCTGATGGCCGGTGGTTGAATTGCCGTTGAAGTGGGCGAGGACCTGCTCTTACGCCGATGGCCGGGATTGAATTGCCGTTGAAGTGGGCGAGGACCGGTCTTACGGCTGATGGCGGTGGTTGAATTGCCGTTGAAGTGGGCGAGGACCGGTCTTACGCCGATGGCCGGTGGTTGAATTGCCGTTGAAGTGGCGAGGACCGGTCTTACGCTGATGGCCGGTGGTTGAATTGCCGTTGAAGTGGGCGAGGACCGGTCTTACGCTGATGGCCGGGGATTGAATTGCCGTTGGAGTGGGCGAGGACCGGTCTTACACTGACGGCCGGGGATTGAATTGCCGTTGAAGTGGGCGAGGACCGGTCTTACGCTGATGGCCGGTGGTTGAATTGCCGTTGGAGTGGGCGAGGTCCGGTCTTACGCTTGACGGCCGGGGATTGAATTGAAGGGTTAGGGACCATTCCACTCGGGATTTGCCGGGAAAAGGCCTTAGGACGACGGGGACAAAGATTATAAGGGCGGAAAGTAATTTGGCCCCCTTCAGCAAAGAGGTCCGTACGGACCAACCTCGGGTTGCAAAGAGGTCCGTATGGACCACCTTGGTTTTTACGGTTCCCAGGCTTTGACCAGGTTTAAATGACCGAGCCCTTCCCCATTCCTTCTTCTTCCAGGTGTAAACCAGGCGAGAGAGAGAGAGGAAAAAAAAACCTCCATTGTTAACCAAAATCAAAGATTTTTTGCTTGAATTGTTTGCCATGGCTGAAGGATCTCGAAGGAGTCGTCGTCAACGCAGTCAAGAGGTGGTCGAGCAACGGATGGAGCTTCAAAGGAATTGGATTTCGTTCGTTCCATCTTCGAAGAACCCGGATGTTTTGTATCCGAATCCGGAGGTGCATAATCGTCGCTCCATGAACGTCGGGGAGGTAAGAAATCTGTTCCGTTTTGATTTCCTGCTCGAATTTTTGAATGCTAGAACTAGGTTTTTAGTTTTTCGCATTTTTTGAATTTTTTGTTATTATTTTATGCCTTTTTTGTGAAATTCTTGATGAATTGTTGAAAATGGACATGTAAAAATTGTGGGTATGTGTATTTTGTGCAGAAATGTGTAGATTAGCTCTTATTTGTGAAAATAAAGTGCCTATCTAGTGAATTGCATGCTTTGGTGTTTTGTACCGTATGCTATTTATGTATGTACATTGTGAGAAAAATTATCGTGTAGTGATAATTTTTGTGAAAAAAAATGTGACACGTGCCGTGTTTTGTGACGGGTTATATGTGAAAGTGTGTGCCGTGTAGGGACGGATTTTTTTTTTTTTTTTGAAAAATGTGTTATGCATATGTGTCGTGCCGTGTTTTTGGGTGACGGACTCTGTGGGGAAAATATGTGCAATATGTGCCGTGTTGGGACGGATTTTCTTTTGAAAATGTGTCGTGTAGGGTTTAATCCCCCCCCTTTTTTTCTTTTGAGAAAATGTGTACAGTGTGTGCCGTGTTTTGTGACGGACTGCATGGGAAAAATTATATGCATGATATATGTGAAAATTATGTGCATTGTGTGCCGTGTTTTGTGACGGGTTACATGGAAAAATTGTATGTGAAAATTATGTGCAATATGTGCCGTGTTTTGTGACGGGTTACATGGAAAAATTATATGTATGTGAAAATTATGTGCAATATGTGCCGTGTTTTGTGACGGGTTATATGTGTCTTTATATTAAGTAATCTTTGTGATTGACGTACCTTTCTTGTGTTTACTGCGGGATGCGGGGCTTATGGCCGGGAAGGCCAAGAGGATGAAGACTCGGTGATCGCTCGAGGCTTCATTGTGGAGCTACGGCGGATGCCCGATATTTCCGTGGGCGGTAGGCCGAGTCCCCGGAGGCTGGTTTATGCTTCTGGCCTAGGTGTGTTCGTTGAGAACCTGGCTGGAGTGTCCGACACGAGGAAGAACAAGAGTGTCTTCCTGGGTTTATCTGAGTATTGGTGGGATACCACCCACACCTTCCACCTGAGCTGGGGCGAGGTGACAGTGACGCCCACTGATTTATTTGCTATTACCGGGCTTTCCTTGAAAGGGGAGCCTGTGAGGTGGAGAGACATGATCTCCGATGATGTGCGACCGAGCCGCTCGGGCTTTGAGCCTCGTCCTCGCAGGGCACTGGGATGCTTTGTACAGGTGACGTGGAGCTGAAGATTACGGCCAGTATTGGGGCCTACATCCAGGGACCGGCCAGTGACAGCGGAGCTTGGTTGGCGCGCTCCTTTTTGTGGTATGCACCGTCCGAGACTTTGTTCTCGAACCACGCGACCGCAGCTCCACTTTGCTTCGTTGGAGAGCTTCGACTGATCTCGGATAGTGGTCTGCGACATTGCTTGGGGCGAGCGAGGCTTGGCCGAGCTCTACTTCTCCTTGGACCGGTTTAGCCGGGGGTGGCCGTTCGTTGGCTGTTTTGACTTTGCTCTGGAGGTATGCGTTTATTCTTTGTTTTTCTTGATTTAGCGATCATCATTTCTCCATTGTCTTTTGCACCGAGCCTTCTCTGTTTTGTCACAGTGTGTGGTTTTATGAGGTTTTCCAGAGTGCTTCCCGTGGGATAGGGATCACTGAAGGCATTCTTTGCGTACCCTATTTATCTTTGGGGATGGGCTCGTACGGCGAGGAAGAGGAGGACCGGCCGGGGAAGCTCACCATCGCCTACGGGGATGTGCAGAGCGTCTGGAGAGAGATAGCCGTGCAGGGGTTTGTTTTGTTCCCGTGGACTCGGTATGAGGGAGATGAGTTTGAGGGCTCCCGAGGTGACAGCGCGGCGGAAGATGCTTTGCGGGGCTTGACTTGTGATGTCATGTACATGGGAGCGGGTCTTCTCGCGGCGTGGCCCCGGTGTGCTTCCCGTGGCTCAGAGGACCCTCCCTTTGGGATGCTTGACTCCCGAGATATGGATGTGCTTCGACTTCGAGAGGTACCTTGGCGGTGTCGGTGCCGAGGAGTTCATTTTGTATGGAGAGGAGTACGGGGCCTTCGTGAGGAGGAAGGCGAGGACGCCGCGAGTGCCGGCGCGGGAGAGAGAGGGCCGCCCGCAGCTCCCCTGCAGGTTCCGATGCCGGACCGGATTTCACGTACGTCCGCGGACGGCCGAGGAGGAGGGTGTATGCATGCCGTTCTGAGCGAGCTCTCTGCTTGCATACTGAGTGGATCCCGACAGACGGTGAGTGTCGACTCTTTTCCATCTTGGCATCTTTTACGCATTTTCTCTTTTTGTTGTTGAGTATTACCGCATTTGATGAGCGTTTCCTTGGCTTCTTGTTGGTGCAGTCCCGGGGAGAGCCTACGATATGCCGACTCGCCGTTACGTGGCGATGCGCTCTTTTTGCTAAGAAGATGGCGTCGAAGGTGTCCTGTCGGTCTTCGCGTCGTGTGCCGGCGTACGAGCCTATGCCTTCGAGGCATTACGTGGACGTTCCTCCGCCTGGAGCCGAGCGGAGCCGCAGCGGAGGGACCTTTGAGGCGGCATAGCATGGATGCCGGACATCTTCGGAGCTGCAGGGGCCTTCGAGGGAGCGGCCCTTTTATCGGGCTCATGCTCCCGCACGGCCGCACAGGGTGAGGGTTCCTCGAGCCTTCTTTCTTTGATCCTTTCGCCGGATTTGATCCTTCGAGTACTTTTCGTGGGAGCCTCGGGCGGGTGCTCGGTATTCTGACGACGAGGATGTGACGGGCGAGTTCGCTGGGATGCCCGACTTCTCTCTGGAGGATCTTGGCGAGGATGATGATGCTGAGGATTCTGATTAGTATTCATTTGCTTTCCCTCTTTTCATATCCCTCCTTTTTTTTTTGTTTAGCAACAGACATTTTTGGGTACCTGTAATAAAACACATGTATTTGCATGGCAAACAGTATTTTATTTTAAGATGTAATGTCATTTTTTGTGATTCCCGGGATTTGTCCTAGAAATTGTTGCTATTATTATTTTTTTTTTATTTTGTGCATGCCACGTGAGCTGAGAGTGCATTTGTGGGTAGTGTATGTTTGCCGGGAAGGACATAAATGCTTTCCAGTGCCTGGTTCTTCCTCATTTCCCCATTTGCAGCCATTTTCGAGCTTTCTTCCCCATTCTCTCTAGGAACCTCCATTTTTGCCATGGATTCTTCGTACGTCCCTAGAATTTTGTCGAGGCTTTCGCAGGAGAGGCAAGCACACTTCCTTGAGCAGTTGAAAACGTGGATGCGGCGCCGTATGAGGCATCAGAGACGGGCTTTCGAGGTAAGGTTTCGTCTTTGCTCGGTTTGGTCTTTTAAGGAGTTGGTTCCTGATTGGGATTTGTTGCGGGCTGCCGCGAAGTTCTGGGACGTTAGGAGGCACGTGTACTGTTTCTCCTACAATGAAGTGGTGCCCACTTTTGAGGATTTTCGGGCTTTGATTGGAGGACCGGAGGTGGAGGCCATCTCGCTTCCTTTGGTTGGTGGTCTTCTTGTGAGCGTGAAGCTTGCGGACTTTCTTCATACTTCGTTGGAAGAAGTGCGGGGCATGATCCTTGATTCGGGTCATATCGACATTTCGAGCCGCCTGCGGAGCGGTTCATGGTTGATGATGAGTGACGTCTCTTGGGATGTATTTGCCTTGTGTACGATAGCGACGCTCTTCGTGGTCGGCTCCTGGCATTTGTGATGGGGCTTTGCTAGATGTGGTTGGGCACTGCAGTGGAGATGATATTGTCCCGTTGGTCTTTGGGGAGACTCTTCATGGTATCGGCCGTCCGGCGACCGGGGATCGCTTTTGGCGAGAGGGGGAAGCCCCGCTTTGCTTCACCTGTGGCCGCGAGAGAGACTTCGTGCCATGTCCGAGGCTCCGACGTCGTTTAGCCCGCGGTCATTTGCTCGGCGACCTCTTGTGTTGGATATGGATCGGTCACTTTGGGAGAGATGGATGGCACGGCTTGAGTACGCGTCGAGATCCGGCGGTGGGTTCCTCACTGGGGATTGAGACCGGGAGGATCTTGCGGGAAGGGTCCTACGTTGTCGAGTTCCCGTGTTTGTCTTGGTCCTCCTTCTATATTCCGTCGCTTGTTTCCGGCGGTTTGGGATGAAGCAGAGCCTTTGTTGAGGGTGGGATGACCTTGCTCTGCGGAGGTAGTTCCTCTTTGTGTGGCGGCTTCAGTGCCTTCTTGTATTTTACGAGGGTATGGAAGTATTCCGCTTTCCCTCTGTGGTACTCCTTAGACGCTCGGGGAGCGTTGTGTTGACGACTCGGTGTCCGGCTTTGGTATGAGCGGCGTGTTGGGCGATCCCAAGTGGTCTTGGAAGCGGGCGTGTAGCGATTCCGGGACCGGTTGCCGTAGCGGCTATTGCCTTAGGAGTGCCGAAGCACAGTCCGACCCTTTGGATGTGACGGGAGACACTTTGTTTGACTACGAGACTAGAGTTGACCGGCCCGACGGGGAGAGGTCCTCTTTACGGGCTCGCAGGGAGGAGATCCGAGCCGAAGCACGGGCGAATGAAGCCCCGAGAGCTCTTGGATTGTTTGACTCTACGGGAGGACCCCGATCTCGGGTGAGAGACGCAGAGTTGGTTCACGTGAAGCGAAAGAAGACTCGCCAGGGGACGAGGGAAGAAAGGAAAGAATGGCGAGGGGACAAGCGCAGATGGCGCGGAATGACTTCCTAGGTATCCATTCATTGCATTGCAAACACATTATTAGTTAAATGTATTAAGCTGTCTTTTAGCATGTTGTGAACTTGAGAGTAGACTGTGAGGACCCCGACCCGGAACCTACACGTGTCCCAAGCTGGAGCGTCCTCAAACTAACCCAAATATCATAAACTTTTAAAATCTTTATTTAAACTTTCAAAATAAATATAAGTATTATAACCATTTTCAAAATAAGTCTACACCTTTTCACTATGGGGAAATAGTTGACTAACTTAGAAAATACGAAACTGTTTAATTACAAAAAGGCATCGGTTATAACAATAAATGACGATTTAACAATACAATTTCCGTAAATGATTTATACCAACGTACACTTTCTAAACCAATCTACTCAAACCCGAGAATCCCAAAATATAACCTCCAAACTCCTCACCGCCCTTACTTGGCCGGTCCACCTGTCTCGAAATCTAAAACAGTAAAGGGAGAGGGGTGAGAATAAATCTCAGCAAGCTATCATGAATGCAGCAATATGCCACATAAGATGCAACACATAACAAGTTGCACATAACACGTTGGAAAAGTCAGTAAACACCTTACATTACCTTGGTTTACCTTTTCCCGTCTCGACGATAGTCGTACAACATTGGGTATAATAATACTCCAATCTTACAGGTGAGCCGCTTAAGCAATACTCACGTCTTATAAGACCCGTTTTTCGGGGAACCAAATAAGACATTAGCAACTCGTAAGGCTTTTGGCTCACTACAGATGCTATACCCCCAAACCGTCCACACAGAAGGGGACGGTCACAGGTATAACATAATCCGATCACATTAGGTCACACTTCCATAATTGTTCGTATTATGTTATACCCCCAAATGTCAGCTGACTCACACATAATCAAGCACATAATAGATACTTGAATAAATCCACAAAGGGGATAAACAACATAGCAACATGGTAAAATATACTCATGTTCAACCAATAATCAGAGTGCAGCATTTATGTAATATACTAAGCATAATACAATTCAATGAATATGTATTCCAGTAATATCATGATATCATCAACCCATCTCCCGACTTAGTCATTATACAACAATATGTGATCTCTATAAGGATCCAAGGAAACTCTACCAAGTTGGAGTCTCATTTAATAAACTGTCAATTGATTCTAAGTCGGAGATAGAGTGCTTCCGTATTTCCATTTAAACCCAATTAAGGTGCCATTAAGTGGTACAAATGTTCTAAGTATAATCTAGGTAAAAAGGATTAATTCATCTCCAAACTTGATTATGTTCCCTTAATTTATAACGTTTAGGAGTCGTGCCACTAGGTTGTTGGTAAAATAAGCAAGAAGGAGACTAAGGAGGTTCTGGTGTCATGGGCGACCGCTCATACCTCTTGGGCGACCGCCCAAGAGGCTTTACAAAGCACACTATCCTCTGGACACATGGGCGGCCGCTCACGCCCCCTTGGGCGACCGCCCAAGTGCCGGATCTAAGAATTCCCAGGTTTCCCAAATTTCATATCTTTCACCAAGCTTTATTTCCTTTTCACTTATTCTAACCCAATATTCAAGAATACAAGGAGGATCTCTAATTTCACCATTTTTTCATCCTACCTCATTTAAACCCCAAAATAATATAAATTCAAATCACCCACCACAAGATTTTCCACCCATTTCATTTACACATTCCAAGTTAATCCCTTTAGTCTACTCATTTCATTTTCTTACACTTTTTAACACTTTCATGAATAACAACATTTTTCTAGGACATTAACCACTTTCTCAACCCAAGAAGATTTCACAAGCATCATATAACCATTATACCAAATAACAACCTTAAATAATTCATGAACATTTAAAGGAAAGGAAAAGTCATAATAATTTCCATACTAAACCATGTAACCAAAAATGATTAAATCTTATATCTTTTCCCCTTTTGAATCACTACCCATTTCAAGTTTCATTCTCTAAATCTAACTCCCTCCATTTCTTCCATTCTTTAACACTTCCAAGAACAACAATATTCTCTTATTAACTTAACCGATTTCTTCAATTCAAGAAAGTTCCCAAAGCCTCCAATAAACATTATAACAACAATAATAACAATAGTATCTCATGAACATTTAGAGAAGAGAAGGGTCATAATAACTTACTTAAAATAGGAGATGGATTTAGGACTTTCTTAGCTTGATGAACTCTTCTTGGCCTCCCGATTCCAAAAGTACCCTTGGATCTAAAAACGGTGGAGGATTGCCTCTTGGCTTCAAAGCTTGGAAGAAGGAGCTTTAATGGAGTTCCATGGATCTTCTTAGTGGAAGGAAGAAGAAGAAGAAGATGAAGGAGAAAATGATGGGGAGGATGGAGTATCTAATTGGTAGGAATTAGGGGGAGGGGGCCGGATGGAGGGAGTGTTATGGGGGAAAGGGTTTGACAAATTTAGGGACAAGGAAGAGGGAAATAAGGGGAGGGTATGGTCCCCCCCATCCCTCCTTTTATTTAAAAGTTAATCTTTTTTTTCAAATCATACTTCTCCCACACAAGGAAGTATACTATCCATATTTTTCTTATTTTTGTCCATTTCTATTATTATACTACTCCCAAGAATATTATTTTATTTCCCAATCATCTCATTTTAATATTAAGAAATCAAAGATATAAATTAAACACATAATATTAAAAAAATATTAAAAGCACATATTATGATACTAAAATAGGTGCCTAGGTTTAGGGTCGTTACAATCACTCCTCCTTAAAGAAAATTCGTCCCAATTTTAAACTTGATTACCTTAATGATCCCTAACAAAGGGTACTTTCCCAAACATTTCAATTTACCACTTTCAACTAGTTTCCTTAAGTCATGATCCTTATGTACATTATCAACACCCTAGCATTTAATCCCTAATTGAACCCTAATAACTCTCAAATCGGTTTCCCCACATAATTCAAATTTGCCTAAACATCCTTAATTGCAGAATTCCACACGTACGAAGGATCACAAGTAAATTTCCTCATACCAATCTTTTCTAAAACTTCAAATGAACTAACAAACTTTGGCGCCAATTTACCTTAGGCCTTGCTTCTCTAAACTCATCCCAACAAATTAGAGATCGATATTTTCTTCCCAACTATGCCTCATACGGTTTTATCTCAATGTTAGAATGACAACTACTATTATACGCACTCAACCCTTGATAACCATACGTACTATTGACTATTAACATCCATTGTTCATGCCCGTAGCATCTCATCAACAACAAGTAATGATTCCTCAACTTTTTACAAGGTTAACTTAATAGCATTCCTACATCCCAAAAGGACCTTCCCGAACGATGTCTATCCAATCCGTTTAACACTTTGGGGTTTATAAAATCAAACTATCCCCTAACATATGTGAGGACTTTAATAATAACATCTCATCAAGCTATATATATATAACGAGTAGAAAATACAATTCAACTTTCTATAACAGAACAACATACCCTTCTTTACTTTCAATGTGACTCAATCACAAAATTTATAGTGATAATACTCTCAAGTTTAACCTAGAACTCTAAATATTTTAATAAATCTTTTAACGTCAACATTCTATTATCACCATTCAATGTTCCAATTATGTTCAGGACTAGTGACAATTCAATATTCAAATTGAAGGGTTGGCCGCCCACAACGGAGCCGATCCAACTCCAAAACAAATCCGAGTCTATTGTGACCGACACAATAATAACCCCACATTTATCAAATCATTTCTCGGACCAAAACTTGAACACAATTAATCATTATAGGGAAACTAGGTTGCTTTTCTACTTGCTTCTGTACGAACTATAACTTTAAAGTAACATGTCTTTCGAAAATTTACAACACCTTTCAGAATTTCAAATGATAATATAAAAAGAGATCCAAAGAGACCCGAATGGTTTACTTATTTAAAACCGGCCCATACCAGTTTTAATTAACTAAACCACTCAGAGATTTCAAAGGATTGATAAGCTAACAAAATAACTCGAGTGATTTAATTATCTATAACCGTCCCATACCAGTGGTAGATAGTCAAATTACTCGCAGATTTTTATTTACATGAAAACGGTTTACTGACCTTATTAAATCAACTATCCCCGAAGGCACAATTGCTCATACCGAAGTTCAATATACAATCCAAAGTTTTAAAGTACATTTAAAACAATTCTAACATAATATCTTTACTTTAGTTAAATTCTTTATGAGAAAACACAATCTCGTAATACTTATTACTATCTCCGATAAATAACACTAAAACATTCATTAAGATTATAAACTTGGCAAAGCATCCTCAATTCAATAATTCTTCAAGTTGAATATTCAACGCCTTTACTTAATTTGAGTCATCTATTCCCTACCTTTGATACTGGTATTGTACTTAGCAACAACATATTGTAAACATCTAGTTCCCAATCAAATACCATAATTTCTAAATAAGAAAATATAATTGGAACTCTCATAGATCAATCATTCCCAAATTTCAATTAAACATTACGGTATAATCTAACTTAACTCTCAATAACCATCAACAAACTCAAAAATCCGTATAACGTCAATATCTTTCAAGCATCACACTAATCCTTCATATGATTCACGTAACCAAGTCGACCTATAGTATATAATTATCACTAAAGTATCCTGTCTTCCAATAAGATTCATCCTCATTTTCTCGACTAATGATAATCAATTCTCAAAACGAACCATATACATATATTACCAATTTAAAGTTGATCCTTTAGAAAGTAAATCAATAACCGTATCTATCATACTTCTTCGCATTTACCCTATTTACCTCTCCATAACTAATACACAATCCACAAATCCAAAACGGTCATACTATATATAAATGTTGTCTTAAGTATATCCTTAAAGCAAAATTTCATTGTAATTGTAACACTCAGAAAAAATTCAACTAATAACCATTGAGTATCCTACTAGTTTCTAAGATCGGTTATACAAATCGTCAACAAGTGCTAACGAATACTTATTCTTCACGGTTACCTATTTAAGATCTCTATAACCTCATAATTAACCACCAAGTATCATCTTTTCTAAATATAGTAACAATTTACCCTTATGGAGATTCACTAGCTCACTTATCCTCTTTTCAAATAATTTCCCAAAATGAATCATCAATTCGGTCATCCCGATTAGTGTCCTCATCTAAGAACTTAGAATACTAAAATAGTACCTTATATCGACTCGCGGCTTCAATATCCTGGTATGATACACGATGAAAACTCATTTTGGAACTCACTTGAAAAACATCACTTAGTCGACTTATAGGGTGATATCACTTACAAGAATATTAGTTTTCCTATTCCAATTGGTAGCAAGAATTCAATCAATCTCTCCTTAAAGAATAAACTTATAGCACATAAGGCAAAGATATATTAATTCCATAAGATCTCTTACTCGCGATATTTTATAACTCCTATAATCCCACTTAGACTATCACTTTCAATACTAGTCTCATATATCTAGTCTACCCACGAGACACCAATGTATAAATACTCAAGCAAGTTACACAACCGTAACCACTCTTAATTAGGCCATATACCTAACCTCAACTAAGAGTTCACATAACCTTCACATCCCTTAGGTCCTACTTCGACATTTACGCATATATGATATAATATCAATTAATAATTTATCCGCCCCAACTACCCATGGCGACAACTCAATCACAGATAAGGAGACTCGCTTCTTGCGATAGTCCTCCTCAACACAAAAACTACTCAAATAATTCATGTTAATATAACGATGATTCACGGATTGGTAACTCGACCAAATCCACTTAGGTAATATATGCCCACTTAATCACAACTACCCAGGATAATTAAGGGTGATTCGAGGTACGACCCCATCGGAGTAGAACCTCCGGCACATAAGGTAACTGCTTGGAGACCCGATTATGCGAAATGAAGATGAATGCAATGCCACATGAGAACTAATGTACGAGGATTTATAGAAGTATGAACCTAATTCTGAGACGGGTAAAATACCTCAAATGATGGTGGGGAAATCTATCTTTCCATAACTCACCTTTCCTTGATTCCTTGGTTGATCAATATCATTTTACGCCTTTGAACAAATTCTGCATTAAACTCTCGGCGTAAGTTATCGCACACTCTCTCGCTCAGCTAGACTACTGCAGAGAACTCTAGCAGGAGCTCGATGCAGCGTGAGGACCCCGCCGGAACCTACACGTGTCCCAGTGGAGCGTCCTCGAAACTAACCCCAAATATCATAAACTTTTAAAATCTTTATTTAAACTTTCAAAATAAATATAAGTATTATAAACATTTTCAAAATAAGTCTACACCTTTTATTTATGGGGAAATAGTTGACTAACTTAGAAAATACGAAGCTGTTTAATTACAAAAAGGCATCGGTTATAACAATAAATGACGATTTAACAATACAATTTCCGTAAATGATTTATACCAACGTACACTTTCTAAACCAATCTACTCAAACCCGAGAATCCCCAAATATAACCTCCAGAACTCCTCACCGCCCTTACTTGGCCGGTCCGCTGTCTCGAAATCTAAAACGGTAAAGGGAGAGGGGTGAGAATAAATCTCGGCAAGCTATCATGAATGCGACAATATGCCACATAAGATGCAACACATAACAAGTTGCACATAACACGTTGGAAAAGGCTGTAAACACCTTACGTTACCTTGGTTTACCTTTTCCGTCGAACGATGAGTCGTACAACTGACATTGGGTATAATAATACTCCAATCTTACGGTGGTTTGCTTAAGCAATACTCGCGTCTTATAAGACCCGTTTTCGGGGAACCAAATAAGACGGTAGCAACTACGTAAGGCTTTTGGCTCGCTACGAGATGCTATACCCCAAACCGTGGCCGCGAAGGGGACGGTCGCGAGTATAACATAATCCGATCACATTAGGTCACACTTCCATAATTGTTCGTATTATGTTATACCCCCAAATGTCGGTGACTCACACATAATCAAGCACATAATAGATACTTGAATAAATCCACAAAGGGGATAAAACAACATGCTGACATGGTAAAATATACTCATGTTCAACCAATAATCGAGTGCGACATTTATGTAATATACTAAGCATAATACAATTCAATGAATATGTATTCCAGTAAGATCATGATATCATCAACCCATCTGACTTAGTCATTATACAACAATAGGTGATCTCTATAAGGATCCAAGGAAACTCTACCAAGTTGGAGTCTCATTTAATAAACTGTCAATTGATTCTAAGTCGGAGATAGAGTACTTCCGTATTTCCATTTAAACCCAATTAAGGTGCCATTAAGTGGTACGAATGTTCTAAGTATAACTTAGGTAAAAAGGATTAATTCATCTCCAAACTTGATTATGTTCCCTTAATTTATAACGTTTAGGAGTCGTGCCACTAGGTTATTGGTAAAATAAGCAAGAAGAAGACTAAGGAGTTTCTGGTGTCATGGGCGACCGCCCATACCTCTTGGGCGACCGCCCAAGAGGCTTTACAAAGTACACTATCCTCTGGACACATGGGCGGCCGCTCACGCCCCCTTGGGCGACCGCCCAAGTGCCGGATCTAAGAATTCCCAGGTTTCCCAAATTTCATATCTTTCACCAAGCTTTATTTCCTTTTCACTTATTCTAACCCAATATTCAAGAATACAAGGAGGATCTCTAATTTCACCATTTTTCATCCTACCTCATTTAAACCCCAAAATAATATAAATTCAAATCACCCACCACAAGATTTTCCACCCATTTCATTTACACATTCCAAGTTAATCCCTTTAGTCTACTCATTTCATTTTCTTACACTTTTTAACACTTTCATGAATAACAACATTTTTCTAGGACATTAACCACTTTCTCAACCCAAGAAGATTTCACAAGCATCATATAACCATTATACCAAATAACAACCTTAAATAATTCATGAACATTTAAAGGAAAGGAAAAGTCATAATAATTTCCATACTAAACCATGTAACCAAAAATGATTAAATCTTATATCTTTTCCCCTTTTGAATCACTACCCATTTCAAGTTTCATTCTCTAAATCTAACTCCCTCCATTTCTTCCATTCTTTAACACTTCCAAGAACAACAATATTCTCTTATTAACTTAACCGATTTCTTCAATTCAAGAAAGTTCCCAAAGCCTCCAATAAACATTATAACAACAATAATAACAATAGTATCTCATGAACATTTAGAGAAGAGAAGGGTCATAATAACTTACTTAAAATAGGAGATGGATTTAGGACTTTCTTAGCTTGATGAACTCTTCTTGGCCTCCCGATTCCAAAAGTACCCTTGGATCTAAAAACGGTGGAGGATTGCCCTTGGCTTCAAAGCTTGGAAGAAGGAGCTTTAATGGAGTTCCATGGATCTTCTTAGGGAAGGAAGAAGAAGAAGAAGATGAAGGAGAAAATGATGGGGAGGATGGAGTATCTAATTGGTAGGAATTAGGGGGAGGGGGCCGGATGGAGGGAGTGTTATGGGGGAAAGGGTTTGACAAATTTAGGGACAAGGAAGAGGGAAATAAGGGGAGGGTATGGTCCCCCCCATCCCTCCTTTTATTTAAAAAGAATCTTTTTTTCAAATCATACTTCTCCCACACAAGGAAGTATACTATCCATATTTTTCTTATTTTGTCCATTTCTATTATTATACTACTCCCAAGAATATTATTTTATTTCCCAATCATCTCATTTTAATATTAAGAAATCAAAGATATAAATTAAACACATAATATTAAAAAAATATTAAAAGCACATATTATGATACTAAAATAGGTGCCAAGAGATTGCACAGCTGTTCTTCTTCAGGCGAAGTATCTGCGAAGTTTGCTTCCGTTGACTGGATTCATGAAGGGATTGCCGTCTAGGTCTGTTAGCTTCATGGCGCCTCCGGAGAAGATCTTTTGAACCACGAAAGGGCCGATCCAAGTGGGTTCCCATTTTCCCAGTGGGTTGGTTCGAGTGGGAGGCTTTTCTTTGAGTACAAGGTCACCTTCTCTGATGTCTCGGGATTTGACTTTCTTGTCGAAAGCTCTAGCCATCCTGCTTTGATAGGCTCGGACGTGTTCCATGGCCTTTAGTCGTCGCTCGTCTAGCAGAGCCAATTCGTCATGTCGGCTTCGGAGCCATTCGACTTTCGTTGATGTCGTTTTCCGGCCACTCGGAGTGAGGGAATTTCTAGCTCGATGGGAAGGGCTGCTTCCATCCCGTAGGTCGGGGCAAATGGGGTTTCTCCCGTGGGTATTCGGCCCGATGTGCGGTAGCCCCAAAGTTCAAGGTGCGGCTTCTCGGGCCAATCTCGTCCTCGGGTGGTCATTTTTCGGATGATCCGTTCGAGAGTTTTGTTCTTTGCTTCCACGGCGCCGTTTGTTTGTGGCCGGTAGGGAGAAGATTTGTGGCGTGTGATCTTGAATTCAGCCCGGCGATGCATCGAATTCCCCTTCGAAGTGTGAGCCGTTGTCGATATGACCTCATTTGGGATGCCGTATCGGCGAGATGATGTTTTCCTTGAGGAAATGCGCGACCTTCTTGGAGGTGAGTACCTTGTAGGACTTGGCTTCGACCCATTTGGTGAAGTAGTCGATGGCTACTAAGATGAACTCGTGACCATTCTTTGCTGGCGGAGCGATTTTCCCGATGACGTCAATTCCCCCAGTGGCAAAGGGCGAGGTGTAGTCATGCGGTAGAGATCGTGGGGTGGCAGATGATTGAGGTTGGAGAACCGTTGGCACTTGTCGCGGCTTCGGACAAAGTGGATGCAATCTGCCTCCATGGAGATCCGGTAGTAGCCCATCACGAGAATGATTTGCATCGGGGCTCACGGCGTTCATGTGGGGACCGCAAGCCCCATTGTGGACTTCGTTCATGAACTTGCTTGCTTCTTGGGCGACGCGGCGTAGGAGTGGCCCGTGGTAGCGCCTTCTTGTATAGCATGTCCCGAGGATGACGAAGTGAGAGGCGAGGCGTTTTAGGGCCATGATGCTCTTGGTTTTGACCCCTTACGTGTGTGGGTCTTCCTTGTTCATGAAGGTGGTTTCCCGCTCTTGAGGTATTGGAAAGATCTGGTTTTGTCTTTGGAAATGGCGTCGGACTTGCGTCTCTTTGGCTCTTAACAATCTTGCAAATCGTTGTGATTAAAACCTTCTCGGCGGCTTGGGCCCGGTTTTCTCTCGTTTGACAAACATGCTTAAAGATGTGCTTAATGTATTGTTTGTTTAATATTATCTACGCTTCTTTATCAAGTGAATCGTTATTAGCTGTTTGTGTGTTAGTTAATTTATCGGTTGTTAAAGATGCAATGAGAGGATACTCGGAAAGATCGAAGCATTCATTAAGAGCATACGGGAATACATTATTGGCAATGAGTTCGTAATCTTACGGCGTGAGGCCATCGAGATGACTCAAGAGACTCAAATTCAAAGCTAATGGACTCGGGATGAGTTTTGACACTAGACTCTAGGACTCGAGGGTCGAGACCAAGTTGTTCGATCATGTCCTTTTTCTTTGGCGGTGGAGTCAGGAGAATGTGGCCCGGTTATTGAGTGGCAATGAGCTTGATAGGAGATGGGGTTTGAAAGGCTTTATGTCACCATTCCCGATCATTGCTATCACGAGTTATCGAAACAAAATCGATTAGATCCGGCATCTCAATTTCTTCTTTGAAGAAGCGAGGTGGAAGCGGTGGTTCGTCCCAAGCATCGTCTGCGGAGTCTCTTGCTTTTGTCTTGGGCATTACTAGCTCGAATGCGGACTCGTCCCGCTTGTTGAAGGCGGGAGTGTTGACGAGAGAGTTTTTCGAATTCTTGCCAAAGAGGGGTTTTCCCGAACCAAAATTCATTGTGAATAGTGGTGGTTGTGGATCCGGCGAGGGCGGTGTGTCGAGGAATGCTCTTCGGACGGGATTTGGCTTGAGGCCTACGAATCTTGCCGGGTTACTGCTGGAGCTTGTCCATGGTTGTCGGCCATCTTTGTTTGGCGGCGATTAACTCTGTTCCCTTTTACGGATCTTCTTCCAAGTTGCCGGCCTTCCTTGTGAAGTACTTGGTCATGTCGAAGGCTGTGGGACGAAGATCGGAGATTGCGTGCAAGCCTCTTTTTGTTATACGTGGAGCGTTTTCGCGCGGCTCGCTTGTCCTCCGCAATGTGTTCGGGAGTAGGAGAGTATCCCGGGCGTGCGGTATTACATTCTTTGATATTGATGATACGTTGAGTGCCACGATGGCGTTTTCCCAAACCGAGCCCCGGGATGTAGTTCATGTGCTTCATCATTTTCATCGGGGGAGGGATCTTGTCCCAAATCAAAGCGAATCTATGTGGCACACTTGGGCCTTTGGGCTCTCGATGGTGAACCACATGTGAGCATCATTACCGTCATCGTCGTGTTTGATCTCTAAAGCCGGGACGCCGTTGGTGTCGGTCACTTTCGGTGGACTATCTTTGTCGCGTAGATGATGGTCGAATCTGTTCCTTGGATGAACTTTACGCATTGATGGAGAGTAGATGCCACCCCATTGATCCGATGTAGCGGGCGTCCCAAATGGCAGTGAAGGTGATCGGGATGTCGATGACTTGGAAATGCATCGGGACCATTTGTTTTCCAAACCAAAGGTTCAAGGTGGCTATTCCCAAGGCGGGCGGGATGTTGAGTCGTATGCCTTGATTGCCCGAGTCGAGGGTTTTAGATCGGTTGCTTTGATCCCTAGCAAATCCATCATTTTGGGTGGAAGGACGTTCATGGATGATCCTCAATCTACCAACACCCGAGGAGACGGCGCTCGTCCGGTTGAAGCTTGTTATGTAGAGAGGCTCGTTGTGGTCGGCCCAAATTTTGGAAGATCGAGCTCTGTGAAGGTGATGATATTCTTTGTAATTGACGTTGCCAATCATCTCGAACCGCTTGTCATCAGTGTCAGTGTGTTGTATGGGAACCATGGTGCAGGCCGGGCTTTCTTCCAACTTGAGCTTGTGCGGGTAAGATGAAGTGAGTAAGGACCGAGTGAGATGTTAGCTGAGAGTATAGCGCTTGAGGCGTGTCAAGACGGGATCTTTCAACCTTTGGGTCCAAGGTTTCGGCTTCTTTGGCGTAGGGTCCACTTTTCGGTTCGTGGCTCGGGTATGGGCGGGCCTTTTGTCTGTCAGTGGAGGATTATTTGGGATTTGGCGGAACGTGTCGAACATTCACCTCTGGACTTATGGTTTTGCTTGTCTCTCCGTTTCGGAGTGGGAGGAGCACGATTGGCGTAAGGCCGCATCGCGCATTTCAATTCGTTCACTGTCATGGCTTTTCTTGAAGCATCAATAGTGGCTTTGAGATCTTCCCAAGACGGGGTTGGATTATCTGGACCTTCGGGCCTTCGGTGGCGGTGCGAAGCTTCGTCCCGGTGATCATGGAGCAAACATTGCCGTGGCCACAGTGCGAGAACTAGGTGGGGAGATTTCTTTGGAGTAGATGACATAGTAGTCAAACTTTCCCGAGGGTTCTCAAGGGTTCGCTGTGGGATCACCGGATTCATACCTCTTTTTCGTTTTTGTTGAGAAGATAACTTCTTCTTTCGTCGAGGGCGGCCCTCGTTCATTTGCATCACGGAATTCCATTTCCGACAAGCACCTGTCAATCGCAGACGTCCCACCGAATGTGTTCGTTGTTCGGCGGTGAGTACTGGGACCTCGGGGAGGCTGGATGGGCAAGCTTTCCTCTGGAAGGTCTTGTGGTCTTACGTCATAACCGCATGGCTCGTACGAGGGTAACAAGGTTGACCTCTGGGAGACAAATGAGAGATGTTAGAGAGTGTAGGAGCGATCGTGGCTTGGGAAGCCCCGGGTAGTTGGGTGGCTAAGGTTCGAAGTGGTGCATGGCACCTTCGATCCGAGCTTGTTGCTCACCTTGACGTTTCTCAATAGCCATGAGGACACCACAAACTTCTTCCGGTGTTGGGAAATTTCTTGGGGGTAAGGTCCCGTTCATCCTTGTTATCCACGGACTTGGCCGTAGGGAATTGACGGATTGTCCGGTGACGAGAGGTGGGAAGGAGGTAGGACCTTCTTTGTTTTGACAACCGGGAGACGGGTTCCGGTACTCTCGACCACTCTCTGTTAGGTTTGGAGGGGGTGATGGGCAAGGTTTAGACACGGGAATGGCCTAACGGGATAAAAGGGGAAAGCTCACGTGGCATGCGGTTTCCGTTTCTTTTTTTTTTTTTTTTTTTTTTTTTTTTTTGATTTGTTGTTGTTTTAATTTACTTAAAACATGTTTTCTCGAGAATCCTAGGTAGGTTGGAAAAGATTGCTCTTGTTTTTCGCAACTATGCTAGATCTGGGTCGTGGAGACCATACGTGCGGCTATAAGCCCCTCGTTTTGCACACTGTATTTCGACATCCCGGGGTGGGCCGGCCCGGGCGAGGGTCCTATAGTGCAAGCGGTTTCCACCGGCCTAAAAGAAAAATCGAACCTAAGGGCCAGAGCTGTCATGTTCGTTTTGATGCGTTAGCCATGTGAATAGTGAAGCCCAGGGGCGGCGCGAGTCAAGATCGGGTCGAGAGTTCGGCATGACCTCTCTTTGCCTTGCTTGCGCAAGGGATCTGTGACGTTGGGCGTTGGGTGGGTCATATCGTCATGGGCGACGTATCAAGCGTGATGACATGGTGTCATGCGAGCATGGATGTATATCGGGACGGAACATCGTGCAGGTGTAGCCGGAAATCAAGATCGAGGTCAAGATTTTAGCATGACCTTTCATCGCTTTGCTTGCGCGAGGATCTTGAGTTAGAGCCTTGACTCGAAAAAATGGCCGGCATGGTATATGTATCAGTTTGTATGACACGGGCCAGGTAAAACCAACCGAAGTGCGGACGAGTGTGACTCAAGACTCAAACGTGCGGGGTTGACGCTTGGCTAGGATGGGATGTTTGGAATGATCCGTGCGCGTCCAAGAGGCCTAGGAAGACCTAACGGACCGCAACCGAGACCACTCCGGGTTGAGGGTAGTGTGCGATCTTAGCCAGATCCGAGGCAAGAGTGCGCGTAGTGTGCGGTGTAGCAGGCGGCGGTGTGAGTAGAGTGCGGTGTAGCAGAAGCGGCGGTGCGCGTAGTGTGCGGTCTCTAAAATTCTTTTACGAGTAAAACGGGAGTTTTGAAGAATTTTAAATGTATGCGCGAGATGTATATTGATGCATTTTTTTTGTATTTTTATTTTTTTGTAAAATAAAAACGAAGCACGTGCACACACACATGATTAAAGGAAGGGGTAAAATGAAAGTTTGACCCTCATCATCGTTTTAAAAATCTTTTGTTTTGTTTAAAAGTTTTAAAACAAAATTTCCCGAACGAGTCGCCAAGCGAAATAGCCCGGATCCGAGAAAGGCCTCGCGGCCCCGGCATCGGCCTTTCGCGTTGGAGGTGTCTCGCCGTTTGTTTTCGCATTTGTAGAGTCGCCACGCCGCTTTTATTAAGCCCCAAAACATTGAAAAAGGGCATCGGTTTAAAGATAATTTTAAACCGTTTTTGTGTGATGAGATTTTGAGTTCGGAGGTCGAGATGACTCCCCGGAAGAGAATATTAGAATATTAGAGCTCACCCGAGTAGCCTCGTAAAAGCGAGTCTTTCGGATACCCCTAATATCCTTTAAATGTTGTGTGTGTGTGTGTGTGCTTTTAAAAATGCATGCTTTGTATCGGATGTCTACATTGTATGCTATGTATGGAAATGTATTGAAATAGTATAGGAAGGAAGCCTTACCAATATTGGTTCGTGTCTGTCTTCCGCAGGGAATGGTGTTTGAGGTCGGAGTAAGCGTTCGGTATGGATCGGGATTGCTTCGGGAGATGCCGGTTGTCCGCGGACGAGTTTCGGCGTGAGTTGAGGTTGTAACGAGGCTGCGTTTGGGCGAGAGGTTCTCGGCGTGCGTGGGGATCGTCGGGATCACTCGGGCGGAGGTTCGGCGTGCGTTGTGGTGGCGAGTCACTCGGGCGGAGTTTCGGCGTGGTTTGAGATCGTCGGTTTGACTCGGAAAGAGCCGGGACAGGTGGAAAGACCGAGGCGAGGCCTCGGAGTACCACGAGGGGCCTCGTAGTACCTCGAGAGTGCCTCGGGGCAGCGCGGGAGCGTCTCGGGAGCCCTCGGGAGGCTTCGGAGCACCACAAGGAGCTCGGAAGGCCTCGGAAGGATCCGAAAGGGGCGGGAGTGCCTCGAGAGGACTTAGAGGGAGCCAGAAGGCTAAGGGAGGAAGAGAGACGAGGGAGGTGTGTGAAAATGAGGAGGGGGAGCCCTCTATTGATAGTAAAAATTTCGGAGCAAAGAGGTCCGTACGGACCTTCTTGGTTATCCAGAATTTTGGATTTCCTCGATTTGAGGGAATCTGCAATGATGGAGAATATTCTGGAATGATGGTGTTCCCTGAGCAATAAGGTCCGTACGGACCATCTTGCATGCAAAGAGGTCCGTACAGACCAACTCTGCAGGGAAGTAATCATTTTCCCCGGGATTTGAGGGAATATTGTGGACTTTAAGGGGATTTAGTAATCATTGAAACAAAGAGGTCCGTACGGACCTTAATTGCTTTTTTCGATTTCTGAAAATTCCCAAAGGTCCTTTTGTCCCTTTTATCCCGAGAAAGGCTCCTCCCTTGGTTTGGTTGGGGGTTTGAGAGGGTTTTGAGAGGTTTTTGAGTGAGAGAGGTCTCTGAGACTGCGTGGATGAGTCTGCGGTGTTTCCCGTGTGTTTGAAAGGGGGTGATCCAGATTGGGGTACTTACAACTTCCACCACATCATTAATATACTCCTTATCAATAATGATACCCACTCCATTTCTACCCTTATCCTTTCCTGAGTACCAAAGCTTAAAACCCCAAGACAGTATTTCTTTTACTTTCTCTCCAACCCACGTAGTTTCCTGTAGACACGTTATGTGAATCTTCCTTTTCCTCATAACTTCCACCACCTCTACTGATCTCCCTGTCAAGGATCCAATGTTTCAAGTTTCAAAGCGCATCCCACTACCCTTACACTTACCATGGACTAGCTTTACTGCGCACTCGTCCGCAATGCGGAACCTCAGCATATTTGACACCACCGCCGGCGAAGAGATGGCGCGTCGCTTTCGGACGACGACCTAGCAACCTTTGCATACTTATCACTACACCCGTGTCTTTGAAGTGTAGCGCGTCGCCTTTGAGGAAACGCCCAACGATATTCATATTTGGATTCATGTCATGATAATGTGACAAAATTTTACGCTTGTTGTCACATGCCTACCGCAACCCTCACCCTTTATCGTGACTTGGGACGAGTAGGATAAATTAAACGAACAAAACCAAACCGCTATGGTTTGGTTCGATTAGTTCAAACCGTAGTTCAACCATGTGTGGTTCAAACCACGATTCAGATCGCGGTGGCAAACCGTGGTTCAGACCATAGTTTAGACAAAGGTTCAAACCACAATTCATACCGTAATTTATTATCAGATTTGTTTAAATTTTTCGTGATCACGGAGAAAAGTGAAAGATGCAGGTTTTCAAAAGTAAAGTCGGAGGAAGAGAGAGGTCGAATGAAGAAAAACACTTTACAATGTCGATTGTGAAAAGAATTTGGTTATTTATGTGTCGCAATGAAGATAACAAATGATGAAATTAATATTAAATAAGATACAAAATGCGGGTTAGGATTATTGTATGTAATGTAAGTTTTTTTATTGATATAACAATAAATACACAAAAATATATAAAAATATTAAGTAAGATACAAAACGGGAGTTAAGACTGATTTGTGATGTGGTTTGATCTATTGATTTGGTTTGGCGGTTTGATCTCGTAGTTCGATTTGATGGTTCGATCTCACGATTTCAAATCACGGTTTGATTTGGTTCAGTATGGGATGGTTATACCTCAAACCAAACTGAATCATATAGTTTGCTAATATTTAAAATCAAACCGAAACATTTATATTTGAAAATCAAATCAAATCACGTGATTTAATTAGATTCGGTCTCAAATTGTGATTTAAACGGAACCACTTATCCTGAGCAAATTGTGATTTAAACGGAACCACTTATCCTGAGCACATCACATTGTGATAACATAATTTCATTTTCATGACTACCATTAATATTTTCAATAAACTTCCTTTTGCAACAAAAACCATGAATTCTCAATAGATTTATTCCAAGGTCAAATATAGAAGCTCAATCACTTTAACTCCAAAATTTTGTAAGTAAGATTGTTTCTTGAAACAAACATAAATAAAAAGTGAAAGTGATACTTATCATTTGAGACCAATATAAATAAAATGTTAAATTAATGTTTTGTTTTTCTGCAATCAATTTTTAATCAATGTATTGCATATCATATCATTTGAGCTAAAGTTTTTCAATAAGCGATACTCATTTTTTTAACGCTCTCTTAATTGACTAGTCTTATATTTCCTCCGTCTTATTATAAAAAGAAATAATTTCTTTTTTGCGCGTTTAAATATAAAAAATGTTTATCGAAATGTATAATAAAACCTATTTGTTATACCCGTAACAAAAAACTTCATACCTCACTTTCTCTGTCCTAATTTATTTTTCATATTCACAACACTTATTTTTTTTCTTAATTTCCTAGCATTCACGTTTAGTCTATTTTATATTAGGACGGAAGAAGTAAATAATACTATTAATAATAATATTTATGATTTCATGAGAAATAATTAAGAATTGCTCTAATTAAAAACTAATTTTTTCATAATGTTATGTAAAAACTAGTTTTTGGACCCGATTTAAATCTATAAGACGCGTATTGAACCGTACGACCGGTTCACTAACAAAATTGAACCGCCTTTTATTAACTCAAATCCAACGAACACACACAGTAAAATACACAGTTACGTACGCCGAAACAGAGAAATTAATCGAGCCAAAGCACAATTCAAGCGAAAATTATTCCGTATCAGTCGATTGAGGTACTATATAATTCACTACACCAGCTTCTTCATTATAGATTATCAATCGAGATATTTATAATCATTCCTAATGGTTTCATTCAATACATACGATTTTTGATTAGGTTAATATGAGCTTACATGATTTTGAAGATAAAACTAGTAATTATTCGAAGTCTTCATTACTTGAAGTGCCAGTACACTCACGAAAATTGATTAGTTAACATTAATTGAATTACTGCAGATAATGCTACTATAATTGATCAAATTCCTCAAGTAGTTTATGATAATCACGAAACATGTAAGCTAATTTGATAATGCCAGTGTTTTTTTATATAATGTCAGTACACTTTTGTAGTTTCATTGTTTGTTGTTTGAAGTACAAGTAAGTATTTTTTGAAATGCCAGTGTTATTTTTCTGAAGTGCCAGTGTTTGTTATTATATGTGTCAATGTTAATATTCACTGGTTTTGTACTACAATATTTGTTTAATAATGTGTCATTGTTTGTTTTTAAATATGCCAATTTTTTTAATTATATGATCAGTGAGTGTTGTTTGGAGTGTGAGTGTTACTTTGTTGTTTTAAGTGCCGGTGAGTGATGCTTGGAGTGTTAGTGTTACTTTTTTGAAAAGCCAGCATTTGTTATTACATATGCCAGCATCAGTATTTTAAAGTGCCAACATCAGTATTTTAAAGTGCCAAGCGTCAATGTAACAAAGTGCCAGCATCAGATTTTCAAAGTGTCAGCATCAGTGTTTGAAAGTGCCAGCATCAGTGTATCAAAATGTCAGCATCAGTGTTTCAAAAGTGCTAGTGTTAGAGTTTCAATAGTGCCAACATTTGCTTGTGTTTGCAAGTGTTGTAAATGTGCCAGTGCAACTGATTCAATTGTGCCAACATTATATTTTCTGAGTGCCAGCATCAGTGTTACAAATTGCCAGCATCAAATTTTCAAATTGTCAAAATTAGTGTTTCAAAGTGCCAACATCAGTCTATCAAAGTGACATAATCAGTTTTTCAAAAGTGCCAGTGTTAGAGTTTCAATAATGCCAACATTTGCTTGTGTTTGCAAGTATTTGTAAGTAAATGTGTCAGTGCAACTGATTCTATAGTGTCAGCATTATATTTTCAAAGTGTTAGCATCAGTTTTTCAAAATGCCAGCAACAGTGCTTCAAAAGTGCCAGCATTAGAGTTTCAAAGTGCCAGCATCAGTCTGATGATGTCCAAATGGATAGCCCGGCCCGTCAACCACGGGTCAAACGGACAAACGGGCTTTATCCGGCCCGTCCGTGAGGAGAAACGGGCTAAAGCCCGGCTCGCCCCGTCCGTTTCATGGGGGAAATGCCCGCCCGTTTAGCCCGGATCCAAGGATCCACGGGCTAAACGAATTTTACCTTTTTTTTTTTAATCTGATATATATGGGAAAATTAAGGACGAAAATGCCCCTCCAACGAATTTATTAACGAATATATATGGGGGCATTAAGGACATTTCACAAAAAAAAAAAAAAAAAAAAAAAGGGGCCAAACGGACTTGTGTCAAACGGGCTTGAAAGCCCGCGGGCTAAGCCCGACTCGTCGCCCATATTAACAATGAAGCACATGCAGTATAAGGACGAGAATTTGGACCACGAGCCACGGGCAATTCGGGCCAAAAAAATGCCCACGGGCCTTAGCCCATTTTGGCCATCATCACATCAGTCTATCAACAAACCAACATTAGTGTTTCAAAAATGTCAGTGTTAGAGTTTCAATTGTGCCAACATTTACTTATGTTTGTAAGTAAATGTGCCGGTGCAACTGTTTCTATAGTGCTAGTGCAATTTCTTATTTTCAAAAAATCATTGCTTGTGTGTTTTTAAAGTGTTAGTGTCACAAATATAATGTGCCAGTGAATCAATTCATAAAAATACGACTGAAAACATGTCGAAAAAAAAGTAAAATCAAGTATGATACATTTTCAAAAATCATACCTTCGTTGCGACTCTTGCTCCAGATTTCTTTGATTTGGCCGGTAATAATTTCGTAAAACAACTGAAAACAGGTCGGAGAAAATGTAAAATCGATGAAAATTGATGAAAAATAAATGGAATCCTTGAATAACAACTACGAAAAATCAAATTGAATAACGCAAATGACGAAAGAAATTCAAAATTTTTGATTGTATGCGTAAAAAAGATAGCAGAGAACTGAATCGAAAAAGCGTGTGTATGAACCGTCCGTTAAATGAACCGCGGGTGAAAAACACGTTATTTATTAAGCTTAACAAAAAAAACGCGATTTTTACAAGGTTTTTGCAATAATTAATGTTTAAGAAAGTTAATCAATTTTTAAAAAAATTATTCATAAGAATAAAATTAGATTATTTTCTGAAACGGATAGATAAAATATTATTTATACTTAGTTGTACTTCCTTCGTCCTGCTTCAATCAAGTGTCTTAACTTTTCATTTTGGACGTTTCATTTAAAATGTCTCAACTCAAAAAAGGAAAGTTTTTATTACTATTACACCCACTCATTCTCTCTTCTTATTTATTTTTACACTCACAATAACTATTCCTCTCACCCATTCTCTCTCCTATTTAATTTTTTATACTCACAACATTTAAACTTTTTCTCTTTCTTACATCACTTTTCTTAATTTCCGAGCCGAACCCATTTTGAGACACTTCGACATAAACGGACGGAGGGAGTACTATTTTTGATATTTGAAAAACATACGGTGGCTCTACGAAAAGTATACAAATCCGAAAGCCATCAGTTTTCCAACAAGTAACGTAATCCCATCGACTCTTCCTGTCCTTTGCCATAACTCCATTTCCCCAAAGTAAGTCCCCAAAATCGTCACACACAAAAAGCCCCTTCTCTTCTCTCTCCCAATGTCAAAATATCATTGCCTTATCTCTCCTATTCCGATCAAGCTCTCCGAAAATGTCTCCATCACCATCGCCACCTGAATCTTTCTCCGCCGCTGAACTCTCCGATTCTCCGTCCTCCACCACCACTGCATCATCATCGTCATCTCCACTTCCTCCTTCCTCCGACATGTGGAACTATCTATGGATTCCTTTCTTAATTTCCCTCTCCAAAGAGCTCAGCTCCGCTAAAGCTGATTCCACTATCCTCTTGCCGTCTGAGTCCATTCCTCGACTTCCGAGTTCCTGTCCGGCGCCAGATTCTAAGCTTAATTTCCGTCCGATCATCGGAATCGTTAGTCATCCTGGCGATGGGGCATCTGGTAGACTTAATAACGCTACTAATGCTTCGTATATTGCTGCTTCATATGTTAAGTTCGTTGAATCCGCCGGTGCTAGGGTTATTCCACTTATTTATAACGATCCTCCTGAGATTGTCCGCAGTGTAATTGCTCTTCCTGTCTCACATGTCTTTCCTTTATCGATATTTATGAACTTGATTATTTGCTGATTTTGAACTGTGACAATTTCCATGCTGCTATTTTATTTTTGATGCTTGCTCATTGAATGAATGGAGAATATTATCAGTTTCAGTATTGGTTATCTGATTGAACTTTTTAAGTACCAGTTTAGTAATAGTAGACTGATTCGCGCTTCCTCAACTGAAATAATTACTCTTTTTGGGTTGATTGAGCTGTTGATAACTACTTTGCTTTATCTTCATGACTTTTCGGTCTGCTTTTTTTTTTTCTCTTCATTTCTGTAGGAGGATGACACATGTTCCTGTATACCCACAACCCGAGATGACTCGAACTCGGGACCTATGGCCTTAAGGAGTGCCTATCACTAGGCCAGTGGCAAATCTAGAAAATTGAGTGAGGGAGGGGGAGTGCCTATCACTAGGCCAGTGGCAGATCTAGAAAATTGAGGGAGGGGGGGTTAAATTTTGTAAGTAACGGAAAAAGTGAATATTACACTATTGAAAATGTAAAACTTTAATGCTGCATACAATATATAGCCTATAAATAGAGCCTAATATTATACTCCCTCTGTTCCACATTAGGTTACTCATTTACTGTTGAGAACGGAAAATAAGGAGTGAATATATACTCCCTCCGTCCCACTCGAAGTGTCACTTTTTACCCAAAAGGGTGTCCCGTTTAAAGTGTCACCTTTCCTAAAAAGGAAATATTTTATTAATATTCTATTATCCCATCCACTATTCCCTCCACTAATTCTCTCTCCTCTACACTCACAACACTTTTTAAATTCACTATTTCCTCCACTAATTCTCTCTCCTATTTTCAAATTACACTCACAACATTTTTTCTTTTCCCTTTTTTCCTTAATTTGTGTGCCACCCCTAAAAAGGTGACACTCTTGGTGGGACGGAGGGAGTATAATGTTATTAAAGTAGGAGTTGTAAGTGGGTAGGAGAGAGAAAGTGGGGTAGAAAATAGTAAGTGAATATTTGTTGTGAGTATGATAAGTGGGTTCCATGAATAAAGAAGTATTAAAAAAATTTCCTTTTTAGGAAAGTGTGACTTTAAAGTGGGACGCCCAAAATAGCAAAATGGGTAAGGTTTTATGGGACGGAGGGAGTATAGGTTATTCACACCTCTTCTTCCCTACTTTCTCTCTTTAATTACGGAAACAATTCCAGATATAATTCTAATCAAGCTTGACTCGAAGAAATGTTGGTTACTGATTCAAATTTCACAAGCAATTACCGTCAAAATAACTTTCAAAACTACTCCCAAAGCTCAAATCCTATCAACTTCTCCCAAAACTCACCCCGTGATTTTAATTTTCCGCTAAACACTCAAACATTTTATGACTCAATGCCATTCCAAAGCTTCGCTCTTGAGTCGCAGAACACTGAATTTGTTCCCGAGACACAAGAGGAAGATGAAGGAGGTGAAGAAGAAAAGGTTGTACCAGAAAGGCGAAAAGGAGCTCCAAAAAAGAAAAAAGAAACCATTGGCTGGAAATTCGCAGAAGATGAAGCTCTCGTCAGTGCTTACATGAATACAAGCACAAGCACTGATGCAATAATATGCACCAACCAAAAGTATGAGAAGTTGTGGGGCACTGTAAAGGCAAGGTACGATACGGCGCAACAACAAAAGCCATCAAAAATTGATAAAATGACTTTATCTATGCTTTCGAGCTCGATGGGGTAGGATGGCGAAATCAGTAAACTTGTTTGTTGCGATGTACGATGAAGCAATTAGACGAAAGGGAAGTGGATACAACGAACAAGACGTTCGATGCGAGGCTAAACAACTGTATGAAAATTTTGAAAACAAACATTTTAAAGATGAGCATGTGTGGTTTATGCTGAAGAACTATCCCAAATGGGAGTAACGGATTCAGACTACCATCGTGGGTAGTAGAAAGAAAAAGGATGAGGCATCTCGTCCCATTCGTGTGGAGAGTGACAAGCACTGATGCAATAATAGCGACAAAAGGTTCAAGTTTAACGAGATGGGAGGTTACGCGACAACGGGAAGTGATGATACAGACACCGTTCAATTAAGAGAGCGACCACCAGGGAAAAAAGCAGCAAAGGCAGCCGCATCAGCTGGAAAGAAGGGGTATTCAAGTGGAGGGTCTTCAACTGCCGAAGTAATAGAGGGTTTTACTACTCGACTCCAGCTACTTTCTGACCAACACCCAGCAATTATTTAAATGAAACGAGAGAAATTGGAGCATTTGAAAAAATAATAATTTATGAAGAAAATGTTGGCCAAATCAGCTTTACTTGGAAAGCTACTTGAAAAGGCAATATTGTCCCCAAAAGAGGAGAAAATGAAGGCACGTTTGATGAGCGAGTTGAAGGATTTTTAGTCGGTTTAAGTTTGCTTTCTTTAATTATCGTAGTGTAGTGTTTCTTAATTCAGTATTGTGTTTAAATTTATTGTATGTTTATTTTTAAATTTCTGCATTGTGAAGTGGTTTGTTATGAATAAATGTGTGTTCTTTGTTACATATTGTGTTTTGTCAAATCAAATGAATGGCATTAGTAGTCTAGTTGGTCAATAAATGAATGGCATCAGGAAGCTGGTTATTATCATGTAATCTAGTTCTTTTGTCCACACACATATTGTATAGTCTAATCAATTTTTTTAAAAAAAAATTGGATACTAGTATACCAATAAATGGAAAAACTCTGAGCAAGTTCTCATGCGTAGTGTATGATTTGTCACGGTCAGCTTTAATTTCAACTCATCTCCATTATTTGTCAAGAGTCAGGAATTCAATAAATTATAGCTGTTAAAGTTGATTTGTCATATCCAACTTGATGTTTATTTATCAGTGTTTTATATAAAAAATGCAATTACAATAAAATATAATTAAAAAAAAATATTTTGTAATGTGAACGAATAAAAAAACTAATTTATATCAAAATTTATAAATAAATAAATATTTTATTTATTAATTATAAAAATGTTTTGAGCGAAAATTTCGCTCACCACTGCAGGATATCAGTTTCTGTGAGCGAAAATTCGCTCAAACACCGGTTTCGCTCATCCGGGGAGCAAAAATTTCGCTCACCATTGTGCATGCTCTAAGTTTAATAGCAATATCAACAAGAAGAAAAGCGTTTAAATAAAGTTAAAATCTAATTACCTCAACAAAGACAAACAAATAAAACTTGGTTTGAGAATAAAATGTTTATACCACTTCATCCATACCAGAATCTCTAGTTTAGGGACTACTACCTCCGTCACAAATGAAGGTTCATTTTTTTCTTAAAAATAAAATTGGACATTCATTTTGGGACAAAGGGAGTAATTGTTCTTAGAAAATAGACATTTAATTTGAGATGAAAAAATAAAAAATAAATATTCATGTTGGGATAGAAGGAGTACAATATATACACACTTTTGAGGGGGGTCATATGATAAAATTTGAGGGGGTCAGAGTGGGGAAAAATATGGAATTACCCAAAAAGCAAAAGGGCCAAAATGGAATAAATCGAAAAGGGGGTCAAGTGAACCCTCTCAGCCTAATGTAGATCCGCCCCTGCACTAGGCTTCAACCTTCTTGTTGGTCTGCTTTATTATCATTTATCAACATTTAGGCCTCTCCCTAGGATTTCCTAGGCGCTTATGTGTGTGTGTGTGTGATTGTGTGTGTGTGTGTGAGTAGTGAAAAAAAAAAAAAAAGACTTGTCATTTGAGCATCTGTAATTGGTTATGCTGAACTCTTTGCACTTGTATTTCAGAAACTTAATCTGGTCAATGGAGTCCTTTTTACCGGAGGGTGGGCTAAGAATGGTCTTTACTTTGAGGTTGTTAAGGGGATTTTCAAGGTAACTGCTACAGTTCCTGCATTTAAATCATAGCTAGCAACAATGTAAAATATCACAAAACTATTTCCTATTGAAAAATTGCTGATGAATGGACTCTGGATATTGATATCATAGCCAACTGTTACAAAAAACTGAATCCTATTGAAACAAATATTCTGGCATGCATGAGTAATATTTACTTTTTAAATCGATATTCGGATACTGGACAAGCACGGCAAACTTTTTTCCAGAGTTGAAATTTATTTCTAGCTAATACTTTGACTCATCCTTTGAGTTGAATTGCAGGAAGTCTTGAAAAAGAATGACGCAGGAGACCATTTCCCTTTACTTGCAATCTGCTTAGGTTTTGAACTTTTGACTATGATCATCAGCAAGGTAAGTTATGTGCAGTTATGATTTATGCACATCGATTGTTATGCCCTTCTCATATTCACCATTCACTCATTCTGATGAGAAGTTTTTTCGTTTCATTTAATTTGAGACTTTCCGGGCATAATATTGTAGGTAATAGACCTTTAAGGTTGTCACGTCCACTTGTGCATGTTGAAAGAATAGAATTTTGCATCACACATATTTACACTTTTCAGTTGGTTATGAAGTGTAATCTGTACATTCATATGAATCGTTTTAGTTATTATATGTTCGAATATTAGCTATTCACTGACACCAGCCAGCATGGATGGTTCTTTCCATTTGCTTATGTGTCTTGTTTTGAGTTTTATCAGTATTATTATTTTCTAATGATACAGATTTACTAATCATCAGTGTGTCATATTATATTAGTTATGCCTGTATCTGCAATTGTTTTTTCTTTTGTCCTCACGTCTGGTTTGTTTTATTGGGATGCCGCATGAGAACTTTGCCATATTATTTTTCATGTTTATAGGACAATAACATTCTTGAAGAGTTTAGTGCAAGTGATCAAGCATCTACTCTTCAATTCATTAAAAGCCTAAATGTGGATGATGGAACAATGTTTCAAAGGTATCTACTCTCACTAGTTCTGTCTTTAAGTAGGCTCAACAAATTGGAGCTTCAAGATTTTGCTAAAGTTTTGTTTCTTTTGCAGGTTTCCTCCAGATTTGCTTAGGAAGTTGAGTACTGATTGTCTTGTGATGCAAAATCATAAAGTGAGTTTAGGCAGTTTATTGACTTGGTTCCATCACCAGATGCATTTGTTTGTGTGTGTGTTTGTGTGTTCACGTGTTTGTTATTGTTTATGTACACAATTTTTTTGTGTGGATTAGTTCCTTATTCACCTTTCTAATATGGCTGACTTAGATTTTCGCTCCTCGTTTATCTTGAGGGCTTATTTAGTGAGTTCCTTTGTTAGATGTTTCTAGGGATCTAGAGGAATCTTATCACACCTTTTATATGTATTCTTGTGAATAGAAAGAACAACATACATTTGAGATATTGGACACATCAGTTATCCTAGAGTTTAGGGTTTATCGATCATCCCCCCCCCCCAAATACAGTTTCTTGAATGTTACATGCTGTTTCTACCTCGCTCTGGTCACGTTGACCATGCTAATGAATTTAGGGCTCCCTTCCTTGTGTAAGATAGATTGTGTACATCTTTGTCGTAATAATCATGCTTGCATTTCTGAAGAAAAGCAAAGGATTCTTCTATGATCTAACCATGAAATTTCTCTCTGTTACAGTATGGTATATCGCCAGAAACTTTTCAAGGCAATTCGGATCTGTGCAATTTCTTCAAGATTTTGACAAATAGCGCTGACGAAGAAAATAAGGTGCTGCGAGTTACCATGTTGTTGGAGTCTATAAGTTTCAATTCATGGTACCAAAGTCAAATCTTTGCTGCCATTTCACTGTGGTACACGGGTCTAAACTATTGATATTTGTGTATCAGGTATACGTATCAACAGTTCAAGCACGGAACTATCCTGTCACTGCTACCCAATGGCACCCGGAGGTATTGCCTTCGTTTCTTATTCATGGTTTATATCAATATAGTTGACTGTCGGGGTGAATATCCAATTTACTTTTTTTTGTTCTTTTTTTGGGTACATTGATTTGTCTATGCAATCATTACTGTCTTCTTTTATCTTTCATTTGAGTTTCTTTTTTTGTGTGTGTGTGTGTGTTTAAGTGACTGTACACTTCTATATATTTTCCTGCTTTTATGCACTGACTTGATGGAAATTGATGTATTAGTATTTGAGCAAGCATTTGGATTAGATTGATAGCTCATTTTTTGGCTCTTTATTAAATAGGATAACCTGTAGTAGTTTAAAGAGCTACAGAACTACATCAATCAGATAGGTATTGAGTTAATGAGACAGAAAGTTCAGATAGTGCTCTAGGAAGTTGAACTTGTTTAGTTTAGGAGCAAATGTGTTGTTAAATGTCTTTTGGTTCACTTATTGAATCAATATTTAGACTACATGCGATGTTATTTTATTTCTGACCGAGACGGATTTTCATGCCACTTTCATCTTTTCATAGCTGTGATTTTGTGCTGAGTGCAGAAAGTTTCACTATTTTTATTTCATTGTTTCGGTAAGTTAATGCCTGGCCAATTCAGGCCACTTTCTCATCCCTTCTCCCTTTGGCCCATCAAATGCTGAAGGGCGATATGCCTCCTATAAACGTGCCTATTAGTTTTACTGCTTGCGGGTATTGGGACCCCTGTAAACACATCCGTTCATCTAACTATGGAAGCTTAACCTGCAGAAAAATGCTTTTGAATGGGGGTTGTCAAGGATCCCTCACTCAGATGATGCTATTCAAGTGACTCAACATGTTGCCAACTATTTTGTTGGGTGAGTTCTGTTCTCAATTCTTCAATTCAATTAAGCAATTCTCTAATCTGCAGTTCAGAATTTTGAAAAGAATCTAGGGCTAATATATTATTTTACACTCTTATACTCCCTCCATCCCTTATTGATAGTCCGACTATTCAAAATTTTAACAATCTATTTTCATTTCCATCACTAACTTTAATGAGGTTTACTTGTTACTCCATTACTTTACTCCCTCTTTTTCATTGGTTGGTTCTCAGCCTCTCTGCTCTTCCTCTTCTTCCTTGGTAGGCAATTTGCGAAGTTATGGTTTTAATTTAACAATTATGGAAATGAGACTATCATTTTGGGACAAACAAAAATGGCATATAACAACATATTTATGGGACCGAGGGAGTATATGCTTAGTGTTGCATAGTTCAAAAAATATGTTGGGAGGACTCCCTTGAGTGTGGACCTTGTTAACTATGCAACATTATATTAGTTTAAAGTTCAGAATTTTAAAAATATATGCAACTGTATGGTGATCATCATATCCTAATTGGAAGAGTCCTATTTTAAAAGTTAATGACCTTTTGCAATTTTGAAGGGTTGTAAAAGTGATAAATAAGCCAAGAAAGAATATTGTACATAGCAAGCCGAGAATACGTCAGTCTATTTTTGGGGATTATTAATAAATTATTACTCTCTCTGTCCCCAATAAATGTCGTGTTGACTTGTCAATGGTTTTAAGAAAGGTGCTTTTACTAGTTTGTACATTACTTGGACAATGATGAAATTGCACCAAGTCACTATCCTATTTGGAAACGCGACATTTATTTTGGGACGAACCAAAATAAAAGGTGCGACATTTATTCCGGGACGGAGGAAGTAGTATGGATTTATTTAAGTTACATCTTCTCTCCTGCAGTGAGGCTAGGAAATCCTTGAACAGGCCACCTTTGCGACAAGTACTCGACAACCTTATCTACAATTACAGTCCCACATACTGTGGGAAGGCTGGGTAAGTGTATACAATTAGAATCGAGACTTTTGCTAAATATTTGGATAAATCTTCATGTTTCCTTGCATTTGCTTCTGTCATGTTTGCAGAAAGGGATACGACGAGGTGTACATCTTCTCGTAGTTGAAAGTTCTCAAGGTACTTGCAACTTTAAATGGGGCAGGCAAGATATGGACTGTGAATACTAACTAGAGTTAATAGAGGTTATGAGAAGATTTTTAAGCTTATCAACTGAAAATAGCCACATGAAAATTGGCTTTGACACGGTAAAAAAAATTGAACTCATTTCAGTTGGAGCTATGGAAAGAGAGATCACTGGTTGCCCAATTAAGGGTGTTTGTAACGTTGATCTAAACTATCCCTCTCTGTTATGTAAATTTAATAATATTGGACTGGACTATCCAAAAGTCAACTCATAATGAGTTGAGGGTATTTAAATTCCAGGTGTGGACTTTGGTGGCAAGTAAATATGTCCTTTATCCTTTCTTTTACTAGCTTTACTTCCTAATATTCTGCTTCCGAGTTTAAAATGGTTTCAGAGTTTAAAAATAGAGAGGAAGGGAAAGAAAAGAAAGGAAATTTAAAAATAATTTCTTCGTTAGCTTGCTTTCGAGATTTTTTAGGGAAGCTAACGAGATTTTTTAGGGAGGAAGTGGAAAGAAAGGAAAGGAAATTTTTTAGGATTTTTCTTCCAAAATTGAGAGGAATTGGAAGGAAAGAAATTGGAAGTTTGACAGTATTTTTTATTATTTCACTTTTATCCTCACATATTTTTTATAATCTCATAATTATCCTCGTATATAGTTTGATCATATTTACTAACGATCAAAATACACCGGCCCCCTCCTTTCTCATTTTAGCGGCTCATTCATTATCTTTCTCCATCTCACAACAGTGCCCTAGAACAAGTCAACCAAAACTCCAAGCTATGAGCTGTTTTGAAATATCTAGAGCTATGAGCTCTGCAATACCTGTTCCAGCTTGCATAAAAATGAGAGAAAAATGAGTACTGAATCCAAGCCGGGCAAAGTGGCAGGGGAAAAGTAGGAGGAAACACTATGCATTAGGGGTGTAAATGGTTAGGTTTGGACATATTTAGAGGCCAATCCGCTAGTCCTCGGTTTGTAGAAATCTCAAACCAAATCGAACCATGAAAAATTTCAAATCGAACCGAACCGAACCATCTCGGTTGGTTCGGTTTGGTCTCAAACCGCGGTTCCCTTAAGCGGTTCAAATCGCGGTCCGAACTGCGGTCTAGACCGCGGTTCGAACAGTGGCGGCCCCAGGAATTTTCGCTAGTGGGTGCCAAAATTTAAAAGTTGACAATATTTTTTAAGAAACTAACAGACATACCACATTTAAACATACTTAGTTTTAAATAGAAAAAACATGAAAATTACCTGATATCCCTTGTTGCAGAAGCTTACCAGTACTGAAATTTAAGCCCAAGAATATATCACCAAATCATACTTTTCAACTTCTTTCCTTTGTTCAGGAGTAACTTTTCCAAAGCTCACAATGGCTACAACAGTTATGTGCATATATTAGTATCTCTAAACATCAATGCTTTCACAGAGTAAATCTCAATATTATGAGCCAGAGCAACTCACTTTTTAAATATTTTGTTGCATTAGGAACTGTTTTCAATAGCTGGAAGGGAAAAAAATTAAAAAAAAAAAAAACCATGAATAAGGTAATAAAGTAATAGAGTAAACCAGGATTCTTTTTAGGAAACAACAAAATTTAGGAAATCAGTTTTTTTTTTAAAAAAAAAAAAACCCTAAAAAATAATTGGAGAAATTTGAGAATGAAATTAAGAAACTTTCATCCTCAAATCACTTCAATATCTGAATAATGGAAGTATTTACTTTATAATTTCTATAATGAACAAGAAGAAAGAAGATCTGAGTCATAATCAGAATAATGGAAGTATTAACTTACACAATTGTGCTTTGCTTTGAAGAATCGGAATCGGTTTTTGAACTGGCAACACACTTGCGATTGCGAAGAATCGGAATCGCCGAATCGGAATCCTTTCTTTCGTGTTCTCCTTCTCCGTTCTCTCTTCATTCTGTATCAATGAATAGTGATGGTTACAGGCTTACACTTACAGCTAGCGTAGGAAAATAATTTTTTTTTTTTTTAAGAAAGTTGAGTGGGTGCGGTGGCCCTCACTGGTGCTAAGGTGGGGCCGCCCCTGGGTCCGAACCATAAACATGTCCAAACTCCAAACTTTACGTATTTATGTAGGAGAACATGCCATGGTTCAAGGGACAGAGAAAACTGATAATACTATTGTATAGTAGGGGTGGACATGTTTCGGTTCAAACCGCGGTTTGAGACCGAACCGAACCAAACCACGCAGTTTGGTTTGGTTTTTTTCTATAAATGGTTTAGCTTGGTTTGAAAATTTAATAAACCGTGTGGTTCGGTTCAGCTCGCAGTCTGGAACCTCAAAACCGAACCAAACCGAACCGAACCAAACCGATTCAGATCGAACCGCGGTTTGGAACCGTGAAACCGAACCACGAAACCGAACCATGAAATTCTTGAACCGAAATCCTAGCCGTTCATTAAATGGTTGAATCTTGAAATTGTAATTTTGTATCTTTATTTTAGACAATGTCTTGTAATTTGTTTTGAGATGGTTTCTTTTGTTGTACTTGTTAGAACAATGAACTTTCAGTTTACTAAAACTCATTCCTATTTGGATAGTAGTATTTTTGTTTTATGTTTAATATATATGATTGCTAGTTTGATAAAAAAAAAATGTAAAGAGCAACACTTTTAGTTGGACAGGTTTGTAGTTCGGATAGCGGTCTAGACCGCAGTTCAGACCACGGTTTGAACCGTTTATGAAACCGTGGTTTGAGACCGAACCGAACCAAACCGAGGTGGTTTGGTTTGGTTTGAAATTTTCTATGGTTCGAATTGATTTGGGATTTTCCCAAACCGAGTACTAGCGGTTTGGTCTCCAAATTCCTTCCAAACCGAACCAAACCGAACCATGTCCACCCCTATTGTATAGGGAGTAAGTACTCTTTGCATAATAAATTTGAAATGTATGAAAATGTTATGAAACTCAAACTGTTAATTTAGCAATTACCTTTGATTCTGGCAACTCCATGGCTACCCACAGTAACCAGCTCAATATCCATTTTCTCTGCAACCTGACAAGATAAGAAAAATGATAGGTTGAAAGCTTCTCAAATTCAATTAATATCTTATAACTAATCAAACCAGCTATTCCTGATCTATCAAATGTAGAATCATAAATTTGTTATTCACAATTATCGATTGATCATTTTGTTTACAAATATATAAATCCTATTGTTAAACGACTAAATCATGCATATGCTGATGTACTTTCGGGATTTGATGAGCATTGGTTTTATTGTCTCCTTGGAACAACTTGTACCATATATACTGTTACAAAAATTAGTACTAAGTCAGTAAGGCTCACCCTTACCAACTACTTTTCTCTTGCTTTTAATATGTTAATATACAAGCATATTGAAAGAGTTATGCATTTAAAATAATAGAGGTGGCACAATATATTGCCTTTATACAAGGATAACATGGCAGAGTATCAGTCAGGGTGTTGTGTTGGGAATATATTTTTATGCTATTTTCCTAACTACACAAATATAGCAACCTATCACAACAAAGCAGTAAAGCAAGCTGACCACACTATTGTATAGAAATTTCAAAAATTACCTTTCAATAGCCGGAAATTGGTGAGGCGGAGGACGAGTGAGGCGGAGGAAGAATGAGCCGCGAGGTCAGGACGAAGGAAGAGGAAGAGTGAGGACGGAAAGTCTTCGTCGTCGTTGATGAAAATTGGATATGGCGGAGAGAGAGAGAGAGAGAGAGAGAAGCGCCGCTGAAGTCTGAACAGAGTGGAACTGGGAGGGAGGCGGAGGAAAGGGAGGCGAAGGAGACGAAGAGGGAGAAAGGAGGCGTTGGGGGAGTGAGGCGGAGGAACAAAGGCGCCATTGGCGTTGAGGAACGAAAGGAAATGGATCTGGACCGGAGAAATGAAAATTGAAAGGGAGGGTTTGGTATTTTAGATTAGGGTTTGAAAGATCCAAGGGTGGAAATAAAATCAAAATAATCAACGTTTAAGAATCAATGGTTTGGTGGTTCAGCTTGATGGTTCGGTTTGGCGGTTCAGCTCGGTGATTCGATTTGGCGGTTCAGCTCGGTGGTTCGGTTTGGCGATTCAGCTCGAAATGGTTTGGTTCGGTTTGGTTTGGAGGAGTCAGACCGCAAACCAAACCGAACCGCATGGTTTATAAATTTTTGGAACCCGAGCTAAACCGTTAATCGTTAAAAATCAAATCGAACCGAGCTAAACCGCATGGTTCAATCTCAAACCGCGGTTTAAACCGAATCACTGACACCCCTACTATGCATCAATCGAAAAAATAAAAGAAGTCCAACAAAGATTAGATGCTGAACAAATCCTATTACTAAATACAAATATCTAATAATAATTAAAAAATAATGTATTAAAATTTGTTCCAATCCAATAATTTTTTCTTTAAATATATTTAAGAGAGAGGGAGAGGTCACACCTCTCCGGCTCCAAGGAACAAAAATCTATGGTTAGCCAAGGATCCACCAACTAACTTCGAGCACTACAAGAAAAAGGACTATTTACGGCGGTTAAAATCCGCCGTATATAAAACGCGCCCCGCCGTAAATAGTATATACGGCGGACATTCCGCCGTAAAAAGTCCAACGTATAAAACCTCGCCGTAAATACTATATACGGCGGTTATCCCGCCGTAAATATTATATACGACGGAAATACCACCGCCGTAAATACTATATACGGCGGAAAGACCACCGCCGTATATAAATGTAATACCATACGTATTTTATGGCGTATTTGAGTAACCTTTATACGACGGTAGATGTGACCGCCATAAATAAGAGACGAGTCGTCCATTACGTAACGAGTCGTCCCAATTGCACCCCCCACCAGGTTCCCTCGTCCCCCATAGAAGACGAGTCGTCCATGCCATTTTATACGTCGGATGTTTCTAACCGCCGTAAATGACTTAATAGGGACGAGTCGTCCACCATGGCACGAGTCGTCCCATTTGCACCCCCTCCTGGTTCCCTCGTCCCCCCTTTTGGCACGAGTCGTCTAGGCTTATTTACGGCGGATGAAGGGTTCCGCCGTAAATAAGCCTATTTTTTTTTCCCACCAGGCCTGTATAATTCACTTTCCCCAAAAATACGTTCACAAAAACCAAATTCAACCTGTACACACACAAATGCAACCTATATATAACCAAAAATACACAAATGCAATTAATCTTTACAATCTACATATTAACACAAAATTAATGTTGAATGTATCCAAACATAATAACCATTATACAAATAACGTTTGTCGTTTCCAAACATAATAACCATTAATGTTGAATGTATCACAAAAACCAAATTCACCACCTATTGATTACCGTCTTTTCCACGTTCCATCAAATAACGTTTCAAATCATCAATTTGTTGTTGTAACTGTTGTTGTAACTGTTGTCGTTGCTCCTCATTTTGTCGGCGTTCCTCCTGAAGTTGCCTTTCAAAATCTGCTCTGACGGATGCCACCGCCTCCAATACAACTGTCTGAGTAGTTGGGGATTTACCAAACACCTTAGTTTTGTTAACACCGCCTCCCATACATCGCACTCTCCCGTGGTCATCAGTGCCCATCATACCAACAAAAATCTTTTCACGCGCCGTGGGAGAGTTTTGTTGCTCCTCTGGCAGCTCATCAATTGCATCATTAAGCGTTTGCTGTAACAAAAACAACATGTTCAATATAAATGTTTTAACTTTAATTAATATTATGAAAATGAAGTTAGAAATGAAAAAAGTATTCTATAGAATAACAAAACTGAAACAGAAAAGGTTGAAACTTTAACTTACAATCATTTGAGTGGTTTCTTGATCTGCAGGTGTTTTGCCCGTGCGCGTAGCTATGAACAAGCTTACGCGATCAGTTGGTAAACCCTTGTCGTCTCTCTACAATTTATAATAGAATCATTTGACCAAAAAAATATATTTATATACGATACAAAAAGAAACATTAATTGACAACTGAGAACTAAATTGAACGATGACAAACCTCTTTTATGAGTTTGGGATGGGACATTTTTCCGGTCCGGTTCAGGCACGCTTGCTTTTCAAGATTCAATTTATTTGTTTCTGATATTTCCTGGAAAAAAAAAAAGAAGATAATATTAGTATTAATTTGACTACTTATATAAGACATTCACGATAATAGATTGAGATTAATTTGAAATATACCCGAGCCTTGTCCGTACCCCACATCGCAACAAGTGCAGCCCATTGATCCGCAACGCACCCACGGGGTGGGTGAGCCAATGCGTCTTGGTCGGATTCATACATCTTATAATGAGATTTCAACTGAGTAATATTCATAACTGAGTCATATAACTGATATAATATTCATAACAAAGTCATAACTGAGTAATATTCATAACTGAGTAATACTTATTATATGCTTGTCTCACCTGGTATTTCCAGTCACGCCACGCTTTACTGAGAGAAAGATTCATAACCGGGTAATACTCCGGAGGCGCATTTGTATTATCCTATATACACAATTCAACAAAGAAAAAAAAACAATTGTTAGAGAATCATAAGACTTTTGACTACGTACTAGAGATTTATGTAAGAAATATGGATTACAACTTACCAGAACGTCATTCCATACGGCATTTATGCACTCATGGTCCATCTGAGGCCACTCTTTAGTTAATGGGAAATGTTCCCCATTTCTAGCAAAAATTCCTATCTGAGTAGCTAGTTTTGCCATATCCCCACCAACTGGTTGACCATATTTATTCCATATTATATTCAATCTCTCTTTACCCCATTTGCTGGTTGGTTTTGCCAGCCCTCTTCCTTTAGGGTTCGAGCCCTGACCTGTTAATAAATTTTTCTTTGGCGGCATATCTGTCATATGACAATTCAATTATAGCACAAAAATTGGATAAACCAAGTAAAGGACCCAAAAAAACAGTCTTATAATATATGTATAAGACCTATAAATTTATTATAGGTCTTATGTATCTTATATAAGACGAAGATACCATTGCCAGATGCTGATAACTGCCAATTCAACCATTCAAACCTCTGTTATGGTTATAATGCGGTTAACTAAAACACATTCATTAGAAAGTTTGACAAGTCAAAGTGACACATTTATGGATGGCGGGAGTATAATTTTCGGGCAAGTGATAAACAGTACGGAGTAAAATTGAGTTGCTAGATGAGATTGTTGGTAGCATATGAAGTGAAAGATCCCCATTCTACATGAATATTGAAATTAAGTGTCTCTCATTATTTCTTCAGTAATATGATATCCATTTCAGTGTGAATATATAGATCATCATACTACAGAGGTGTCAAAAAAATAAAGATGGTTGAGTGAACTCTAACCTGTAACTGAGAGGTTGGCCAAACCTGCAAAAGAATACAAACAAAAAAGAAACCATAAGTTCGAAGAAGTTCAGTCCAACTAAAACATACAACTATATAGAAGAACAGATGGATGAACAAGATATCATCAACAAAGGGAGCCTTTTTATTTTCACAGCACTTTAGAAACTAAATAAAGCTTCACCAAAGATGGAAGCTTTAAATGGAATCAGATCTTGTTTTCTGATGTGCACCAGAATTGACCCCCCCCTCCTTTGTGAAGATGGCAGTGCCTTTTCCGGGAAGAGGCAGAGAGCTAGAGTGAACAAGGGTATGTAGGATCATATGTGATGTGTCACTGCTGAACCATGAATTAAAGAAGGGTTAAAAGGCAAAATATTGTTTTGGGTCCAAATTGGACTAGGAGGTGAGGTAGCTGCAAAACAATCCCTAATGTTCAGTTTATTAAGTACCAACAACAGCTGAGTTGCTTTTCATATTTTGGTATGTATTGCTACTTCCTTAAATTGAAACAGGTACAAAGGTCACAAGTTTAGACCCATACACTCACTCTCTCTTCATGTCCATCAATTTGTGGATTGAATAATTCCTTTATTTGCATGCCAACATCATGGTTGTGAATTGGTGGAGACCTAAAACTTGCATGCCAGTTTAATTGAATATAATTGAGGTGTTAGCACACTTCCTATTAATTAATTTCTCCTAAAAGAACTGAAATGGTACAAGATTGAGTGGAATGTAAATGGTCCCTCTACTAGCACAAAGTCCATATAAAGGTCATGATATGAGTGCAACAAATACATATTACAACAATAACAGCAGCAACAGCAACAGAAAACAACAACAACAACCTAGGTTTCTATAAAGCATAATAACAGCAGCAACAAATACCATAAACCATGACATTACACTAACATTTCCAACGAATCAACAAAAAAACAAAAAATTGGTGGGGAAGCGGGGGGGGGGGGGCTGGGGCTCCCGCGGGTTGTGGACACATTTGTTATATGTCACATTTAACAAAAAACAAATACCAAATCGGTGGGGAAGCGGGCGGGGCAGGGGGAACAACAACAACAACAACAAAGGAGTACCTAGAGAAGCAGATGACGGAGGTGGAAAGTAAGAGAGCTGCTGCAACAAGATCCTGTAGGAAATAAGAGTTTGATCAAAAGAAGCAGAACAAATACATATTACAATTAACAATATTAATATTCAATTCAACCATACAAAATAACAAGTTTGATTGAAATATGAAACATAAGTAATAACATTGTCTTAGTAATAGTAAGCAAATAAGATCTAAACAAATACATATTACAATTAACAATATTAATATTCAACCATACAAAATAACAAGTTTGATTGAAACATGAAACATTAATAATAACATCACAATAATAACATCACTGATGAGAGTCGGAGGTTTGTCCCTGATAGTAGGTCTGACGGGAAGAACGCCTCTGTGCACGAGCAGTGGCTCTCGAATGCATCATAGTCAAATAATCCTCTGAAACTGGCTCGTAACTCCGGGGCTCTGTCTGCATCGCCCAAGCCTCCAGCTGCGTATACCGGGCTCCCAAAATGGCAGTATCATCTTCCAACCCCTCAAAACGATCCTGCACCTCCCCCCATCTAGCATCCTCTAAAGTCTGTCGACTCTGTTCCCGAGCGATAACCTCCCCCCATCTAGCATCCTCCAAAGCATGTCGGCTCTGCTCCCGAGCGATCCTTGATCGCTCCTGCTCCTCCAAAAATGCCCTCATGGTATCCCACTGATCAAAAGAACCCTGCTGGCTCTGGTTCTGCTCTCCTCCCTGACCACCCTGTCTCTCCTGATCCTCCTCTTCCTGCTCCTCATCATCCTCCTCATCAACGGGATCCATTTGATCATCAACACCGGGCATACGCCAATCCCTGGCATGTTCACCACTCGGAAACGTGGCCCCTACCCTGCAACGGACCGTCCTCCTGGGAGTACCATATTCAAACAATAAAGACCTGTTGTCTGTCGCCCTCCGGTCCCTCACAAACTTGTCATACTGCACTAGCTAGTCTATAGAATAAAAACTCGTGCCCCCCATCAATCTCATCGCCTCGGGTTTTGGTTCACCCACACAAGCTTGAGCAATCAATGTGATCATCCCCCCTATTGATATGTTTCCCTTTTTGGTAAGGGCAAATGCCTCACATCTCCGAACAAAAATATCAACCCAATCAGGAATCACCTGATAACTCCTCAACCCTGTTCGCAAAAGGTTTACCATAGCCACATTCAATTGAGCGGGCTCTCCGTTTGCCAACCAAGACATAGATAGACCTCTGTAAAATAATTTCCAAGCCGGGTGAGAAAGAGAGGAAGCCATAAGGTATTTTTTTTTGCAGGGCAATCCTGTGAGCTCCGAAAAGAAAAGACAAGTCCCCCCATCAGCCTCGACCCAGTTTCCTCTCGGCTGATCAACCCCAAAGATTTCCCTCAACTCATCATAAGTCACTCGATAGGCTTCATCATTCATATGAAACCGAATAGAATTTTCTTGTGACCCCTTGCCTACCTCCAAAGTTGAAAGGAACTCAAGTGAATATCTCAAATACGTAGATGGAGTCTTCCCCAGGAAATTACCTAACCCGGCTTGCGTCATCAATTCTGTTACTAACGTCTCTAAACCCAAATCGCTCAACACCGGCAAATGAAGGAAAGGGGTGACTTGAAATTTCCTACCCTCCAAATTCCGCCATTTTTTCTTTTGAGCGACGGTCAATTGGGTCAATCCCATAAACTGCGTCAATGATGCATTAGGGGAAGTGGGATCATTTGGGACTACGGGTGGCGGGTTTTGTCTACCCCTCTTGTTGCTACCCCCTCTAACGTCTCTCTCCTTAGGAGGCATATTTTCAACACAAAAACCACCTATATATAAGACGGAGAGACACAAATTTTAGTAATAACATTGTCTTAGTAAATAGTAAGCAAATAAGATCTAAACAAATACATATTATATAGAAGTAACAATATTAATATTCAACCATACAAAAATAACAAGTTTGATTGAAACATGAAACTTAAGTAATAACATTGTCTTAGTAAATAGTAAGCAAATAAGATCTAAACAAATACTACTCAAACTAATCATCATCATTATCGGTCATATCAACATCATCATTATCGGTCATATCAACATCTAGGTCATTGATATTAGTAGTTTCAATCTCGATCCCATCAACTCCCTCTCGCACCCACGATGCTTCTTCGTTAGCAACATTTTCATCCAGTTTTGTGAGCAAAATGGTACCAATTGTGGAATCGAATCGAAACTTGTTTATCATCATTTGAATATATGTCAAAACTATTTCTTGGTGTAATCCTCATCACAACTTTCCAATCACTTTCTATAGGATCTTTAACATACCAAACTTGCTCAGCTTGAGATGCTAATATGAATGGTTCATCACCAACTCGATTATCCTTATACAACTTGTGATTGAAGTTTACAAGAGTAAATTTTTGCTCATCTTCCATCTTGCTCGTCCGGTTATCAACCCAATCACATTTAAACAATACAAATCTTATTGAGTTGCTATAACGAATTTCAAGGATCTCAATCAACTCCCCGTAGAAGTTAACATCCCTACAATGGGATTATTATCCTTTCGGCTTGCAAAACTTGTCACACTTGCATTCAGCATGACTCCACTATTTTGAGTTTTCCTCCGTCTATCGACATCCTTCACTCGAAATCGAAAACCATTTATTATGTAAGACTTATACCGTCTCGCATCCATATGAGGACCCAATGCAAGACTCGTAATTCTTTCGGGCACTACATCTTTCGTCGTGCATACCTTTTATAAAAAACAAAATTTAATAAGAAAATATTTAAAACAATAAATTGAAACTATTATATGAAGGTGGTTTCATACTTACATAATCCTTAAACCAGCTAACAAACTTATCATTATGTTCTTTCTCTATAAGATGTCGTTGATTACGAGGTAGTGTCTCCCTCAAATGTACACGATGCATTCTGAGCAGATTGAAAATATGAATTAAGTATTAATTTGAAATATAAAAGATATAAGGAATGTAAGCCTCATGTAAGGAATCACTTACTCTAGGTATTGTTCAACATCTTCAGTATTGAAAAGCACATATCTATGCGCTTGTACTCGTGTGATGTAATCAAGGGTAATTACCTCTTCTTTTCCTACAAAGCGGCCTAACTCATCACCTTCATCATCATTTCTTCTAGGACGATTGGACTTTGTCTCAATGTCATCCAAATATTGCGTACAAAAAGTCATGCATTCTTCAGCCACAATTGCCTTAGCTATGGAGGCCTCGGGATGGGCTCGATTTCGAACATATAATTTTAATGTAAGTAGAAACCTACAAAAACATTTACTTATGCTAAAGCAAATGTAAAAAGGAATTTAACTTTTTTCAAAGTAAATTTAATATGGATGTACCTCTCTATCGGATACATCCAACGAAATTGTATTGGGCCTGCTAGCAAGGCCTCCTCGGCTAAATGCACCGGCAAGTGCTCCATAACATCAAAGAAAGCTGGTGGAAATATTTTCTCGAGAGCGCATAGTGTGACAGCCATCCGATCTTGTATCTTTTCGAGATCAGCAAGTGTATTCACCTTTGAGGATAATTGCCTAAAGAAATTTGCCAACTCAATGATGGCTTTTACAAATGTAAGTAGGCAACGCTTTTCGAACAGCTAAAGGGAGTAGTTGTTGGAGCAAAATATGACTATCATGGCTCTTAAGACCCCAAATAGCTCTTTCCTCTAGATGTACACAACGAGATATGTTTGACGAGTAGCCATCAGGGACTTTGACTCCCTTTAGAACTTTCAAGAATGTGTATATATGCTTCTTACTCATTGTGAACTGAGCCGGAGGCATAATTTCTTTGCCAGATGGAAGCTTTTGTAGATGCAATGGTTTCCGAATGTTCATCTTTTTTAGCTCTTTTCTTGCTTTATCATTATCTTTTGATTTCCCCGCAGTACCTAACAGAGTATGTAGCACATTATCACACACATTTTTTTCAATGTGCATAACATCAAGATTATGACGAACATGATTATTTGCCCAATATGGCAACTCAAAGAAGATACTCCTCTTTTTCCAATTGTGACACAACTTAGGAACCTTTCTTTTCTCCAACTTGGCTTGTTGCTTCTCACCCTCTTCTCTTTTCCTCTTTTTAATAACATCTTCTATTTTATACTCTGTTTCCATATTTTCAACTTGTTTAAGCAATTTTGTTCCAAACAATAACTTGGGCTTATCTCTCACTTCATGAGTACCATCAAAAGAGCCTTTATCCTTACGAAAAGCATGACTCCGAGGCAAGAAGCGTCGATGACCAATATAACAATACTTGCCACCATGATCCAACCATCGTGCTTGAGGTCTCACATTGCAACAAGGGCAAGCATATTCACCTTTAGTGCTCCATCCAGACAACATTGCATATGCAGGAAAGTCATTTATTGTCCATAATAGTGAAGCTCGTAAAATAAACAACTCGTTCCTTGATGCATCATAAGTTGATATACCATCTTCCCACAATTCCTTCAACTTATCAATTAACGGTTGGAGATACACATCTATCTTGTTGCCCGGCCCTTTTGGGCCTTGAGTAAGCACCGACAAGAAGAAATATGGTTGTTTCATGCATAATCAAGGTGGAAGATTGTATGGCATAAGCACAACCGGCCAAGTACTGTGAGATATAGTCATTGTTCTGAAAGGATTAAATCCGTCAGATGCTAATCCCAATCTAACATTTCGAATTTCACTTGAAAATAATGGATAACGTTCATCGAATTCCTTCCACGCACGAGAGTCTGCAGGATGCCTCAGCACACCATCGTCTATTCTTTTCTCGGCATGCCATCTCATGAGTGTCGCGGTCTTAGATGACCAATACAACCTTTGCAACCTTGGCTTTAAGGGAAAATACCATACTTTCTTCATCGCTACCTGCTTGGGAAGTTTATTCTTGCCACTTGTTTCCGCACCTTCACCGCTACCCCCTTCTTCTTGTTGCTTATATCTAGAGGCTTCACAAATTTCACATTTAGTAAGTTTTTCAGTTTCATTTCGAAACAACATACAATGATTAATGCACGCGTCCCATGTTTTATAACTAAAACCCAAATCCGCAGTCATCTTGTACGCCTCATGATAGGAACTTGGCACTTTCGCTGACCGAGGCAATGCCCTAATGAAAATTTTTAATAAAGAAGTAAATCCCTTATCGGTCACTCGATAATTAGCCTTCCAGTGCATAAGTTCTACAATAAATGAGAGTACTGTAAACTTATCACACCCTTCCCACAAGGCTTGATCAGCATCTCTCAAAAGTCTAAGAAACTTTGCGGTGGATGCATCTGATTGTACGATTTCTTCAATTCCTGGCTGGTTACTATCCGGCATACCCATCCCTTCATGTACCATTCGCCTCATACAATCTTGCACGCCCAATTCAATTTCAATGCCATCTTCAGTTGTCCTATCATTATTATCATTCTTACGCGCCGAAATGTACTCTTCCCCGTGCCTAATCCAATTCTTGTAATCTTTTTGAAATCCCACTTCAATACAATGTGATCTCACGGTTGCACGGTCTTTTGGTAACGATTTGCGCATTTTTTACAAGGACAATATATTTCTTTAACACCAATAGACTTTTTTGAGAATGCAAAATCGAGAAAGTTGTCAACCCCAGACATATACTCATTTGAAATTCGATTATCCAAATCAATCCAACTTTTGTCCATATATGACTTGACTTGATATTTTTAACGTTAAAATACAACCTATATATAAGACCGAGAGACACAAATTTTAGAATAAAAATAAACTCATAAACAAACATAGTCTAAATATGTACAACTTTTGTCCAAATATAGATAATACACATTGTTGGAGCCTAGCCTATTAGTCGAACTTGGGCCCATGATATAGTATAACCCTATGACAACATTCATTCGTTCTCTCTCACAAGCCCCCCCCCCCTAATTGAGAAGATAATTTAAGGAACTAGGTTGATGTGCAAAACAACATCTAGATTGCTAAAAAGATTATGTGCTTTATCAAGTTAGGGCGTGTGCGTGGACAGACTAAACATGAAAAGAGCTATACCGTTAACTGTCCCCTAAACAGAGCAATGATAATATTATTTAGATTTACATTACAAAATACTATAAACCAAAACAATGTAGAATCAACATTCAACTTTTTGAGACTTTTTGACCATTAATTTTCTACTCATTAGCTTGGTCTCCTTTTTACTCTATCAATTGGGTCCTGGGGTTTGTGGTATCTATCCTTAGTTCGACTAGATTTTAAATCAGAATGCAGGTTATGCCAAAAGTTCAGCACAAGTAAAAAATCTTTGCGCATGAAAAAAAGGAAAGAAATAAGATAAAAGCGTTGATGGTATTAATTGAAGCCACACCTTACTGTTGTTTCAAGTGAGAACTCTCAGCTTGAGACATTGCCACTTGAAGTCTGGGCTTTCGTTTTCTTGGCTTTGACAACATTAAATAATGGCCAATATCAATTATTTGCTTGAGCTATGTGTACCACTCATTTGGGTGTTTAAAGCCTATTAGTTAGGAGTGACCCTCTCAGCTTGAGATATGGAGGTCTTTTCTAGACTACGTTTCCATTACCTATCATTCGTTTTTTTGTATAAAAATAAAGATATTAAATAACTTGGTATTGGGTCACCGGCGGTCGGAAAATCGTGCCCTAGAATGGAGGAGAGAAAGAGAGACAGATCCTTCAGATTACCGCGAAACTGAATAGGGAAATTTGGTTTCCCGGTATTTAATAACATTTACGGCGGACTCGTATCAACCGCCGAGAATAAGTACCTATTTACGGCGGACGCGTATCAACCGCCGATAATAATTACCTATATATGGCGGTTACAGATATACCGCCGTATATAACTTCGATCTCGTATACGTACATGCCAAATGTACGTACATTACTTATTTACGTCGGCAGCGTCCGCCGTATATATTAGTTATATACGGCGGTATGCACAACCGCCGTATATATAATATATACGGCGGACGCGTGTCCACCGCCTATGTGAGCGCCGTAAATAGCCTCCTTTCTTGTAGTGGAGTTAAATATCAACTTCGTCACTGACCTATTGACCTTTTTACCTATTCGTCACAGAGTAATATTTTTGTACGAGTTCATCCCCAACCTAACTACTTAGTTTACCATGTCATCATTCCGTCTTATTTCCATCCAAAACTCCGTTAAATCAGCTTATATGGCATGCTGATATCATAAAAATGTTGAATTGACACTATACTTTATCAAAACTTGTTGATTTAAAAATAAAAGTGAGTAAATTGTGAAAGATTAAACTATAGACACCGAAAATTGAAAATTGAAATATAAATCTCCACCTCTTCCTCCCTTTCTACTGCTCTCTCAAACTCCTTCATCTCCTCCACCTCTTCTTCATTTCTGCAGCTTTCTCCTTCCCACCACCGTCCCCCAACCACCACGCCAACAGATCCAGGTCTAGATCTGGAAACCCCCACGCCAACAAATCCGGCCCCAACCCCTTCTTCTCCGGTAAGTCGTCGCCCCCTTTCTTCCATTCTCGTCTTCTTCTTCTAGATCTGGTGGTTTTTCTTCCAAACCTTGGAGCACCAAAGAAAAATTAAAAGTTCTAAACTACTGGAGCTCCAATTTCAAGTTCCCCAACACCAAATTACTAAAATCGAAACAGAAAATGAGTTCAATTGTGACAAATGATAATATACTGGGCGAGAGCAGAACCGGTTACGATTGTTGATTGTTTATATTTCAATTAATTTATAATTGTTAAAATAATTTACTTGTCAAGAAAATAACGAAATGTTTATATTTCAATTAATTTATAATTGTTAAAATAATTTACTTGTCAAGAAAATAACGAAATTGGAGTAAATTCATATTTCAATTAATTTATACTCCGTAATTGTTAAAATAATTTACTTGGTGGTTAATGACGGTGGGTTGGGTCGGTGATATGGTAGTGGATGTTGTATATTATAACATATAAATATAAATATAAAATTATATATTACTTTTATTTCTTTTTTAACAAATACAAATATCATTAATAATAATTTGTTTTTAAATATTTCTAATATATTATGCCAAAAACTTGTAAAAAACGCGTTTTTTGTGAGCTTAACAAAAAACGTGTTTTTATTCCGCATCTAATCTAAAAACAAACCAATCCCTCTCTCTCTCTCTCTCTCTCTCTCTCTCTCTCTAAATGCACAGTCTCTCCCTTTCTCTCTCTAATCGCCAATAGCGGACTGTCTACAATGGTAATTCACGTGAATTTAAGTATTCCAGTTTGAATTCCGATGATAATGATCCTAATTACGGTGAGGTTCCGTCGGTTGAGAAGGCGAAATTGGGCGGTGGGATGCAGAGGAAAGAGCTGTACCAACAGTTGGTGGAGCTGGCCAAGGAGAGGAACGAGAAATTCGGTGGAGAAGGGAATGAGTTAGGCCCTAGTACTCCGCCTGACTGCGGTGGCATTGCTGCATCTAGGAATTGGGGAAACCTTGAGATTGAATTCGAGGAGGATGACAACGACATGGATTTGTTGCATCAGCAAACTCCATTAACGTCTTTACTCATGTCTGTGGTGAACCCTAAACATGAATTTTTTCCTCAATTCAACGATAACGTATTGAATTACAGGTATTTGAGTTGCAGGGTTTTGATTTGTGTAGGCTGTTGATTGGGTAGGCTGAGTCAGGCCCATTGGGGGATTTTGATGTGCCAGTTCCAGTTCAAACTAATGCCAGTGTTTGTTTTTTTGAGTGCCAGTTCATGTATTTTGGAGTGACAGTGTTTGTATTTTTGAGAGTATTGCTGGGGGATTTTGATGTGCCAGTTCCAGTGTAAACTAATGCCAGTGTTTGTTTTTTTGAGTGCCAATTCATGTATTTTGGAGTGCCAGTGTTTGTATTTTTTAGAGTCAGTAAAAATGATTACCAGTGTTTTTTGGTGCCAGTGTATGTGTTTTTGAGTGCCAGTGTATGTGTTTTCAAATGCCAGTCCATGTGTTTTTGAATGCCAGTGTTTGTATTTTTGAGAGCCAGAAAAAATGATTACCAGTGTTTTTGAGTGCCAGTTCATGTGTTTTTGAGTGCCAGTGCTTGTGTTTTTGAATGCCAGTGCTTGTGTTTTTGAGATCCAGCAAAAATGTTAGTGTAACAAAGTGCCAGTGCTAGTGTAACAGAGTGTTAGTGTGAAAAGTGCCAGTTCATGTATATAAAAGTGCCCGTGTAAAAAGTGCCAGTTTCATGTTTATAAAATGCCAGTATGAAATCACTGGTCATTTGTAATATTAACACTGACATTTATCATGGTTGCCAGTAATTACAAAAATGCCACCGTTTATTTTGAACATGGTTGCCAGCAATTACAAAATTGCCACCGTTTATTTTGAACAGCGCTTTGAAAAACACGTTTTTCCTTATCTTAAGAAAAAACTAGTTTTTTATAAGACCAACTCATATATTATAGTTTTACAAATATCATTTTTTTAATTTAATTAAATATCAATAGTGTAATACCCCGTTCCTTTAGTAATTTTAAATATTGATTTATTTATTTATTAGTTACTTAGGATATTATTTTAAGAGGATAATAATTGAGTTTTAAAAGGATAATAACTCATTTTAAAAGGATAATAACTCAGTTTAAGAGGATAATAACTGAGTTTAAATGATGGTTGGGCTAGGACTCTTGGTGGACTTAAAACTCCTTTGAGACTAAGGCTTTGGGAATAAAATATATAAATACTCATTCCTAAACCTAGCACCCCCAGTTACATAAGCCGTGAGTTAGAAAAAAATAGAAGAGAGGCGGCAGGCTCTGTTAAGAGAAATAGAGAGGAACCGTGAGGGAGGAAGAGAAGAAAAGAAAGAGGAAGAGAAGGAGGAGATTCTAAGCACTCAAGGTAATGAATTTCTTCCATGGTTTTGTTTATGTAGAAATTATTGCAATGATAATAATCATAAAAACCCTAGATCAATAAGAGGGATTAGGGTTTAGCCATAATCAAAGTAATTATGATTATTGTTTCAATATCAAGTATTAATCCTAAGTCTAATATGGAGTAACATTGATTGATCTGGGCATGTGATTGGAATCTGACTGGGAGGTAGGATGTTCATGCTAGAAGTTTAAGAGATCAATTTTTGGGTTAACTATGTGTTTAGTATGTTCTTGTGTGTGTTTTAGGGTGTGCAGAATATGTGCGTGAGTTTCTGTGTGTGTATGTGTCTCTGCGAGTGTCTGTGTGTGTGTATAGTGTGTGTTTCTCTCTGTGTGTGTGTCTGTGTGTATACGGAGGGTGAATTGTGGGATATGGTGTGTATGTGTGTGCTGTGGTGTATATATGGGTGTGTGTGTGTTACTGTATGCGTGTGTAAGTGTGTGTTAAGGTATTGAATGTGTTTGTGTGTGTGTTAATATCTGTGAATAGTAATGTATGCTGTGAATAGTAACCTTAGAGTGGGAAAATCATAAAAAGAAATGTAATAAGGTTAGTAAGCTTAAAACCCTAGGGGTATTTTGGGAAAGATATAAAAGGATAAAAAGGGTAATCTTTAAAAAGAGTTAAGGAAGAATAACTCGTATTTAGTTAATAGTTAGGGATTAAGTAAAAGAGCATTACTTGAACCCTAAGACCTATGTTTGCATGATTGTAGATTCGTGCACGAGGAGTTTCGCTTTCGCTAAGCAACGCTAAGGTAAGGGATTACGTTCTTAGTTCTTGGTTTCATTCCTTGTTTAGGAATTCATTCTATGTTTTGTAAAGTTATATCTACCTATGTGGCGGGTAGTATTTTAAAAACATATCCGTTCCGTTGTGTTAGCGTTCTTTGGATATCTACCCCTCTTGATGTGTTATTGTTCAATTGGGATATCTTGAGTATGATTGATATTATCATTGTTGTGTTCTTGATGTTATGAGCACCGTTGAAAGTTAACAAAGTAAGGTTTTGTGAAAGTAAAGTTTTGTGAAAGTAAATATTATCCATAATTCTGAAAAGAATATGTGAACCCCAAATGTTATCCATAGTTCTGGAAATGAACATGTGGACCCTTATAGTTATCCCAGTGCCTGAAGAAGGACATATGGGACCCTAGTACATTGCTTGATGAAGTGATGTAGGTTATCATGATATACCGGTTATTGGGTGCGGTCAATGAAAACCTTAGCCCTGGGTACAGATAGTAATTGCTTAATCCCTAAAGTGTGATTGGATGGAAGTAAAGTGTTTTAAAGTAAAATCTTTTGTAAAAGGATTTATGAAATAAAGTGAAGTATTTTGTGAAAGTTATTTGATTGAAAACTGCTCTTTTGTGAAGCCACATGTTTTCCGACTCATAGAAGTGTTTTCTATACTTAGTAACTGTTTTGGAACTGTGTTTTGAATATTCCGTTCTTGAATATTTACTGTTCATTGAAGTATTCATTTGATCTCGTCCTTTCGGTCACCTCTTCCTTGGTAACCGGAGAGGCACCGTATGAACTTGCTGAGCATTGTTCGCTCATCCCCTTTCCCATTATTTTTCTTTCAGGTAATAAGTAGGAAGTTGGACCGTCGCAAGGATCGTGGTGGGAGTCGTTTAAGTAATTTCTTTTGTTAGGTAGTTTAGTTGGCGAGCTAGTGGGTTGTACTAGCCGTTGCACTTGTTACCGTTATCCGCATTTAAGTTATTTTGAATTGTGGTTAGTATTTGAATTATGGTTTAGTAGTCGTTTGAAGTTATTTTATTATAAATTAAGTATTATGGTTATTTGTGGAATATTTGGGTCGTTACAAATAGTTAAAATGAAAAAAAAAAGTTTAGTGATTAAATTGCAAAAAGAATAGATCAGGGATATATTTAGAACAAGTTAAAAGCTATGTCAACACTTTTATGACGTCAGCATGCCACATAAGCTGATTTAACGGAGATTTGGACGGAAGTGAGACGGAAGGATAACATGGTAAACTAAGTACTTAGGTTGGGAACGAAATCGTACAAAGATATTACTTAGTGAGTGACGAATAGGTAAAAAGGTAAATAGGTGTGACGAAGTTGGTACTTAACTCAACTAACTTCAGTGCAGATGTAAACCTTTTTTGATTTATTTGTTGTTGGTTTTATGTTTTTTCTAACTTTTAAATTTTTTATTTTGTTGTTGAGAAAACTCTCTTTTATTATTGTAAGCAACTTAATGTGCTGGATGATTTTGAACTAATTTTTTGGATTTATTTGCTATTGAGAACTTTATTCTTGCAACTTTTCGGGATGAAGGGGAGTGCAATGCTTTTTAACTAGGTTTTTTTATAAGTGAGGGTATAGAAGTTATTTTCTTTTTATTTCCTCTCATTTCATTCCAAAACTCGAAAGCATGAGTAGAGAAAATTTTGTTTTTCCTTTCATTTCCTTCCTAACTCGAAAGCACATCGAAAGAAATTTAAATTCAATTCTCTCCCTTTCTTTTCTCTCCTTTTCCCTTCTCTCACTTTCTTTTCTCTTCATCAAAAACTCGGAAGCGAACCCTAAATAGCCAAGGAAAAATTCCTTTTTAACCACAAAGCCCAGATCTTATCCCATTAAAACCCAGCCCAAATAAAAAAAGACTAACTCCTTTGTTATTCCAAATTAAAATCCCTTTAAACCCCATTATACCATGAACGGCCAAATTGAAGTTAACACGCCGTTAACTAATCCCCAAATCCAAATTGACTTTCGTATAACTTGCCGCCGGCAAACTTAGCGGCGCCATTGCCGTCGGTCTTCCTTCACCAGTTCAGCTGCCACCTTCTCTTTTCCCGGTCATTGTTTCTCCTGGGAATCGCACGGCAACGGCGGCCACGACAACGGAGACAGTGGCCGGAAGTGACGAAAGAGGTATCGTCTTGTCTTGGATGCATCTAGCTTCCATATCTTTTTATTTTTGTTGATTATCCTCAAATTCAGTAGCGCACACCAATTGTTTGTAAATTTGACTCTGAGAAAATAAGGGTGAGGGACATGAGTGAGTCTTGGGTGAAATTCTACTCTGCATATTTCTTCAATTACATACCTATGTATGTGTTGATGCTGATAAAATTGCTTAAAAGTGTAATTTCTTTGATATTGTAACTTTAATTCATTCGTTTTACCTAAATATGAAGACCTGTATATGAATGTGTTTTTTTTTTTTTTCTCTTTTTGATGGTTGTAGAGCAAGAAGAATCCAAGGGAGTTTGCGGAGGAACTTCTGAAGGAGGCAGATCACTATAATGGGTTTAACTTGATAATAGCAGATCTTTGTTCAATGAATATGGTTTATCTGACCAACAGACCAGAAGAAGGCAATTTGCATATAACTACGGTTTCACCTGATGTGGATGAATTGAAGGGGTTGTCTTCAGCTGCGGCAAATGCCATTAATGGAGAAAACAGGGGAGGAGGGAGAAGACAATTTTGGGGCATAGACATGGTTACTGAATTTGATTTGTGTGGTTTCAATACATTATGCTTTTTTTGATTCTTTAATACATCATTTTGCCTGACTTTTGGTTTTGGATTCCTCTGTGTTTGCATAAAAGTTATTGTAACATGCACAGGTTGTGATGTGTTTATTGTTCTGATTTTCTAGTGAATTTTCTTTAAAAAAACATAATTTTAGTATTGAGATGTTTTAATTGTTCTGATGATACCACAATTGACCCAAATGTTACTGTCTCTCTAATTGGTCCTATACCAAATGTTATTGTCTCTCTTTAATTGGTCCTATAGCAATTGGTATAGGACCAACATCATATACAAAGCAATAATGCCTTTGAAAGGTCCTATAGCATTTGCTATAGGACCATTCAAAGGTCTTATAGCTATTAGCCCTTTAATTGATCCTATACTAATTGGTATATTATTTATCGTCTACCACAAACAAAAAATCCACTATGAGACCTTAAAAATATTTGGAATATATTTAACCAACATTTAACAAATATACAAGTATATGATGTTGTTATAGGACCAATTAAATGGCTTATAGCTTTGTATATGATGTTGTCAGGTCCTATACCAGTTGCTATAGGACCAACTAAGGGGCTTATAGCTTTGTATATGATGTTGTCAGGTCCTATACCAATTGCTATAAGACCAATTAAGTGGCTTATAGCTTTGTATATGATATTGACAGGTCCTATACCAATTGCTATGGGACCATTCAAAGGTCTTATTGCTTTGTATATGATGTTGCCAGGTCCTATACCAGTTGCTATAGAACCAATTAAAGGGCTTATAGCTTTGTATATGATATTGACAGGTCCTATACCAATTGCTATAGGACCATTCAAAGGTCTTATAGCTTTGTGTATGATGTTGCCAGGTCCTATACCAGTTGCTATAGGACCAATTAAAGGGCTTATAGCTTTGTATATTATATTGACAGGTCCTATACCAATTGATATAGGACCATTCAAAGGTCTTATTGCTTTGTATATGATGTTGCCAGGTCCTATACCAGTTGATATAGGACCAATTAAAGGGGTTATAGCTTTGTATATGATGTTGTCAGGTCTTATATCAGTTGCTATAGGACCAAACTATAGCAAATGGTATAAGACCTTTGAATGGTCCTATTCCAATTACTATAGGACCAAACTATAGCAAATGGTATATGGTCCTATAGCAAATGGTATATGACCTGGAAACATCATATACAAAGCTATAAGCTCTTTAATTGGTCATGTAAAAATTGTTGGGATTGGAGCCAAAACCAAGGAGAGGATCAAAACCATGGAGGAGCTGAAAATCGGAGGGACTGCTGTGGTGAGCGACCGCCCATAGAGGAGGTGGGCGACCGCCCAAGGGGACAGAAGTCAGGGCCGGGTTTTCTGCTGTGGCGTGAAAGGAGTTTTGGAAAAGAAGTTAATTTGGTAACAAATTAGTATTCCTATTTGTGTGATACTCCTTCCATGTCAAGGACTCCGGGTGAATCAGGTTTTGATTAGGAATAGGTTTTGTATCCCTATAAATACATTGTGACTACCACCATAATATTTGTACCAAAAGAGGGGAAAAGTTAGGATATCAAGGAGAGCCACAAAATAGTATCTAGGAGGGGGCCGGGGGCCTAGGAGAGCCATGGGGGCGATCCTACAACCCGGCTATGACTGTGTTATTTTGTGCGTTCTTGGGGAGGTGAGATAATGTATATGAGAGATTGCTCATGGAGATTTACTATGCTAGATCTGTGTGGGTGCATATGTAAAGTTGTAATCCTTCATATATTATTATAGTGATGTCCTGGCTTGGTGCCTCCGGATGTAGTTCACGAGTTGGTGAATGAACCGGGTTAACAAATTATCGGTGTTCTTGTTCTTGTTCTTTCATATTATCATGTGTTGATTTATTTTCTCCATGTTGATGACTGCTAGTATGGGCTAGTGGATGTGGTGATCCCCCCAATTTCACAACAACTGGTATCAAAGCCAGGTTCGAGATCTAGGAGAGATCTAAGGTGAAGAAAAGAGACAACAGATTTTTCGTGCAGATTCTTCGTGTGGAAGACGTGCAGGGATTTGAGAGCTTCTAGGGTTTATGGTTGAAGCATGACTCGTGCCAAATAGGTCTACGATCGTGCGGAAGATCGGTAAGTCTGAAGAGTTCGTTTTGTTTCTTGTTGAGATCTGCAGAAATTCGAGGTGGAATTTTGGAGATGCAGAGATCAAGAGATGGTCAAGATTTTTTTGGGGCAGTCAAGGTGGTTGGAGAAAAATATGAAAGGAAAGGAGGAAATTCGTGGAAGACTTTCTGGGGTGATGGGCGACCGCCCAGGGGGTGTTGGGCGACCGCCCAGGAGGACAGAAAGTTTGGCTCGTGGGAATTTCATCTTGGGCGACCGCACATGAGTTGGTGGGCGACCGCACATGAGTTGGTGGGCGACCGCCCACGTCTTCAGGAGGAATCTTTTGCAGCAGATTTTGTTTCCTATTGTGGTACAATCTCTTCTTGCAAAGGTGAGTGGTATAAGCCGATTGGACCACGTGGGAAGAGGAGGACTTCTCGCAAACGACGGATGAGGGGTAAGGAGGATGTTGTACTCTACCAACAACATCAAATCTCGTTCCGGGTGGGAGCAAGAGGCTTGGAGACCGGCCTGTTGGTGTAAAAAGGAGAGACATCAATAAACGGTGTGTTAGGGTGGAGAGGTGACAATATGTAGCGGCGGCAAGGAGACGATCCACAAGTACCTAACAAGAGAGCGAGAAAAGGAACCACGAGGAGACAATGCAAGAAGCAAGGTGTGTCAGGAGTTTCATGGGGAGCATTGCGGAGTGGATCTAGGAGGGAGAAGGCGAAGTTAGTCTTGCAAATAAAGCAAGGTAGAAGTTGATTTGGGGAGGCAAGAAGGATCTAACACGGGGAAATTGAAGCGTCGCTTGGTTTCAATTCGCCTTATTACTTGGGCGTGGTGGCTCATGGTGGAGGAGCGTGGTGGCTCAACATGGTGGGGAAAATATTTGGTGGATCATTCTCAGGTGGGAGTATGATGGGAGCATGTCACAATGGTGGTTTATGTCTCTAGGTGGGAGATTGTTGGGATTGGAGCCAAAACCAAGGAGAGGATCAAAACCATGGAGGAGCGAAAATCGGAGGAGGCTGGCTGTGGTGGGCGACCGCCCATAGAGGAGGTGGGCGACCGCCCAAGGGGACGAAGTCGGGGCGGGTTTTTGTGGCGTGAAAGGAGTTTTGGAAAAGAAGTTAATTTGGTAACAAATTAGTATTCCTATTTGTGTGATACTCCTTCCATGTCAAGGACTCGGGTGAATCGGGTTTTGATTAGGAATAGGTTTTGTATCCCTATAAATACATTGTGACTACCACCATAATATTTGTACCAAAAGAGGGGAAAAGTTAGGATATCAAGGAGAGCCACAAAATAGTATCTAGGAGGGCCGGGGGCTGGGAGAGCCCGTGGGGCGATCCTACAACCCAGCTATGACTGTGTTATTTTGTGCGTTCTCGGGGAGGTGAGATAATGTATATGAGAGATTGCTCATGGAGAGTTACTATGCTAGATCTGTGTGAGTGCATATGTAAAGTTGTAATCCTTCATATATTATTATAGTGATGTCCTGGCTTGGTGCCTCCGGATGTAGTTCACGAGTTGGTGAATGAACCGGGTTAACAAATTATCGGTGTTCTTGTTCTTGTTCTTTCATATTATCATGTGTTGATTTATTTTCTCCATGTTGATGACTGCTAGTATGGGCTAGTGGATGTGGTGATCCCCCCAATTTCACAACAAAAATGCCTTTACAACATTGACAAACCCCAAAAATTTAAATAAACAATTCATATGACAAAAGGTCACTTGAACAGGTCCTATATCAAGGGATAAAAGACATGTAAAAATACCAATTCCTGTCATTTGTTAAAGGAGGAAGCCTCTCACAATCCCACACACAGTTACACACACAGATCTCACCTCCTTCTCTCTCCTCTCTCTCTCTATTCGCAGGAAGGAACCCTCACCAAGCTCCCTCACCGGCGACCTCATCTCAAAACCAACTCCCTCGCCATTGCCGTCCCAACCTCAACCTTCTTCACCAAATCCCTCAACCTAGCCTCACGAATCTCCGGCCAAACCTTCCATTAAAACCTCTCCATCACCTCCCAATTAACCGGCGATCCAAGCTCACCCAATTGCAACCTCATCAATCCTAGCTTCTCCTCACCGGAATCCTCCCCAACCTCAACCTTCACCACCGTCAAACTTTCTCCCAATTCTCCGATCTCAAAACCAAACAAAGACCGAATTCCCTCTCTCTGCAAACCTACACAATTTTCTTAAAAAAAAAATGAGAAGGAGGCGGGATTTGGCTCAGATCTGAGAAGGAGGCGGGATTTGGCTCAGAACAGCGAGGATTGGATGTCGCCGGAGAACGAGAAGGTGTCGGTCGCCGGAGAAGGGGTAGTATCTTGACCTGAAAAACGCTTATGGTCGCCGGAGAAGGTGTCTGTTAAGGTTTTGATTTTTTTGATAATGAGAGGCTACGTGAGGTTAAAAAAAAAATAACAGCGTTAAGGTTGAGTTTTAGTAGAATTTTAATCTCAAATGAATTAAAATGGCTTATTAATTTGAATTATGGGTTTAAGAGTCCTTGACTCAATAGCCAACCTAGATGTTAGTACTTCACTAAACAAAACAATTGGTAAGTTTAAATTTGATCATTTTACTGTTGACCTAGTGGGAGATACTGTTAAATATGGCCAGAGCTACCCACGTGTCTTTTTTTAGAGGTAAAATCCGAAACTCAGGTGATTGTATCTGTTTCATAATTCATATTTGAGTTTTGTTAAATACAATCCTTAACATTGAAAATAAATTAATTGAAAAGATTGGGTCAATGGGATAATCTCATGCTGGTTGAACCAGTCAATATTCAGCTACGTATAGAACAATGAAGCCAGACGCAGCTAAGCGACGTCGTATAAGGCGGAAGCTCCATCATCGCTTTTTGGCGCAGTACCATTTATCCCATTGCATTGATACATTTTACAATGTTCAAATCACCATGATAAAAATTTAATGGGTAACGCATGAATAAAAAATTGGGCCTCTACACATTGGATATCACAAAAGATTTTAGTTTCCACTTTCAAACACATGGCTCATGTACTATTGTACTTCATTTGTTCCAAAATTATTGTTCAAGTTATTTTTTAAAGGCATTTACAAAAAATTACTTTAGAAAGATGAAAATTACAAAAAAAATAAAAAAAAATACATAAGTTTGAAATTACAAAATAAATTATTATTTTTTTTAGTTTTTTTTTTTTTTAATCAGTTTTGATCAAACAACTGATAATTTCAGTTATCACTTGTTTACAACTGATAACTGAAATTATCAGTTGTTTGAAGCACAAATTACTCATAATTTCATTTATCAGTTGTAAACAACTGATAACTGAAATTATCAGTTGTTTGACCAAAACTGATAAAAAAAAACAAAAAAAAATGTTTTTTGTAAAAAAAGAAAAAAAAAGTAGTTTTTGTAATTTTCCATTTTACATGTTTTTTTTTAAATGCCATCTTTTTTAGTGAGTTTTTTTTGTAATAAATCCTATTTCTTAATGAAATTTAAAAAGTGAAACATCATTTTGAGATAGAGGAAATATTTATTAAAAAATTAAAACACTTACTTCTTACGTCTCTCAGAGTAAAGTTTTCACTTTTCTTTTTGGTCTGTTACATAAAATAAGGTTTTAAGTTTTCACTTTTCTTTTTGGTCTGCTACATAAAATAAGGTTTTAAGTTGTTTTTTTCTTAAATGTACAATAAGATCACTTGCTACATTCAAAATAACAATCCATTTACTATTTTCGATCAACTTTCTCACTCCTATTTCACTTATCATACTTATCATACTTGCGGCAACATTATCAGGCCAACCTACATGTTTATACCTACGCTCTATTCCTTGTTGGCAGCCACATCATCGGAGAGAGAAGGCATGGAGAGATTGAGCGCTCCATCACAATGGAGCGGTTTATCATTGACAACTTTTTTCTTTTTTTATGTTTGCAAATTGAACATTTTGCATTTAAAAAAAAATTACTAGCCCAAAATATATGTTTATTTTTATTTTTATTTTTTTAACGAAATAAATGTAATTTTATTTCAAAAGGTGTCCAAAAAAATTTTTATTTTAACGAAATAAATGTAATTTTATTTCAAAAGGTGTCCAAAAACTTTTAAAGAAGTTTATTAGTTCAAGAGAAAAAATTGTTAAAGGTTTATAGAAATAAGAACGTATAAAGTGGTGATTTGGCGATTTGGCGTACTCATAAACCCATAAACTCCTTTAAGGGGATTATGAGCAAGGATGATATCACAACATTTACTTTTTCTTAATTTTCGTGCAAATTCAAACTAGAAACGTTATTGTGAAATACAAAAAAAGTATTTTATTTTAAGATAAAAAAAAAATTGTAACAATTATTACTGATAAATTGAGTATTTTAAAGAAATAATATTCAACCATCTATGTTTTTGTGCGTAGTACTGCAACAAATATTGCAATACTATTTATCAGCATGAGATCCATTCGCCGTTTTGTTATCTTGACGCAGCATATTTTAGGACCCAGTAAGTTGATCATATCATCTCACATATGTCATGATAGATCAAAATATTGTATTTTTACCATTTCCACCCTCTTGTCTTTACCTAATCTATCAAAATCTAAGACATCTTCTTTCCTTTCGGGCCTGGCCGGTATTGACTTGATCTTCCCCTTTCTCATTGCTCTTCAATCTTACTACCCCGTCTAATAATAAACGCCGCAACGCAACAGTTGACTTGTCAAACTTATAAATAATGCGTTTTATTTGCTTGTACGTTAGTTGTAGCATGATAAAAGTGTACTAATATTATGCCCTTATCAAAAAACATCACACTTATATTAGAACAGACTAAAAAGAAAATACGACACTTATTATAATGGACGGATGGAGGCCGAGTACTTTGGTTTTCTCTATATAAACGCAGTCCAATGATACACTTATTTATCATAATTAAGATCATCTTGTAGTTCATTTCCATAGCTACCTTTGACAGCAGCTGCAAATCACAAGCTTTTTCCAATGGCTTCTCCTTTGATTTTCTTAGCTCTCCTCACAAGTTGCCTTACGGTTTTGGTTTACGCATCTGACAGTAGCCCTCTTCAAGATTTCTGCGTCGGTCTCCCTGACAGCCAAGGTACACACATATATACTCCCTCCGTCCCACTTCAATTGATACTTATTTCCTTTTTGATCCGTCCCACTTCAATTGATACTTCCCAAAATGGAAAGGAATCTTCACTATTTACCCCACTCATTCTCTCTCCTATTTTACTTTTTCACTCACAACATTCTCTCTCCTAACTATTTCTCCCACTCATTCTCTCTCCTATTTAATTTTGCATACTCACAACATTTAACTTTTTCTCTTTCTTACATCACTTTTCCTTAATTCCCACACCCAAAAAGTTGGTCTCTATTGAAGTGGGACGGAGGGAGTATATATTTATACACATATATACATACATATGCAAACATAGAAAATCTGTATTATCTAGCTAAGGTTTAGGATATCTTCTAATGAAGTAATGCATATTTGACAGTATTGGTGAATGGCCTAGCTTGCAAGGACCCCAACCTCGTAGACGCAAACGATTTCTATTTCAGCGGCTTTCGTGTCCCCGGAAATACCTCAAACGCCGTTGGATCAAAAGTAAGTCCTGCTTTTGCAGCCCAGCTGCCAGGACTCAACACACTCGGAATTGCAATGGCCCGCGTAGATTTTGCACCAGGGGGTCTTAACCCGCCCCACATGCACCCTCGGGCTACTGAACTTTTTACGGTCCTTGAAGGTGTTCTTCAAGTAGGGTTTGTCACTTCCAACCCGGAAAATCGTCTGATAACAAAAATACTTCATAGGGGAGATGTTTTCGTGTTCCCGAAAGGTCTGATTCATTTTCAGAGGAATGTGGGATTTGGGAAAGCTCTTGCAGTTTCAAGTCTGAGTAGTCAGAATCCAGGGATTATAACCATTGCCAATGCTGTTTTTGGGTCTAATCCTGATATTTCTAGTGATATTCTGGCAAAGGCTTTTCAAGTTGATACAAGTGTGATCACTCAAGTGCAATCAAGATTTTAGAAATTTGTATACTCGATCTTGAAGAATAAGGAGTTTAATAAGTTCATTTCGTATGCTAAATTTTATGTAATCCCTCCGACCCGCAATAAATGTTAACTTGTAAAAAGTTTGAAGGGATGTATTTTATTTATTTATATTGGTTATATTATGGTAAATTTTATGTTAAAATTGTACTAAAACTATAGAATGGCAAAACTTAATTTATATTATTCATAAATAACGTTTATATAGTACAATTGAATGAGATCTCCTACTAAATGCAATAACCTAGTTTTCTAAGATAAAGATAAATACAATCTCCTAACATAATTAAGAGATATACATAATTCTAACAAATATGGACAACTATTGGAGAGCAAGTAAAGACTCAGTCGGCCTGGGAGAGATATGAGACGGGTGGAGTCTTATGTGCAGTCACATCTTCAATATGCCCCTCAAGATGGACGATCTATGGAAAAGTCCAATCTTGAAAATCAATAATGAGAACCGAACACGAGAGAGGGGCTTGGAAAGAGCATCTGCAAGTTGATCATTGGCCGAAATGTGTTGAACACGGAGAGATCCGGACTGCACCTTTTCCCGAACAAGTGAAAGGAGAGTGCAAGGTGTTTCATACGAGAGTGGAAAACAGGATTAGCCGAGTAGCTAGTTGCTCCAAGATTATCACAGTATATAAATGAAGCGTGAGGAAGTTTGACACCGAGTTTAAAGAGCAATTTTTTATCCAAATGACTTCGGCAGTAGCATCGGCTATGTCACGAAATTCAGCTTCTGTTGACGAGTGGGAAAGTGCTCGTTGTTTACGTGAGGACCAAGCAATAGGATTTTTGCCGAGGTAGACTAGAAATTCGATGGTGGAGATGCAATCATCCTTGTCCCCAACCCAATCCGCGTTGCAGAAAGAGTGTAGGGAGGGAGAATTGTCTTTGAAAAGTTGAATGCCTAAATGGGAGGTACCATGAAGATAAGGCAGAACCTTTTTTAGGCCAGTCCAGAGTAGCAGTTGGGTGTTGCATATATTGAGCAAGTTTTTTTTTTTCAGAGAATGCAACGTCGGGGCGAGTTATGAAAAGATACAGAGGACTCCCAATAATGGCACGGAATTTTGTGGGTTGGTGTATAAGGTCGGTTTGGCAGTGGGTGGGTGAGGATGAGCTTGGTGTCCATGGGGGTGGGGGTAGGTTTGATATTGGTCATGCTATAGCGGGTGAGAAGGTTATCGATGTATTTGGCTTGAGAGAGTAGAAGACCCTGGTTGTTAGGTGTGACTTCAATGCCTAAGGAATAAGATAAGGGACTGAGATTCTTGAGAGAGAAACGAGAGACAAGACTCGAGATGAATGAGGAAAGAGTGGGTGTGGTTAGGCCGGTGGCTATAATGTCATCAACATAGACAAGAAGGTAGAGAGGTCTGGTTGGGCAATTTTTGTGAGGATGAAGAGAGATGGGTCAGGTGGGGAAGGATGGAAGCTATATGAGATGAGGTGGGTTTTGAAAACTGTTTCTTGGAGGGTGCCTTGAAGAAAGACGTTATTGGTAGAGATGGTGATAAGAGACGACGATGACGGTGAAATGATGGTAGTGGTGGTTAGTGACTGCGGTGAGTAGTGGCAGGGTCGACTCAAGGGGGAGGGCTGAGTGGGCGCCTGCCCAGGGCCCACGATGGTAAAGGGGCCACTAAATTTTATAATTATGTGTATATAGTATGCTCATTTATTTTGAAGTTTAAGTATTTTTTAAGTGAAGCTTAGATTATTTAATAATAATAAAAAATAACTATACATGTGGTATAATACAATGAAGGGAATGTGTGAGGGCCCATAAATAATTTGAATTTGTACTTAACACGGCCATTTTGTATGATATATTATTGAGCCTACTCTGTGAGAAACGACTGCCTCACGCATGCGTAGAGGCATCCATCCATGACATGTAGGCATGACCGCTACGTGGCAGCCTTTTATAGGCCAATTTTTTTTTTTTTTTATATATTATTTTTTTCTGAGAAAAAGTAATAGTTACCATCTCTTAAAGTAATAGTTTGTATACATTAAAGTAATAGTTTGTATACATTAAAGTAATACATATATACAGAAAAGTAATAGTGTTTTTCCCTAAGTTTTCTATGTATTACTTTAAGTAATAGTTTTTCCCTAACTCATGTATATGAATGTAATAGTTTATACAAGTAAATGTAACACTTTGATAGATGAAATTGTAACATATTTCTATAGATAATGTAATACTTTTACATGAAAACATATATACTTATACATATGTGTTACAATTATGTATAAATACTATTATATATAAATAACACGTTTGTTACATTTTAGTTATAATAAGTATTACTTTTGTCAAACGAAGAAAATATAGGAAAAAACATTATTACTTTTCTGTATATATGTATTACTTTAATGTATACAAACTATTACTTTAATGTATACAAACTATTACTTTAATGTATACAAACTATTATTTTATGTTGGCTGAAGGATTGGGCAAGCGCAAATGTGGCCGATTCCAGCTTGGGCGACCGCCCATTCCAGCTTGGGCGACCGCCCATATGCAAAAAGCTTGGGCGGAGGCGTGGGTTGGCTTTGTTGGGCGGGTGATGGGTCAGAATCCGACCCATCTCATGAATGAGACGGGTTTTCATGTTCTCACCCAAGTTTTTGTCTATATTATTTGATATAAATACCGTGAGCAAAAATTTGCAATACTAATTTATTATCTTGTAAGAATACTGTCAAAAGCCTATGATGTTAGATGGATGTAGACATTACAAAAAAAAAAAAAAAAAAAAAAAAAAAAAAAAAACATTGTAACATCAGGAAAAAATAATTGGACAAAAATGATCATGAATGATGATGAGAAAATGCTATAATTCAAAGAAGTTTTTGGAGTTTACCATTTTTGTAGTCATTGGGATATAGTAGTTCCCTTATTCTCTAATAGGTCTGAGTCGCAATTAAAGACATTCGAAAATATTTTTGAATTTTCGTATAACTCAAACTAGTTCTAGTTCTAGTTCTTAAAATATGATAGATTAAGAGAATATTGCACGAAGTTTATTGTTTCGTTTTTTATTTGTCAGGTGTTAATCAGACGATTTATTTTCTGAATTGAAAATTTTATATATGACTTTACCTCCAAATAACTTTAGCTCAAGCGGTATCCGATGTCTATTTTCATAGGGATATCAGGGATTCAAACTTCACTAAATGCAATTTCTAACACTTTCAAGTGTCACTCTTGTAATAGAATAAGTCATTCATTAATAAAAATCCAATTTTAAAAAAAATATGATTTTGCGAAGTGAACAACAAATGAGGGTAATACTTCTGAAACTTCGTTCCAGAAGAATAAGGTTTTTACGTTTCTTTTTGGTCTCTTCGAGTTTCTTTTTGGTCTCTTCGATAGTAAGGTTGTTAATTGTTTTGTTACCTAAAATGGATAATGGAACCCACATTTATTTTTTCTTAATTTCGTGTAAAGTCAAACTAAAAATCTTATTGTGGGACGGAAAGAGTATTAGTTTTGACTAAAGTTTTTGATATACTCCCTCCGTCCCGGTAATTGCTTTACCATTTTTCTCCGGCACGCAAATTAAGGGCTTCAAAAATGTTGTGAGTGTAATAGTAAAATAGGAAAGAGAATGAGTGGAGGAAATAGTAAATTTGAAAAATGTTGTGAGTGTAATAGTGAAATATGAGAGAGAATGAGTGGGTTGTATAGTAAAGATTCTTTGCCAAAAAATGAAAGGTGAAGCTTCTAACGAGACGCTCTTTTGGGTAATTGGTGAAGTTTTTATTGGGATGGAGGGAGTATAAGTTAGGGTTTATGATATAAGGTATATGATACATTGCTATTGATTTAGGGTATGAGATTTATTGTATTTGATTTAGGATTTAGGGTATGTGATATACTCCCTCCGTTTCATTACAAATGACATAAATGGAATTTGCAAAAAAAATAAGGGAAAGTGTATAGTGAAGTAAGTATTGTGAGTGTGAAGAGTGAAGTAGAGTAGAGAAAGTAGGGTAGAGAATAGTAAGTGGATAAATGATGTGAGTATGATAAGTGAGTCTCATGATTTAACAAGTACTCTCTCCGTTCCGCTAGAAGTTTCACCTTTTACTCAAAAGGGTGTCCCATAAGAAATTTCACATTTCCTAAAATGGTAATAAATGTGAGCCCTATTTGTCAACCTCACTCACTTTTTTCTCTCACATACTTAAATTGTGGGTCACACTTGTCATACCCACTAACTTTTTTCTCTCACACACTTAAATTGTGGGCCTCACTTGTCAAACTCACTCACTTCTTCCCTCTCACAACCCATTTTTCACTAACCATTTTTCTTAATTTTTTTGTCACTCCCAAAATGGTGAAACTTCTAGCGGGACGGAGGAAGTATTATAAACTTTCTTTTTGGGGCTTGTGCCTTTTGTAATGGATCATCAAAATGGGATTTTTGTGCCTTTTATAATGAGACAACGGGAGTATATTATATAATTTAATTAGAGTTTATGTTTTAGAGTATATTGTATCATTACTTTGTTATTGTTAACAAAAATTAGTAATTTTTATTTAATTAATAAGATAATTAATGATAATTGATTTTTTAATCAAAACTAATGATAATTGATATTAGTGAGGATTATTACCAATTATTAATATTGTATCATTAATATTAGCGAGGATTATTACCAATTATTATTATTATTGATATTTACAAGTATAATCACATACTCCCTCCTTTCCAAAACTCTTTACATGGAGAAGCCTTTTCATGATGCTCGAACATGTACTTGTTTTGAGTACCTATTTATTTTATGTCGGTCTATACGGATTGATCACGAATCGAAATATGCAGACCGATCACTAAGTGGGGATGCTCCTGTAAGATTTTTAGATCTAGAATTTACATCGATACCATATAATACGGTTTGCTCTTGATTCAACACACTTCCACTAAAGATCTTTATCCATCCCTATGGAGTGAATCCAATTCTAATGTGTCATAGAACACTAAATTCATGCCGTTTCGAAATGTGAATCATAGTATTCCCTAGACATTTTCTCATCAATTGCAGTCATTTCGAGTTAATGCACAGGGAAGACGCTTAGGCTCCATTTGTTTCACCATAAAATGTTTTTCGGAAAATGTTTTCCTGAAAATGAAGATGTTTCCTGTAAAATGAAGATTTTTTCCGAAAAATGAAGATGTTTTCCGGAAAATGAGATAAACATGTGTTTTGGCTGTTTGGTAAGGAAAATATTTTCTGAAAAATATTTTCACGTGTTTAATGAAAATATTTTTCGATAAAACACAATTTGAGATAAGTTGAAAGAGATAGGGCGGGGAGTTGTTAAAAATAAATTTAAAATGATTAATTTTTTTTTACCCAATGGGGGTGGTGGGGAGTGAGGTGGGGAGTTGTTAAATATAAATTTAAAATGATTAATTTTTTTTTTGACCCAACGGGGGGGGGGGGGGGGGGCGTGAGGTGGGGAGTTGTTAAAAATAAATTTAAAATGATTAAATTTTTTTTGGTTCATTGAACCATCTTCTTAAAAATTTATACACACACACATATCTATATTATAATAATGATAAAAAATAACCGTCAATTGACTTTAGACAAAGAGCGGCTAAGATTTGTTCTCAACTGCCCAATCCTACGGCTATTGTTAATCGATTTTCCCTCTATTCAATTTGGATCATTAGATTAACTCACGAACTCTCTCATCCTACGGCTACAGTTTGACGGTTACCAATACCAAAAATGGAAGAATTTTCATACTCAAAAAAAAAAATATTAAATCAAATATATCCAGACGGTTACCAATACCAAAAATGGAAGAATTTCCATTCACTCAAAAAAAAAATTAAATCAAATATATCCAGAAATTACGAAATTGATAAAATGAGTCACTTGGAATTTTGGATTTCCAATCCACGACACATAACAAATTTCCACATTAGCTGACGAGCGTGGGATGGGATGGAGCTATTTGAGAGGATGAGAGAGAGAGAGAAAGGAGAAGAGGCCAACATATTAGATTGAGTGTAACTCACTATAAAAATGATGATTTGAGTGTAGTTCAATTTAAAAAAGATTACAATAAAAATGGTGATTAAGCGTCGTTCAATTTAAAAATGATAATTATAAAAGCTACACGATAATTATAAAAGCAACATTATTATTACACACATGGTAGGAGTATGCAAATAATAAAAGGAAAATAAAATTACAATACCATCCCAAAATAAATATTAAATATGAAAAAAAGTGGTACGGTTATTAATGTCGTTTTCAAGGAATTATTACTAATGTAGTTTTTAAGGAAGTTTTTCAAAATGTATAAATTCTAGGCTTTTGATATTGGTTACTGCGTGTTCTAAATTTCTTGATTACATAAACGTTGTTCCTTCTTCTATTCAACTTTTTGCCTTTTAATTTCTACTAAATATAATTTTTAACGTGTTTGAAGAGGGCTTTGATATTTCACCGTGCTTGAAGAGGGCTTTGATATTTCACCATGCATCGCACGGGTAGAGTACTAGTATATATATAATTACAATATCTTTTTAACTGATTCTTTTTCTATGTTCATACTTAAATTATAAATTAATTTAAGACATAAATAACAAATTTCTTTAAAACAAATATTACACTGTGATCTTTTTTCTATGCTAGGAAAATACTCGCAATTAAAGCATTTAATATAATTATTTCCTCTTTTACTTATCCATTGATGTTCACATTCTTCTTCTGTGTTCATATATGTATAAGTAATTTTAGTTAGCTATTTATTTTCTTCATCACTACTATAAATACTATAAATTGATTCATTATCTGAATCTTCTGTGTTTAGGGGTTCTATTTCATATTCTCCTAATTGTTCTATCAAATTGCTTCTTTCTGTATTTTTATTCTTATTAGGGCATTTATTAGCTAAATGTTTTTCGTCTCCGCATATAAAACATTTACATTTTCTAGTATGTGGTCTTCTTGGAGACATACACTCAAACCAGTCCTGGATCAGTTTGAGGATTTAGAACAGATTATTTCACAGAAAGTGTGTACAGAATTTCCTACAGTTCTATACAACTTACAACAAAAGATTGTACAGATAGTTTTCAAAGAAATAAACTACAAAGGAGTCTCAGTAGTAGAAAGAATAAACAGTGAAGGAGAAGAAACAAGAGTTCTTCATTCATTCATTTGTAACACCGAGCAAATCAGAGAGAAATAAGAAACTTTCATTTTCTTTCCATGGCAGCTTAAAAATTCCTTCCGAATCCCTTAGTATAGTATCTTAATTCCTTACTTCTCCTTCCAATTCTTCATAATATATCTCTTACCACATTAAAAAAAAATTAATCATTTCGTGAATAAAACAAAAATGGAAGAGAATAGAATGAGGAAGTAAAACGTTGTACCTTGTGAAATATGAGTTGTACATGAAGAACACCATTTTCCAAAAAATGTTTTACTTAGGAAAAATTCGTGAGTCGTTTTACTTGGGACGCGGGACGAACACGGGATGCGACGGAACGTTCCCGTTTCTAAAAAAAAATAAAAGAGGGTCAAAACTCAAAAAAAAAACCAGTCAAATTGTTTACTACCCTAACCCTAACCCGGTAAATTCTATATACAAGGCACCTTACATACAAGGCACCAATAATCCCCAAACTACCCTTCGTTTGTCGTGCTCGAAAGGACGACAAGAAGCCTTCATGTCGTGTACTTTTACACGACATAAACTAATTGGGTTAAATAATAGGTCGTATGAAATTATACGAAATTTAAATTTACTCTGTCATTAATTTCGTACACAACAACACGATATCATGTACTAAAATCGTGTATATCCATACGACATATCATAATGAAGGTGTTCTTCGATGATTTGCGACACGATGTTAATGATACGCATATTCTATGTTATATTATTGAATTGTGTTGTTAATTGAGCAAAATTTATACACTTATACATGACAAGGAACAAACGTCATATTGGATCATACAATATCATATAACCTATCACATTTAAGTGATACCACTTTATTTATTTGGAGGAAACTCATGTAGATGAAAAACACTTTAAATGTCATTTAGAATGTAGAAAAAATTAAAAAAATAAACGAGGTAGCCGTATACCATTTTTGGCAAGATCGGGACACGTAAAACCCTAAAAACCCTAAATAATGGCAAATATTTGTAACTCAATCTCCATTTGGATTTTGAGGAAAGTGATGTAGATGAAAAACACTTTAAATGTCATCTAGAATGTAGAAAAAAATTAAAAAAAAAATAAACGAGGTAGCCGTATACCATTTTTGGCAAGATCGGGACACGTAAAACCCTAAAAACCCTAAATAATGGCAAATATTTGTAATTCAATCTCCATTTGGATTTTGAGGAAAGTGATGTAGATGAAAAACACTTTAAATGTCATCTAGAATGTAGAAAAAAATTAAAAAAAAATAAACGAGGTAGCCGTATACCATTTTTGGCAAGATCGGGACATGTAAAACCCTAAAAACCCTAAATAATGGCAAATATTTGTAACTCAATCTCCATTTGGATTTTGAGGAAAGTGATGTAGATGAAAAACACTTTAAATGTCATCTAGAATGTAGAAAAAAAATAAAAAAAAATAAACGAGGTAGCCGTATACCATTTTTGGCAAGATCGGGACACGTAAAACCCTAAAAACCCTAAATAATGGCAAATATTTGTAACTCAATCTCCATTTGGATTTTGAGGAAAGTGATGTAGATGAAAAACACTTTAAATGTCATATAGAATGTAGAAAAAATAAAAAAAAAATAAACGAGGTAGCCGTATACCATTTTTGGCAAGATCGGGACACGTAAAACCCTAAAAACCCTAAATAATGGCAAATATTTGTAACTCAATCTCCATTTGGATTTTGAGGAAAGTGATGTAGATGAAAAACACTTTAAATGTCATCTAGAATGTAGAAAAAATTAAAAAAATAAACGAGGTAGCCGTATACCATTTTTGGCAAGATCGGGACACGTAAAACCCTAAAAACCCTAAATAATGGCAAATATTTGTAACTCAATCTCCATTTGGATTTTGAGGAAAGTGATGTAGATGAAAAACACTTTAAATGTCATCTAGAATGTAGAAAAAATTAAAAAAATAAACGAGGTAGCCGTATACCATTTTTGGCAAGATCGGGACACGTAAAACCCTAAAAACCCTAAATAATGGCAAATATTTGTAACTCAATCTCCATTTGGATTTTGAGGAAAGTGATGTAGATGAAAAACACTTTAAATGTCATCTAGAATGTAGAAAAAAATTAAAAAAAAAATAAACGAGGTAGCCGTATACCATTTTTGGCAAGATCGGGACACGTAAAACCCTAAAAACCCTAAATAATGGCAAATATTTGTAACTCAATCTCCATTTGGATTTTGAGGAAAGTGATGTAGATGAAAAACACTTTAAATGTCATCTAGAATGTAGAAAAAAATTAAAAAAAAAATAAACGAGGTAGCCGTATACCATTTTTTATTTTATTATATGGTGTGTCGTGTCTAAATACACGATATTGATCTGTGATATTTCGTATGAACAATACACGAAAGTAATCAAGGTGTATCTCGTGTATTGTTCATACGATATAATTACTAGAAAAAAATACTATATCGTGTTTGTATACACGATATGTACCATGTATCTCGGGTATATACACACGAGATACATGATTTTTGGAAGAAGTTGGACATTGAAGTAGAATACTGTCCCACTGGACCTGATTTTGAAGTTGTGTTGAATGAACTGCAGAACGCACCTGGACCTGTAAAGAGAAGGTTATTTCAAACGATAAATGAAGGGTTACATCCACAAACCTGAGATGCTTCTGAGCCGGATCATATTTCAAAGGCAAATAAACCCCGGACCACCAGTTGTAGAGTACTGTCAGATTGGGAGCGCACCGACAGACATTTTGGAGTCCCCACTACACCACCCTCCACTAGCGGCAGGTCTAGATCTTCATTTATTGCATCAACCCAATCAGGTTTGATGTCGAGATCAGCTTCAAACACTACACCATCTAGCCCTACCACTCCTACATCTCTTCCACCACTAGCTGCTTCAGGTCGTGGGAGAGGTCGAGGTCGAGGTCGAGGTCGAGGTCGGGGACGGGGCGGGGCGGGTCGTGGAAATGGACAAGTCAATGATATACATACTGTTCATAGGATGTTGCTTACCCCTCTCATTGTCCCATTTATTGATGGCTTCAGATGTGATGGGTGATGGAAATTGTGGATATAGAGCAAGAGTGCGCAAATATACGGAACGAGAGGAGATGTGGCAAAGAGTGCGCCGTATTGTGCCAAGGAGCCGCTTCATCGCCGCGAGCTTTATGAGAGAGTTATGCCTTGGCGAGATATGGACGAGCTCTATAGTCGCATTACTCACTATGCCTCCCCTTGTACGGACTATTATTGGTTGATACTCCCGAGAGATAGGGCACATCATAGCCACGGTGTATAATGTGGTGTTTGTCTCTTACTCGCAAACCGCTGGCTTCACATGCCTACCAGTGACTGTACCACAAGGAACAGGACCACCCACAGACACACTTGTGTTGGGACATGTGGGAAACCATTTTATATTGGTATGATACTTTAATTCGTTATATTTAACTATCTTATTTAAATTTGTTACATTTAACTATATTTTCTAAATTTGTTATATTTGACTATTTTATTACTTTTGCACCGCACATGTCGGATAGTGATTACCCGATACCATCGCAGCACTATATTGGGGGAGCAACGTGATCCAAGCGCAAGTAACTGATCATGCCATACGTAACTCGGATAGAAACATTCAACCGACTCTCAATTATGGCGAACGAAGCACGAATTGCGTAAAATAGGCCATAGTTTATGTGTATAGCGTATTGATTATTTTTGTATGAAGTTTTGGAATATGTTTGGAATATGTTTGGGATATGTTCATTTTGGTTGTTTATGTTTTGGAATATGTTTGGGATATGTTCATTTTGGTTTGTAAATATTGTTGGTATTTGTTTCGCCTGTGTTTCAGGAGATGTTGCTCTCAACTACCATATCGTGTGCTTATACACGATATGTCATATATAACTCGTATATATATACACGACTTATTTCATTTTTGTCGTATGAAAATTACACGAAATACACTAACTACCCAAGAATGTATCTCGTGTGTGTTTATACGAGATAAAAGAAAACATGTCGTGTGTATATATACGAGATGAGTAAAATCATTTCGTGTATAAGCACACGAAATGTCATTCGAGAGCAACAAACCGAAACACAAACCGAAACAAATACCAACAATATTTACAAACCAAAATGAACATATCCCAAACATATTCCAAAACATAAACAACCAAAATGAACATATCCCAAACATATTCCAAACATATTCCATAAACAAACATTGTATCCAAAATTTACATATCTCAAACATATTCCAAAAACAAACATTGTATCCAAAATTTACATATTCTCAAACATATTCCAAAACAAACATTGTATCCAAAATTTACAAACCAACATAAACAACCAAAATGAACATAATCATGAAGCGTCTCCGATCGCCTCAATGGCCCGTCTAATCTTATCTTTGACATCCGCAGATAAACCGTCATCCGTGAGCAAAGTGAAACTAGTATGCCTCGTGCCTCTACAACCCTAGGCGGTGGTGGAACGTTAACTAGGGCATCATGATTCGGATTAGTAATCCGAACATGAGTCCTAGCCAGAACCACTGCATATACGTGGAAATAACAGGATCAGATGTGCTCACGGACGGGCCCCATCTACGCAATGGATCGAAACCCCCCAAGCCATCCTCTAACCAATCCTCCCATACATCATCACGCCCTCCATAGGACTTCTTGTACCCCTTTTGACCTGCTATCAATGAACAATTTTGGGGGGAGCAAGATATGGGGTCTCTGGGGATTTTCGTCGGATCCCAAACCGGGCGTGTAACACGGTCGAGCAAATACGCCTCCGTGATATCCTGGAAGCGTATAACCCCACGAAAGTATGAGACCGGTAAAAGCGCCTGCGGGGTGGTGCCGTAGGGAGTCCAACAAACCTAAAAATGAATTTGTTAGACACCGTCAACGTAAATAATAATTTGTAAAACTTTAAATATAACTAACTCACCCTATCAACCGTCATCGTGTCCAGGGTATGCCGAAACTTCAATAGATGGGGCATATCCCTACCAGCCGTATCAGTACGTACCCATCTACGAGCCCTCGGCTGGCCCTCCGTCCATAACGGGTCAATCTCTCTTCGGAAAACCGGAAAGTGCTCGTATATCCAGGCCGCAAATGTATGAAATAAATAAGTTAACAATGTTATAACCATAAATGCATGTTGTAATTATTAAATGATTGTTAAATATTACCTCCAAAAGACTCAAACAACCGCCAATCTGCTTGCATCCGTATCTAGATGCCTTCCCCAACTCCCGATATAGATATGCCAACCCAGTGCCCCCAGGATAGAGCCCCCACTCTGTCAATATCCACGCACAATGAAAGGTAGTCGTAGGGCATCTTATCTCGAGTCTTGTCCACGAACAGCGTGGAGCCCAGGAGGAACATGATGTACGTAGCGCCGCGCTCATCGTCGATCATGTCGGAAGGGGACTCAAAGGAACGGCGGAGGCCATCTAAAGAGTAGGTCGTCCCCTTCCGACATGTCTCAAGGCGTGCCGTGATAGCGGCTACGTCAGGCTCTGGAACCGCCTTCCCAACAGGGCCACCTGAACAACTGATGCCTACAAATTGAAAATGAAATAATTAATAAAATTGATAAAATTTATGAAATTTATAAAAAAATAGACAACAAACAAGAATATACCTAGGATATGAGTGACGTCATGCATAGTGATCGTCATCTCACCCCACGGCATGTGGAAGGTATTAGTCTCGGGAGACCACCGTTCCACAAACGCCGTTAGGAGCGCCATGCTAGGCCGGCGAATGGTAGCATCATGTAGAAAATGGAGGCCGGTACCCTCAACACGAGCCCACCAAGCTCTATCATCCTCCGGTAAAGAAGCATGGGAGAACCTGTTGATTCCAAACAAAAAATTATAATTAATACTCCTTCAGTTTCAAGATTCGGATGACATTTCGTATGTCAATACCCGAAATGTTGGTGACATTTCGTATTTGTTCATACGAATGGTCACCAACATTTCGGTGTATCTGCATACGAAATGTAACCGATGAATCGGTTACATTTCGTATGCCAATACCCGAAATGTTGGTGACCATTCGTATGAACAAATACGAAATGTCACCAACATTTCGGTATTGACATACGAAATGTCATCTCAATCTTGATAATGTTTTGCAAATGGCTATTTAATAAAAAAAAAAATCATATACTTACTTATCTAAAATCTCGCCGCCTTGTTTGGGCGCTTCAACACCGGCTCACAAGTGGCGTTCTCCCATATCTTACGGGCTCGATGATGACCAAACCCGTACAACAACCGAACCTCCTCCGGCCGCCACCGGGTTACTCTTCACCGCCACTCGTCATCCTTGGCCCCTTTCCCCTTTCTCGCCCCGTGCCTCCGCCTCTTGCGAGGCCTCACGCGATACACTCTCCTCCGCCTCCACCTCCGCCTCCTCCTCCTCCTCCTCACTAGATAAATGTGCCTCCTCCCCGCACGTATGCACCTCGGGACGTAGTACGCGAAGATGAATCCTCACTAGAATAACTACTCTCACTACTATCACTCTCCTCAACCACATCCGGCCAAAGAATCACGACATTCTTGTCGTTCTTCTTTGGACCGTTTTTCAACCTTACTGCAGCCTCCTCGGCCTTCCTCTTTCTATTAGAGGCCGTCGCAGCAGGTTTACGTACCTACAAAAAATTAAATAAGAGACAGTTAATATTCAAGAACCAGTTTACATTTCGTATGACAATACCCGAAATGTTTGTTACCATTCGTATATGTTCATACGAATTGTCACTAACATTTCGGGTATTGGCATACGAAATGAAAACTGATGAATCAGTTTATATTTCGTATGACAATACCCGAAATGTTGGTGACCATTCGTATGAACATATACGAATGGTAACAAACATTTCGGGTATTGTCATACGAAATGTAACCGATGAATCAGGTTACATTTCGTATGCCAATACCCGATATGTTGGTAACCATTCGTATATGTTCATACGAAACGCACGTCGACAACTTCAAATTTTAGGCACACAAATTCGTATCCGATTCAAACAAAAAACCCAAATTAATGTTACGAAATCGCAATTAGAACCATTTAGGATACGTTTAAACAACATTAAGCATTATATAATCCATTTTAGGCATACATTTGTTGTAGGGTTTTCAAATTGAAATTTTAGGTTAAAATTAATTACTTTCTTTGGAGCGGCGGAAGAGGCGGACTTTCCACCGGTAGGGAGGTTTGTCTTCATCGTCGGCGGTGGTGGTGGCGTCGTTCGTCGAGTGAGAGAGAGAAGAGAGACCGTTTGTTTTTCTTAGGTTTTGGTTTTGAGAGCGAGAGAGAGAATAGAACAGGGACGGACGGTGTTTGAAATGGAGAGGGAGGGGAAGAATTTTTTTTTTAAAAGTATTTATATGGGGGCATTTTAGTAATTTCATCGTGCCTTGTAAAAATGCTGCCTTGTATATAGTAGTACCCCCCTAACCCTAATCCGTTCTTTTCTCTTTCTCTTCCGCACCCACAGGCACCCACAGGCGAACGGCGACGGCGACGGCGACTTGGCGTTGGCGAGCACTTTCTCACCTCTCCCCGCCGTTCCTTCTTCTCCTCTTCTCTCTGATAACTACTTAGACTCCTCCTCCAATGGCCGCTGGCTGCAATCAGCTGGTCTTAATATAGTGAACAATTGTAATAAGGTTTTGGGTTCAAACATCGGAGACTCACGAGGAAGACGCCGTCCCCCGCCCAGGTAACCACTCTTCATTCCCTCTTTCTCCTTTGTTCAGTTATTAATTTTCGATCTTTTCACTGAATTAAGCCCTAGACAAGCAAATCAGCAAATGCGCAGTAAAAATCCCATTTCCTAGCTCACTGTCTCATTGACTGTGTGCTTTTCATTAATCTTTAAATCTCAATCTGCAATAATAGCGATGTAGTAATTTCATATGATTTTGATTATGATTATTTAAGTGATACATTTTGAGATTAAATGGGTCATGGTGTTTGTAGGGGTTACTTATTAGCAGGAGAGTTGTTTGATTTATTAATCTGATTAAATTTGTTTTTTAAAAACTTAGTTGGGTTGAGGGACTATTTGGCTTTGGAATAATTTTAATTTTGACTTTGTCCAATTGTGTTGTTGTATGCAAGAATATAGCTTGGGCTCATTCCAGTCCATAATCTTTTGTGTCAATATTAGTTTTATACCCTTAACCATTTACTCGTTGGTAATGTATATTCCCTCCTAGATCATTATTGTAAGTTGCAGCACGGTTCCAGAATGTACAGGAATACGCAGAGGAATTTTGGTGGAGAAAGCGACCTATTCTCGGAGCCTTTGACGCCGCCGGGGAATTCAAGGTACAGGAAGAATGGTGAAGAGCAAGTCTCTCCCAGTGAGTTCAGTCCTGGATTGTTATAGATCTGCATTCCTTCGATACTGAGCTTATTCCTGAGGTCAGTTACTTCCATCAGAAGGTGAAATTGTTGGTTTTCTGTTTCCTTTTCTATGGCGCCTAGTCAGTAGTCAACGCTTGTCCCTCCTAGTCAACGGGCCCCGCATGGGTCCCGCGGGATCCCGCGTCCCGCAAATGAGACGGGATGGGACGGAGTATTTTAGTCCCGTCCCGTTTCGTCCCGCTCCCGTCGTGGGACAATGTAATTTCGTCCCGTCCCGTATTCCCGTATTGACGGCTCTAAGTGGGGTAGGTGTTGTGAGTATAAAAAGTGAGATAGGAGAGAGAAAGTGAGATAAAAAATAATAATCGAATTATTGTTGTGAGTATGACATGTGGTTCCCATTAATATAAAAAAAAATCTATTTTAGAAAGTGTATAGTTTGTAATGAGACGCCCAATAAGAAAAATGTGTAATTTGTAATAGGACGGAGTATACATCAAAATTCTCCATTGAAAAAGGTGTCACCTAACCATAGGTTATTAAGGATGCACAAAAAAATCACAAAATTCTCCCTACTATTTCATCCTAACCGTTAATTACATGCACATCAATCAAAGGCTCACAATCACCCAAACAAACATAAATTCCTAAAAGGTTAATGACAATTTAGGGCCTGAAGTATACGGGCGGTATCACATTGGGGTCTGAAGTCTTAAAACTATCAATTTAGGGCCCAAACTTACAATTTTGATCAATTTGGGGCTTTTTGACGAAAAACGTTAAAAAAATCCGTTAAGTGACCATGTGCGAGGCATGTGACATTCAGTGGGGGCATTTTGGTCATTTCGCGTTCAGCCAAGACTTCAGGCCCTAAATTGTCATTTTTCCTATAAAATAATAAATAAAAATATTTATTTTTTTTTACAAAAAATAATTAGTAAATTATCCAATTTATAAAATATTTTTTGAAACATTAATATATTATTTTAGTAGCATTATTATATTTAAACTAAAGCTAAATATTTTATTTTTTAAGGAATATATATTTATTTCATTGATTTTAAAATAGTCATATAGAAATAAATAATTATATAATGAATAAGAAAATTATAAAATAAAAATATTTTTTACCCCCTCAAAAAACCCACCTTCTCCGGCCACCAAATCGTCCTCCACACCCCCATTAATCCCGGCACCAAGCCATCTCCATTTCCGCCGCATTCGATCCTCCATTTCCGCCGCCTTCAACCACCGCATAAACCTTGTTTCAAATGCTTCAATTACATCATAACATAACATGGTTGTAGATTCTTCAAAGGTTCCCAGGTGTTAGGTGTTTGCAGACTCCGGCCAGTCACGCCTTTTCTCCACAGAAAAAACATATTCTTTCATTATATCAACAAAAACCCACCAAGATATAAACCCTAAAAAATCACAAGAATCCAGCATTATCAAACAGACACATACAAGAATCACATTTTTTTGAGTTGGGGAACGTACCATTTGATGAGGTACTGGGTAACATTCTTTTTCCCCCAAACAAAATTCATCATCCCCAAGAAACAAACAAAAATCAGGAACGGAGAAAATGCAAAATTGGTGTATTTAAAGTAGAAATCAAGTAGTGCGTGTTTTCTTGTGCGTGTGTACGAGAGAGAGAGAGAGAGGTTGTTGGAGGAGACGGTGTGGATGGGGGCGGCGCTATTGAAGAAGATGGTAGGCGGGGAAGGGGCCGTTGGGCTTGGGAAGAAGATGGGATTATTTCCTATATGACTATTTTAAAATTAATGAAATCTATAGTATAAATGAGAGTTGGGAGTGAACAGTTGTTTGAACAGTGCCACATGCGGAAATTCCCATTTTGCCCTCACTATTTTGTCCCTTTCCCGTTTTGCCCTCATAACTATTTATGTCGTACGACATGGGTGGCCTTTTATATATATATATATATATATATATATATATATATATATATAAAATCTCACGTGGCCTTGGACACGGGCATGTGCTAGTAAATATATATTTCTTAAAAAATAAAATATTTAGCTTTAGTTTAAATATAATAATGCTACTAAAATAATTTATTAATGTTTCAAAAAATATTTTATAAACTGGATAATTTACTAATTATTTTTTGTAAAAAAAAAATTAAATATTTTTATTTATTATTTTATAGGAAAAATGACAATTTAGGGCCTGAAGTCTTGGCTAAATGCGAAATGACCAAAATGCCCTCACTGAATGTCACATGCCTCGCACATGGTCACTTAACGGTTTTTTTAACGTTTTCCGTCAAAAAGCCCCAAATTGATCAAAATTGTAAGTTTGGGCCCTAAATTGATAGTTTTAAGACTTCAAACCCCAATGTGGTACCGCCCGTATATTTCAGGCCCTAAATTGTCATTAACCCACCGTGTCTCCGCCGTGCTGCCACCGTTCTCTTTCGTGCTGCAGAATTCCCACCTCTATCTTTAATCCCTACTTCTTTCTACTCTCTATATCCCCTTTCTCTCTCTCTCTTGGCTCTGGCCAAATTCCTCCGGAGATTGTGATATCTCGTCCACATATTCTGTTCTCGACCAAATCAACACCTATAACAGTTCGGAACGTTGAAGGGTTTACATTTTCTGAATCTTGTGCTGCAACAATCTGACGTCTCTTACATTTCAAGGTTTTCATCTTCTCCTTTTTCTTTTTCTTCACTCTACAAACCCAGATTCTTGAGTACCCACAAACAAAAAATTTAATGGATTGACTTGATATTTCATTTAATTAAAATGTTTTTCATTAATCATATTTAATATTATTCAAATTACATTATATTAAATAATATGTTATAAAATTTAAATAAGACAATTAATAACTATAAAATTATTAATAATAAAATAACACACAAAAATATAAAATTATTAATAATAAAATAAAAATCAATACAATATTTATAACATCAAAAAATATAATTTCCCTTTATTTTAATTTCTCACTCTTTTAATGTAATAAATTTAAAAATAAAAATCAATACAATATTTATAACATCAAAAAATATATAATTATTAATAATAAAATAACACAAAAAATAAATCACAGAATAAATTAATTAACACCATTTTCAAAAGTAATAAAATAAAATAAAAAGAATGAAAAGAAAAACAGAAAGAAAAAAAAAAGTCATACCTTAATTGTTGAAGCAAAGAGAGAGAAAGAGAGAAAGAGAGATTGGGATTTCGACGAGGAAACGATGGCATCGCCATCGCCGCCACCGCCACCACCAACATCAGACCTAAATCAAGGTAATCTCCTTCCCCTTCCCCTTCCCCTTCCCCCTCCCCTTCCCCCTCCCCGACCTCTTGGGTAATTCAAAAAAAAAAAAAAAAACTAGGTTGGCGCAAACAATTTCGGTGCGCCATATTTGGCGCATGGAAGGGGCAACACTAATTTGGCGAGGAAGATAGCGTCGTTGTTGGAGCTGCATTTTTCGCCAATTTGGCGATGGCGCATGGAACTGGCGTGGTGTTGGAGATGGCCTTAATAGGGTTTACGTTTCTGAACTCTTAGGGTTTTGCTTGTTAATGTTTTTTGTGTGTGTGCTGTGTGTGTGTGTGTGTTTTATAGCAAAATCATTATATTGTTGTTGTTGTTTCTGGGTATTTGCGAGTTCTTCCTCATTTTTTGGATAGTTATTTACGCATTATTGTTTTTTCTTCTTAATTTTACTTTACAAAACCTTCTACTTCAGTAGGCTCACCAAAATTCAATGGATTCACTTTGAAAATAATAATATAGAAACTATGGATTTTGCTTGTTAATGTGTTTTTGTGTGTGTGTGTGTGTGTGTGTGTGTGTTTTAGGGTCTCAGTATTTGTTTTTGATTGCAATCAAACACACATGTGTGTGTTTGATTGCCAGATTATTATTTCCTTGTTGTTGTTGATTATGGGTATTGGCGAGTTCTTCCTCATCTTTGGTGACTGGAGGGGAGAGAGATGGGTTGAAAGAGGAAGGACAGAAACTAAGGCAGGGTGAGGGAGACAAGAACCTGGAAAGAATGGGGGCGGGGGGTCGATGAGGGGTTTCATGGGTGGAAGGGTGGGTTGAGGAAAATTAAATGAGGGCATATTGGTCATCCCAATGAAGCTCGTTAGATTTGTATCAAGGAAGGGGAGGGGAGACGATGGAGGGAGGTAGTGGGGGTAACGGTAGGGTGGCCGGAGAAGAAGGTGGGGGTGGTAAGAGATTAGAATTGGTGGTGGGTATTTGATTCGCGGCTGCGTGAAAATGGTGGTGAGTGGAAGGGAGGCATTAAATGTGAGCTTAAGAATATAAACTTTTTTTTTTTATTGTTATTTTATTTGTTTAACAAGGCCACTGAGAAGGGTTGTCACTAAGAAGTTGTTGTTTGTTGTTCTATATTTCATTGATTTGATTTCCAAGTAGCTCAATTGGTTTTATTTGAATATGGGTTAGGTAAGAATTGCACAACTTTATATTTAAAATGCTGTAATCATATGCCACCAATATCAAAGAAATGTCACTTGATCTGTGTGGGGTAGGGGGCAATGATAATCAGTGTTAAGGATTTAAGGTATAAAATTGATGATCAAAGAAGAAGAGATGGTGAAATCCTTGCAGCCATGAAATATTCGGAGTGGTAGTGTGAAATGGTAGCAGGGAGGGTGGCCACATGTTCCAGATTTTTTTAAGGGAAGTGATGAGGGAGAAGATGATATAAAATGTCTGTTGTGCTTTTTTGGTAGGTGTAATTTGGAGGAAAATAGGGGTATATTAGTCATTAGCAATCCGGCATTTTGAGGGTAATATTGGTTATTTGCTATTTCAAAGGTCTTCAGTAAATTTTGATTAGCTTTTTGATTGACCTGTTAATTTGTATGCGGATGTTAGTCACATGACTAGAATTTGTTAAATAACTAATGGTTTTGTAAGTGATGTGAGCACATTGCAAAAAATCGGTACTTGGATGAGGACATTGCAAAAAGAATTAGATGAGTGAGCAAATTTGAAAAACACGTAGACTTAAATGACAAAATTTTGAGTTTTGCCATTTTATGGATGTGCTGTGTGTTTTAGGGTCTCAGTATGTGTGTGTTTGATTGTCAGATTATTATTTCCGTGTTGTTGATTCTGGGTGTTGGCAAGTTCTTCCTCATCTTTGGTGACTGGAAGGGGAGAGATGGGTTGAAAGATGGAGGACAGAAACTAAGGCAGGGTGAGGGAGACAAGAACCTGGAAAGAAGGGGGGTGGGGGATTCGATGGTGGTGGGTTTCATGAGTGGAAGGGTGGGTTGAGGAAAATGAAATGAGTTTTTGGTAAAAGGCGTGGGCATATTGGTCATCCCATTGAAGCTCGTTAAATTTAGTTTAAATTCATTGACCGAACCATCAATTGTTTAAAGGATGTTAGTTACGTGATGGCACGTGACCATCATTCGTTAAATAGTTGACAGCTCCATAAACGATTATGCATCTTATGCTGAACAAAGAAACTGTGGGTGGAAGGGTGGGTTGAGGAAAATGAAATGAGTTTCTGGTAAAAGGCGTGGGCATATTGGTCTTCCGACTGAAGCTCGTTAGATTTAAATTAACTTCATTGACCGAACCATCAATTGTTTAAAGATGTTAGTTACGCGATGGCACGTGACCATCATTCTTTAAATAGTTGACAGTTCCAACAACGATTATGCATCTTATGCTGAACAAAGAAACTGTGGATTTTGCTTGTTAATGTGTTTTCATGTGTGCGTTGTTTGTTTTATGGTCTCAGTATGTGTGTGTTTGATTGCCAGATTATTATTTCCTTGTTGTTGATTCTGAGTATTGGCGAGTTCTTCTTCTTTTTTGGTGACTGGAGGGTAGAGAGATGGGTTGAAAGAGGGAAGACAGAAACAATGGTAGGGTTTCATGGGTGGAAGGGTGGGTTGAGGTGAGGAAAATGAGGAAGAACTCGCCAATACAAAGCTCGTTAGATTTGGATTATTTATATGTTGTTTGTTTCTCATTTGAGGATATGTGAATTGTTTTTTCGTTTCTCTTGAAGATTATGGATCCACTTGAGGAATGTTCGAAAGATGTTATGGAGTGTTCGAAAGATGCTGTTGATTGTTATGCTATTGATTGTTCAAAAGATCCTGTGGAGTGTTCAAAAGATGTTGAGTTCAGTAAGGATGATAAGGAGCCATTAAAGGGTGAGAAGGAGCCTGATGATAACGATAACGACATAATAAGCAAATTGTCCGATGGCATTCTCACTTCTATACTCTCTCACCTCCCTTACAAGGAGACGACACGTATATCTTTATTATCAAAAAAATGGCATGCCATTTGGAATTCTCAGAACAACATTGATATAGAAAAAACTTGGCATAGGGATTCCTTTTTCGCTTTTATGAACAAGGTTCTTTTTTATGACACAGATAAAAATAAACAGGCCTCAACAATAAAAAGATTTTGTTTGTGCTATCGTAACGAGGCTGATCCTTCATGCATCATTTCATGGTTGTCGGCTCTAGAGAAACGCAAAGTTGAGGAACTTGAGCTTATTCTAGATGTTGGGAGAAGGATTGAGTTACCATACAGCCTGTTCAAGTGGAAATCACTTACTGTTTTGAAATTGGACTTGCACTGTATTTTAAAGGTGCCCACTTATACGAGCTTACCATGGCTAAAGGAGTTGAGTCTTACGGAGGTTTTATTTTTGGATGACTCAATCAAAAGATTGCTTTCGAGTTGCCGAGTGCTTGAAAAGCTAAGCATTCGATGCTGCGAGTGGATGAATATAACAAGGATAAAAATTTGCATTCCCTCCTTAAAAAAATTGAGACTCTTTAAAGATGGAATGCAAATTTTTATCCCTGATATATTCATCCACTCGCAGCATCGAATGCTTAGCTTTTCAGGCACTCGGCAACTCGAAAGCAGTCTTTTGATTGAGTCATCCAAAAATAAAACCTCCGTAAGACTCAACTCCTTTAGCCCTGGTAAGCTCGTATAAGTGGGCACCTTTAAAATACAGTGCAAGTCCAATTTCAAAACAGTAAGTGATTTCCACTTGAACAGGCTGTGTGGTAACTCAATCCTTCTCCCAACATCTAGAATAAGCTCAAGTTTCTCAACTTTGCGTTTCTCTAGAGCCGACAACCATGAAATGATGCATGAAGGATCAGCCTCGTTACGATAGCACAAACAAAATCTTTTTATTGTTGAGGCCTGTCTATTTTTATCCGTGTCATGAAGAAGAACCTTGTTCATAAAAGCGAAAAAGGAATTCCTATGCCAAGATGTTTCTATATCAATGTTGTTCTGATAATTTCAAATGTCATGCCATTTTTTTGATAATAAAGATATACGTGTCGTCTCCTTGTAAGGGAGGTGGGAGAGTATAGAAGTGAGAATGCCATCCGGACAATTTGCTTATTATGTCGTTATCAGGCTCCTTATCACCCTTTAATGGCTCCTTATCAGAATGCTACTACTAGTTCGGTTGCACCTACTGTTTCCTCTCCTACTGATCATGTTGCAGGTACATTCTCTACTTCATTATGTGTTGCATTTCAGATTGGATAATTGTTTCAGGCTAGTCCTATTGCATTTCAGTCTATAATTGATCTTCCAAATGGAAAATCCACCTCTATTACTCATAAATGAAGTGTTAATCTTCTCTCAGGTCCTAAACTCGCATCGACGGTAATATTTACTTGTTCTCATTCTTATTCTAGCACCTTGTATAAACTTGTACTGAAGAGAGAGAGATAGCACAACTACTAGGAGAAGAAGCAACTAAACCCTTTGTTATACTAACCAATTATCCATCAACAAAATTTGAATAGAGTCAAAACATCTACTACTAAAAGAACTAAACCTTGATTATACAAACCAATATCTAGTTACTTATCCTCTTCTTCAAGTAATTGAATGACACAATTATGGGATTTTCTAGGGAACGACGTTTGTATATGTTTTTCCATTTGGTTTCGCATATCTGAATCTGAACATAGCTCCCCATAACTGCTTAATGTCATCCTTTCTAAAGCATCAGCATTCCCCAACATATATTCCAGTAGACGCATCTCTTCTATGAACCCATTAAAAAATTTGATGCTGATTGTTTTCTGGTGAGAGTTGAAACAACTAGGAACCTCCTCCATTTTCCAATCCTCATTCGGGTCAGCCTCCTCATCATCTAGATACTGAATGGAAAATAAAAACAACTTATATTATTTACAGATAAAAAAAAAGGGTTACACACAAAAAAAAAAAAAATTAAAAAAAAAATTAACAAGCAAAATCCACAGTTTCTATATTATTATTTTCAAAGTGAATCCATTGAATTTTGGTGAGCCTACCGAAGTAGCAGGTTTTGTAAAGTAAAATAAAGAAGAAGAAAAAACAATAATGCGTAATAACTTGCCAAAAAAAAAGAGGTAGAACTCGCAAATACCCATAATCAACAACAACAATATAATGATTTTGCAATAAAACACACAAAAAAAAAAACATTAACAAGCAAAACCCTAAGAGTTCAGAAATGTAAACCCTATTAATTGGCCATATCAAGTCAATCCATTGAATTTTTTTTGTTTGCGGATACTCAAGAATCTGCGTTTGTAGAGTGAAAACAAGAAGGAAAAGAAAGAGGAGAAGGAGAAGATGAAAACCTTGAAATGTAAGAGACGTCTGATTGCTGCAACACAAGATTCAGAAAATGTAAACCCTTCAACGTTCCAAACTGTTATAGGTGTTGATTTGGCCGAGAACAGAATCTGCGACGAGGTATCACAATCTCCGGAGGAATTTGGCCGGAGCCAAGAAAGAAGAAGAGGGTTTTTGGGTGTTGATTTGATATCGGAATTCAACGAGGAAAAGAACGGTGACAGTAGGTGGTGTTTGGGGGCGGCGGAGGAGATGGCAGCGCAGATGAAGGAATCGTGCAAATACAACGGAAGAATTTGAGAGGAATTTATGTGGGGATTTTGGAAGTGAGCACGACCAATTGAGTTAGGAGGAGAGCAATTTGAATTTGAAGGTATTTTTTTTTTCTTGGTTTTTTTCTCTAACGTTAAATTGGACTTGTGACCAGAGTCCTTTGCTCAAATGAAACTTTCATAAAAGGATACGGAATTTCCAATATTCCAATAGTAAGATAGAAAGACCTAAAAGCTCAATGACTCACGCATGCTATTTTTTTTTGCCAAATATCAATCAATCTACTCTTATTGAAATATAAGACTAGTTCGTCTCTTATACTAAAGTTAATTTTTTCACTTATTTTCTCATTTTTAAGAAGAAAAAACTATGATATTTAATTAAAACGGACTCTTATACTTTAGCTATCAGATGAAATAAAATCTGATAATTCAATTATAAGAGTCATTTTTTCAACAATTTTTCAAAATGAAAAAAAAAACACTGATATTTTAAAACGGCCAATCGACCTACATATGTAATATACTTTCGTATTTTGTTCATATAATGTAACGTACTCGTTAGTGACGGATAAGGGTAGCATATTTTTATATTTGTTATTAAATAATGCAACGAACTTTTTTAACTTGCGTCGTTGTGAGTACCCCAATCCAACTCGCGACCCGTACAGTGTCTTTTATACAATAAAAGTGCACTAGGGACGTTTTGGTACATTTATATTTTATTCCGGGACTTTTGAGGACTTTTCGTAAGTTCCTTACTGAGATAGTACATATAGGGCATTAATCAGGCTTTTGGACCTATAGGAAATTACTCAAAAAGGTTCCTGGGCAGTTATATGGCGCCAAAAGGCAGTTATGGCTCGTTAGGTCGTGCGACATATCGTACCATTGGAAAATGAACACATTATGTCCCGCGACATATCGTGCCATTGAAAATGGACAAAAAGTGTCCCGCGACACACTTTGCCATTCCCAGGCAACTATAACATAAGGCCTCCTCCTCCCATTTCTGGATCCCTTTTCGACATATCAAAGTTACTCTGCCAAAATGAGCATACACACACATTAATCCCCCAAAAACACACACAATTCCTCTCTCTCACACACACATACAACTCTCTCTCTCACACAATTCTCTACCCAATTCTCTTTCTCACCCAATTCTGGGTTTGATATTGGTGCTGAAGCTGATCTCTGAAGGATTCTATACCTAACTTGGTTTAGGATTGGTGGTCTACAAAGGTGACACTCTTCCTCTCTCCTTATCCCTCTTTTCCTTGCTTCTTCATGCAATCTACATGCTTAATCTGATACAATTAGTGTAGGGTTTTGATCACAATATCTCTGTTCTAATCTCTGATTCTGCGAATCATTCATGGTTTTCATGTTATGGCATGCTATTGAATCATTTTGATGTATTTTGGCTTGATCACCAAGATGAGTATGGATCAATCATATCCATACTCACTTGAGTGTTAACTATTTATCTCTGTGGTCTCTGGTATGCATGTATGGTGTAATTTAATCTTAATGGTCCTTGGTTTCTTTTGCAAGTGAATTTTGTAAAGCCTCTTCAAATGGCTACCTGTGTCCCGCGACACACTTAGCCAGGCTAGGTCCTGTGTCTCGCGACACACTTAGCCAGGTTATGCCCTGTGTCCCGTGACACACTTAGCCATTTTGCAGAAGTTACCCTTTTAGTTGTAATCTGTTCCTCAATCTTGTATCTCGGGATGTGGCCCCCCGCTCAAAGTGGTTCACAAGTTGTATTTATTTCATCTCATTAATAGAAAATGCATTTATTCTCTTTTGTCTCACACATGGCACACACTTGTTGACTATTATGGATGTTAGATTAGAAAGATTCGTTATGAGGCGTTTTGAGTGAACTTCTCGCTCTTCCCAAAACGTAACCTGACCCCCGAACCTGTTGTCTCTTTACAAAAGGTTTTTCGAAGTTTTTCTTTAAAAATGGAGTGGCGATTCTCATATTTTCTAAATCGCACTCGTATGTTCCGTCTCATTTTCTAAAATTATTTTCAAACTTCCCATGCGGTCGGGGCGTATGTTCAGTGACGACTCTGCTGGGGAATTGAAACTTGTTTTCAATAGTGGGTCAAGCTTTCGTTCTTTCTAACATCCTTTATATTCACTTGTGTGTTACTTGTTTGTGACATTATGTGTGTATCTTTCATGCTTGCCATGCTTCTATATGTTCTTATGCTGTTGTACTGAGGTTATGAAATGAGTCCTTGCCATGATGGGGACTGGTTCTTGTTCCTGCTTTGTGTTCTGAAATTCTGGCTTGTCAAGTCGTGCGACAAGTCGTGCCAGATTTGTCCTGTGTCCCGCGACACAGTTGGCCATTATGCAGGGTTGTTCAGGTTTTGATTGAGGGCAATCCCTTGATCAGATTATGATTTGTTGCTTATTGTACCCTGTGTTTTCTAGTGTGAGTAGTGCTGTTTTTTCTTTGTCATCTCTTTCAAAAATTAATAAAAAAAAAAGTAATAAAAAAATATTTTTTTCGCAAATAATGTAACATAGTCAACCGCAGACTACCTCACTAGTTATAGATCCCATTTTGGAGCGATTGACGGCATCGCGAATGGTGATGTATGTCGCCTACGTTTGAGCGCCTGATATCAATCCTGGCACCCTAGATGCACCCCTAGGTTGGATCACACTTTTTCAGCCTACCCTAAACGGTTGGTTTTTAATACACCATTTTCAAATATACTAAAATAATTTGTATGAATTTTAATCATAGGCTATAATACCTACACGACCTAGCACATATGGGTATGTTGCCATTGCAATATGATTTCGACAAGAGATCATGCCGCAGTGCCAACATGTACCGACGAGAGATCATGCCGGATTTTTTCTTGAAATTCTTCGGGAACTATCAGTCATGTTGCCGAATTTTCTCCAGAAATTTGGTTTACTCGTCCGCTCCATAAAGCTTTGGTCTTGTATTGGTATTATTGACTATTATTAATTTTTTATACAACGTATTTTTTATATTTCAAATGGTATATCCCTAGGTTCCCATTTGAGGTTTAGATTGCGAAAAAGAAGGCTTCTCCTTTTCCAACCGTCTCTAAGACTTCTAAAAGACATCGTTTTCTACTTGAACATTAATAACAAGCTTGCGCGAGTCCGTCTTCCATCTCCTTTCCCTTTCTTTCCTCTCCCACACCTTATCAAAGCTCTTTACCTCTGCAACTACGGCAAGTTGGATTCGTGTCCCGGTTCCTGGTGCTCGTTTAGTCCATGTTCCCGAGGCAACGGAAGCAGTCACAGTATCCGAGTGGTATTCTTCATTTGATTCGGAAGCCGAGATGTCTAGTGCAGAGAATGTTATGGCCAACCAGTCTGGAGGTTCGCATGCCATTGGTAGTGCGGATGGTTTATCTATTGAAGAGTTGGGGGCTACCCTTGAAGCTGCTCTTGCTCGTGAGCGTGAGGCCCAGATGCTTGCTCAGGCTGCTAAGGCTAGGGAAGATGAAATGCATGAGTGTTTTGTGGAATCGATGCGCATTCGTGGAATTGCCGTGATAAGGCGTGAGGATGGATCATACGAAGAGATCACTGATGCCAATAACCTTGACCTTGGGGCCGGAAATGTTTCTCATCCTCCTCAACCCACCTATAATGCTACACCTCCTCCCCTTATGTTTCTCGCCCCGTTCGCATGCAAGCGCATGGGATAGGAATGAATGCACAAGGTAAGACCTCTCCTCCGGCACCAAACAAACCAAGCTCAGAATCAGGGTATGCAGTTGAATCCTCAAGGTGGTCTTGGCAGAGTTGGAGGGATACAACCAAGCTTCTATGATTTGACGTCGTCACCGAATCCTAATGCTTCCATGCCTCCTAGTCAGTTTGGGTTGCAGTTTCAGAACAGTCATCAGTCTCAGCTAGGGGTGTGCAAACCCGCCCACGGCCCGCAAGGCCCGTGCCCGCAAGGTTTTCAACCCTGCTGGGCTTTACTACTTGAAAGCCCGCGGGGTTTGGGCTGAGATCGGGCTTTCATAATTTTTCGGCCCGTTAAGCCCGGCCCGGCCCACACATCCTTCAAAAGCCTAAAAACCCAGTTAGGCATTTACTTACTGATTAACTTACCAAGCATTTAGTTTTACACACGCCTACTCCAAAAAACCAAGAAAATCAAGAGACTCAAAAACAAAAACCCATTTATTCATTTACCACACACAGCCGTTCCTCTCTGTCTGTCTCCATCTCTCATCCTCGTCCAGATTGTTCGTCGTCCTCTCGCTCTCGCCGGTCCTCTCTCCGTCTCGCTCCTTCTCTCGCCGTTCCTCTACGGCTCTACCACACGCTGCCTCACTACTTGTGCTTCGACCTTTGAGTCCGATTCGAGCCCTAATTTGATAAAGAGAGGAAATTCAAGGTAGTTACCCCTCTCTCTCATCTCCGAATGTAATAGATCTGTTATTTTTTCTTTCATTTTAGTATTTTAGTCCGAACTAATTAAGGAAGCTGCTTGGTGTGTTTTGTCTAGAAATGATTTATTTGTGTTTTGTCTTTTCTTTTTTTTTTTGTTCAGAGATGGAAAAACAAGTTGTTGAGATTCAGTTGAGAATTGAGTGACGTCAGATTTAGGATAAGACGTAAAAATTAAAAGACCAACAAGGGCAGAGCGCGGGAAAAGAACAGGGAGGGGACGGGAGAGTAAGGTAGGTTTTTCGCTGGAGGAGTGAAGACATTATGCGTGACTTTGTGGAGTAGTTATCAGGTGTAGCAGAGTCTATATATGTACCAACAGCAACGGTATAGATAATATTACCTTTTAAATACACCTGGGACCCAAATAAAATGAGTGATGGAGATCTTAAGATAAAAGGTCTTTGATATGCAGCAGTTCATTTCTATTCAACGATATACTCCCTCCGTCCCGCCGATCTTAAGAAAACTTTTCATTTTGGGCGTCCCGCCAATCTTAAGAATTCCCAAAATGGAAAAGAATCTTTACTATTCCCTCCACTCATTCTCTCTCCTACATTATTTTAATACTCACAACACCATTATAATTTACTATTTCCTCCACTCATTCTCTCTCCTATTTTACTATTACACTCACAACATTTACTATTTCCTTAATCCTCCGTGCCATTTGAATTTTTCCTAAGATCGGCGGGACGGAGGGAGTATACTCTACTCAACTCAGGACGTCGATCGACGGAAAACTCCATTGTGTGTTCTTCCTTGTTCAATTAATCCTCAATTTCCCAATCCAATCCCCAAGCCAAGTAATGTCTTCTTCCAAATTTCTCTCTGAATCTCTAAATTTCATGGCAACTCACAAATCACTCACGGCTTGCTTTATTGGTGTCGTCTTTCTCGGCAAAATTGTCAGGTCACCGTATTGCAACAATTACCATTTGGTGTGTGTGTCGAAAGTACCCGAGGATACTCTGGGTCAATGGAGCTGGAATCGTTTACGAAGGAGACATGCACGTAATGATGAAGTTCAAACAGTGAATGGAGATCGGCCGGTGAATGAAGAGATGGCGGTGAATGAAGAAGAGCTGGTCGTGAATGAAGAACAGCTGGTTGCTAAGATGTTGCCCGAAGGCGATGCTAGGTACATCAGAGTGAAAGCGATAATGAATTATTTGCTTACTAAACTGTACAATGATCTGAAGGTCCCAGGAGGTTTCAAAATCGGGAACGAAGGTGACTTCAAAACAATTCATGAAGTTCCAAGTTACTGGACTTCACATCTGGCAGGTTTGAATTGGGAGCTGATGGTGATTGATGATGACGGGATTAGTAACGCTTGTGGTTTGTTGCCTGAGTGTATCCGGATCTTCACCGGAGAAATAGAAAATCGGACCGGCGATTATATATCTGCCACTTTAGCTCACGAGGTATGGCTTTTTATTTTTATTTTTATTTTGTGTAATTTATTTTGAGTTAGAGAGAGTATTAGTAATTAATTAAATACAATTAGATTCATTATTTCTGAGAGTTTGATTGTTCAATTAGATCTGGAATCCTTGGTGGACTATTAATTATACTCCGTTATGATATATCAGATTTACTGTGTGCATGTGTTTCCTTTCTATTATTTGTTGCTTGAATTAACTTGATGTGGAATTTTATTGAGAAAGTAATTTTTCATGATATGGAGCTCAAAGTTTCTAGCCATGGTTTTTACTCGACTACCATGGCTAGAAACTTGGAGCTCCATATCATGAAAAATTACTTTCACAATAAAATTCCACATCAAGTTAATTCAAGCAACAAATAATTGAAAGGAAACACATGCACACAGTAAATCTGATATATCATAACGGAGTATAATTAATAGTCCACCAAGGATTCCAGATCTAATTGAACAATCAAACTCTCGGAAATAATGAATCTAATTGTATTTAATTAATTACTAATACTCTCTCTAACTCAAAATAAATTACACAAAATAAAAATAAAAAGCCATACCTCGTGAGCTAAAGTGGCAGCTATATAATTGTCGGTCCGATTTTCTATTTCTCCGGTGAAGATCCGGATACACCCAGGCGACAAACCACAAGCGTTACTAATCCCGTCATCATCAATCACCATCAGCTCCCAATTCAAACCTGCCAGATGTGAAGTCCAGTAACTTGGAACTTCATGAATGGCTTTGAAGCCACCTTCGTTCCTGATTTTGAAACCTCTCGGGACCTTCAGATCATTGTACAGTTTAGTAAGCAAATAATTCATTATCGCTTTCACTCTGATGTACCTAGCATCGCCTTCGGGCAACATCTTAGCAACCGACTGTTCTTCATTCATGACCAGCTCTTCTTCATTCACCGCCATCTCTTCATTCACCGGCCGATCTTCATTCACCGTTTGAACTTCATCATTACGTGCATGTCTCCTTCGTAAACGATTCCAGCTCCATTGACCCAGAGTATCCTCGGGTACTTTCGACACACACACCAAATGGTAATTGTTGCAATACGGTGACCTGACAATTTTGCCGAGAAAGACGACACCAATAAAGCAAGCCGTGAGTGATTTGTGAGTTGCCATGAAATTTAGAGATTCAGAGAGAAATTTGGAAGAAGACATTACTTGGCTTGGGGATTGGATTGGGAAATTGGGGATTAATTGAACAAGGAAGAACACACAATGGAGTTTTCCGTCGATCGACGTCCTGAGTAGAGTATACTCCCTCCGTCCCGCCGATCTTAGGAAAAATTCAAATGGCACGGGGGATTAAGGAAATAGTAAATGTTGTGAGTGTAATAGTAAAATAGGAGAGAGAATGAGTGGAGGAAATAGTAAATTATAATGGTGTTGTGAGTATTAAAATAATGTAGGAGAGAGAATGAGTGGAGGGAATAGTAAAGATTCTTTTCCATTTTTGGAATTCTTAAGATTGGCGGGACGCCCAAAATGGAAAGCTTTCTTAAGATCGGCGGGACGGAGGGAGTATATCGTTGAATAGAAATGAACTGCTGCATATCAAAGACCTTTTATCTTAAGATCTCCATCACTCATTTTATTTGGGTCCCAAGTGTATTTAAAAGGTAATATTATCTATACCGTTGCTGTTGGTACCTACATAGACTCTGCTACACCTGATAACTACTCCACAAAGTCACGCATAATGTCTTCACTCCTCCGGCGAAAAACCTACCTTACCCTCCCGTCCCCTTCCTGTTCTTTTCCCGCGCTCTGCCCTTGTTGGTCTTTTAATTTTTACGTCTTATCATAAATCTGACATCACTCAATTCTCAACTGAATCTCAACAGTTTATTTTTCCATCTATGAACAAAAAAAAATAATTAAGATAAAACACAAATAAATCATTTAAAGACAAAACACACCAAGCAACTTCCTTAATTAGTTCGGACTAAAATACTAAAATGAAAGAAAAAATAACAGATCTATTACATTCGGAGATGAGAGAGAGGGGTAACTACCTTGAATTTCCTCTCTTTATCAAATTAGGGCTCGAATCGGACTCAAAGGTCGAAGCACAAGTAGTGAGGCAGCGTGTGGTAGAGCGTAGAGGAACGACGAGAGACGGAGAGAGGACCGGCGAGAGCGAGAGGACGACGAACGATCTGGACGAGGATGAGAGATGGAGAGAGACAGAAAGGAGCGGCTGTGTGTGGTAAATGAATAAATGGGTTTTTGTTTTTGAGTCTCTTGGTTTTTTGGAGTAGGCGTGTGTAAAACTAAATACCTGGTAAGTTAATCAGTAAGTAAATGCCTAATTGGGTTTTTAGGCTTTTGAAGGATGTGCGGGCCGGGCCGAAAAATTATGAAAGCCCGATCTCAGCCCAAACCCCACGGGCTTTCAAGTAGTAAAGCCCAGCAGGGTTGAAAACCTTGCGGGCACGGGCTTCACGGGCCGTGGGCGGGTTTGCACACCCCTAAATTCTATATTGGATTGTAAGTACATACATTTGAGATGTTGTGCCCACATTCACAGTCTTGTTGTGAGGGATGGTTTAGAAGAACAAATTGAGGAAATTGTGAGAATTCGAAACGCGGTGAGATATGTGAGGTCATCTCCCGCAAGGCTTGCAAAGTTTGAGTCATGTGTTGAAAAAGTTGGCATAAAGTGTAGTGAAAAAGTGTCTCTTGATGTTGATACTAGGTGGAATACTACTTAATGCTAGAGACCGCCACAAAATATGCCTTGGCTTTTGATAAAATGTGTAAAGACTCCAAGTATGTAGATTTTACTTTTTTGGTGGGGATGAGGAAATTTTTGAAGTTAATACAAGAAAGAAGAAAAAGAAAGCAAAGGTTGTGGGGGTTCCAACTTCGGAGGATTTTCAAAATGTTAGCAAGCTTGTTGATTTCTTGCGAATCTTTTATGAAATGACATTGAAGATATCGGGGTCAAAGTATTTGACTTCAAATTTATTTTTTGGTGAGCTTGTGTCTTTGCATGTGAAGTTGGGAAGAATGTGTATGAATAATGAAGATTTGGTTAACTTATTGAAATATTTGTTGTGATTTGGTTGATTTCTCAGTAAGTTCTGCTCCCAGCCTCCCCTCTTTTCATTGTTTATTTTGATCTTTAATGGTGTATCTTTATGGATTTGATTTCTGTGAATATCTGTTTGTGTTGGTGGGTTTTCTTTGTTGATTTCTATTAAAAGATGGATCCAATTCATCCATTCCAGGACTATGAGAACTGAGAAGTATTCATTTTGGTAGTGCATTGTCTATAAAAGTGTATCAGGTTGGAAGATAAGTTATCAGATCGTTCTATGAAAACTGTTGTCTTTGCGTGGTTTACTAAGAGAGTGCTATGACCCCTGCTGCCAACCAAAAGAAGATAAAACTTGTAAATTGGTTGCATGTGTCGGCAACTGACAGTGAATGTGAGTTCTGAGACTTCCCTGTCAGAGGCTCGTGCAATTCCTGTCATTTTGTGTATGTGGACAGTGGGAATGCTCTTCAGCTCTCCTCATCCCATTGGCAAAAGTAAAGAAATGTGAGTTTGGAGTAGTCGCATTTTTTCCCATTGCGCAGAGAGGCAGCATGTTATGGTGTAGTGAGCTTGTGTGGCTGGGTTGCAATGTACCGGTGTTTGGTTAGCCTTTATATAGACATAAATTGGATTCATCCAGCACCACTTGGCACTGTGACTTGTGAGAGTGCGTTTTTGCGAGTTGATCATTTTTAACTGATTCTAACTTTGCTGGATACTGTAATTAGCATTTGTAACTGCCCACCATTTCTTCTATTTTTCTTCTGCTTTAAATTCTACATGTTTGTGCTCTTATCTCAATCCACATGGTGCAGGGCATCAGATTTTCCGAGGGAGTATGATGGAGCATGTGTGCAGATGAGAATGTCCTACACTCCAACTGCACACCTTTTCCTAGTTAAACTGGTATTGAACAAAATATTGTAATGTTAAATTGTTAACTTTATGGATTTATTTCTTTTGAAGTTGAAATTTGTAATTTTAAATTTGAGACTGCTTCAAATATTGTAATGTTAAATTGTTAACTTTATGGCAATTCTTTTGATCTTGAAGTTGAAATTTATAATTTTAAATTTGGGCCCGTCAAGCCCGAGCCCGCTAAATGCCCGCTTAAAGCCCGTTAATTTGAGCCCGCTAAATGCCTGCTATGTTGGGCTCTTTAAATTGAAGCCCGCAACTAAATGGGCTCATACCGGGCTTTGCCAAAGCCCGCGGGCTTTGGTCCCGCGCACACCCCTAGTCTCAGCCTCAGCAAAATCTCCAGGGTTTTTGGCTTCCGAGTTCCCAGCATCAGGAAGGTTTCCCGGGTGGTCAGTTTCGTGGTGCTCAGTTGCAAGATGGGTCCCAATACCAAAGTCAGTATCAGTTCTCTCGTAATCAGCTCAATCAGGAAGGATTTCTGCAGCCTCCTTTTAATCAGTCTCAGCCTCAGGGAGGGTTTTCTCAGCCATTGATGGGATCAACTCATGGTTTCGGTTCATCGCCTATGCAACGTCAGTTTGGATAAACTCATTATCCAGGATCAGCTCCTTATTTGACTGCTAGTGCTCCGTTTCCAAGCAGAATTCTTCATTCCAGAATGCACATTTTCCTCCGTTGCCCGGTGCAAGTCAGTTTGGACATCTGTCAGCTCAAGGAGGTTCTCAGCAGTTGGTTAATCAGAATGTGGCGCAGTTTAATGGTTATGATCAGTACGGGAATAAAGTGCCAAGCTCGGTTGGTCTGTTTGATAGCAATTTGAATGTCCCGAGTACTTTCAGTCTTTCGCCAGCTTCTTTGCCCACAGTGCATCCTTTTGAGAATCCTTTCTTCCGGTCAATCAATTCAGTGCCTTCCTCAACCATGTCTCCCATTGTTCCTCAGCCTTCTAATGTAACTCCCGAAGTCGCCGCTCTGTTAGAGCAAATGAATGTCATGCAGCAGCAGATTGATAAGTTGACCGTGGGAACGAGTGGACTCAAGGTAGTAGATCCAGGACAAGTGAAAGCTCTCCCTCACAAGTTTAAGATGCCAAAGATGGAGTTTGATGGGACTGCATGTCCAAAGACTCATGTTGATACGTATGTGATGACAATGGGAGCAATGGGTTGCACACCTGAATTCATGGCTCTGCACTTCCATCTCACCCTCAAAGGTCCTGCTTTGACATGGTTTCTCGCTCTTAAGCAAGAAAATCGATCCACTTGGAGTCAGATTACTGAGGTTTTCCTTGAGAAGTACCGTGGAAATATGGAATGGCGTACAACCAGGGATGATTTGGTTGGTACAATCCAGAAGAATGATGAGTCAATTACTGATTTATACAAGAGATGGAACGCAAAGTTGAATGAGTTGTCCGAACCAATTCCGCTGCAAGATTAGAAAGATATTTTTCTTTCATGTGTGAAGCCAGTTCTCAGAGAGGCTATTGGAAGTGGATGGTATCCTGACTTGAGAGAGATGGTTGGAATGGGAGCCCGTAGTGAGAACATGATCTTTAATCTCACTCCGAACACTAATTCTGGTAGTGGTGGTGGCTACCATTATAGAACATCAATTCCAATTTCAATGGCCCCGAAAGCGAAAGAAACGGTCAAGGATAACAGTGTCAATAATCTTCAAGGAGGAGGTAATGGTCAGAATAGTGGGAAGTTTCAGCCCCGTCAGCCACAGAAATTTGATGATCTCGGGATGACTACTGAAGAAGCATTCAATGGTTTGATTCGAACTGGGATGATCAAACCACTTGACAACTATAGCCCCGCCAACCCCAACCCAAATCTGGACACGAGCAAGTATTGTCGCTTTCACCAGTATCCCGGCCACACCACCAATAATTGCATCACTTTGAAGAGAATCATTCAAGGGCTCGTAGATGACAAGAAGATTGAGAAAGCTCCTCGCCCCAACACTGTCAACAATCCCCTTCCTCCCATCCAAAGTTGAAGAAGTCATTCAATTTTCGTAGGTTCTAGAATGTCCCTTTTGGACATGAGTCTGTTGAGTCCACTTTGGACTAGTTATTGTTCTTTCAGTAATAAAAGTCTTTGTTTCTTTTCTTCCTAGTCTCGAGACGTCATTTGCACACCTACATTACATTTAAATGAAATTGTTTTATTCTATATGATTACTTGTGCTGCTCAACAAATAATCTCTTGAAATAGCTAATATTTAGATTAATTGACGTGAGAAAATCAACCGATGACCACTTCAAGTTGGGGCTTACCAATCACATATCTCGCATCTCCTGTGCTCTTTCTTTGGCTCATATGCTCACATATCTTTCATCATACACATCATTTCGTTGGTCAATGAATTTGCATTAATCTCTAACAATTAATATTAAGCAAGCAATGGAGTCTTAATTTCATTTAGGTCATCCGGTAGGGATTGCAGCTGAAACCTTTCACCATAGGAAAGTCGTTACCTTACCCTCACCAAACAATATCCTTCATTTCAAGATCGGCATGCTTTTAAACCCCGTTTAGACACCTTCAGAAAAAAAGCCTATACGAGGGGCTCCCATGACTCACAGGAAAATTGATCGCCTCCAAACTCACGAAAGGTGGAATGCAAAAGCAAAAAAAAAAAAAAAAAAAAAAAAAAAGAGAAAAAGAAAAGAAAGAAGGCCTATCCTATAGATTCCCATGGCGGAATGCAATGATTCACACTAAGGGTTAGCAGAAGTTCTCAAAAAAAAAAAAGGAAAGGAGAACGAAAGATACCCTATGTATATCTCGTCCCTAGTGATTCTCTCAAAGCAAATAAAGAGACAACATGGATTTTCCCTCGCCAACACCTTGATCTATTCCAAACCATCCTCTCACTTTTAGAGGATACTCTCATTACCCTTGAACTCGCCGAAGCCAAATTTGACCTCTCATTCTTAGAGGCAGCAAAGATGCAACCATAATTTCCCCGCTATAGAAATCTCAAACACATCATTGAAAGCCAACCTCTCATCTTTAGAGGTTTAAGTCAGCAAAAAGCCCAGCCGGTCTCTCACCTCAAGAGGTCATGATTGCAAACAAAGATCCAAATCACCCGATGGCCGATCGAAACCCTGAGACCCAGCTACAGTCCCTAACGGATAACAGTCTAGTCCCAATTTAATCAAGGTCTAAATCAAATTAAAACTTCATTGCTTGCTTAAATTGTAATCTAGTACACCATGGTTCAGGACCATCAATCAGAGATTACGCAACTTCAATTCTTCCATTTGTCTTTTCATGTGAGCATATTTCATTTCCTCTCCAAGATTAGGAACCTGTCCTACTATTGTGAAAATTCATGTCCTTCCGGTTCTCCGAAAATACTTTCCGTGAATGCTTCACTGGGGCTTCGCATCCGTGTCTCTGGACGACACTCCAGCAAATTTGATCCTTGATATCGGTTGGTTTTCTCCTCTTAATTAATAAAAATATTTGTTCATATCAGGTTTAGTGGTTGAATAACCCGAACATTAACAAAGGGTTTTAAGCAGTCTTGTGATCAATGTGAATAAAACAAGTTTTCATATGTCTCGTTAAGTCTTCTTTATTCTACACAATAGGAGTATAGAGCTAAACACTGATTTTCTATCAGCAGGGCTTCCATACACTGTTTACAAACCTTGGTATGATTACACTCTCTTAAAAGAGTCAAACCCAAAGCGAGTTTTTACACAAAATGGGGATTCATTCCTACTTTTCAAAAATGAGCTCCTGCCTGTATATATTTGCGAGTCTTTTTCAATAACTGTTTGACTAGGGTACAAATGGTAGGATGGGTAACCTTATTCTGTAACACGACACTCTGTCAAAGTGGGGCTACACCAGACTTAGTTCACGGCTTATCTGGGTGGTTAATTACAACGGGAGTCTGCTTTCTGGATTCACAAATACTCCCCAGGGATTTCGTCAAAATGGGGGCTGCACCAGATTCAGTTTGAGATCTCTTTGGGTGACCGAATCTGATCAGGATTCTAGCTAGCATTCTGGGTTCACAAAAATTTCTCTGTATCGGGGATCTGTCAGGTAGAAAGGGATTGTTTTGTACATAGGATCTTCTGTGTAGATTCTGGGGCTTGCTTTACAGTCTCGATCTTTGTTGCTAGCTTTACAACTGAAGTTAATGTCTACTCCCCAGGGATTTCGTCAAAACGGAATGAGATTAAAGATCCTGTTCTCACTACGGGCTCCCATTCCAACCATCTCTTTCACACATGAAAGAAAAATATCTTTCTGATCTTGCAGCGGAATTGGTTCGGACAACTCATTCAACTTTGCGTTCCATCTCTTGTAGAAATCAGTAATTGACTCATCATTCTTCTGGATTGTACCAACCAAATCATCCCTGGTTGTACGACATTCCAGATTTCCACGGTACTTCTCAAGGAAAACCTCAGTAATCTGACTCCAAGTGGATCGATTTTCTTGCTTAAGAGTGAGAAACCATGTCAAAGCAGGACCTTTGAGGGTGAGATGGAAGTGCAGAGCCATGAATTCAGGTGTGCAACCCATTGCTCCCATTGTCATCACATACGTATCAACATGAGTCTTTGGACATGCAGTCCCATCAAACTCCATCTTTGGCATCTTAAACTTATGAGGGAGAGCTTTCACTTGTCCTGGATCTACTACCTTGAGTCCACTCTTTCCCACGGTCAACTTATGAATCTTTGGTATTAATTTTCGTTTGTATTTTCAGTTTAATTTTCTGCATTTTCATTTTCTGTAATTTCTCCTTCTGCAATATTTGTAACAATCTTATGACATACTCCCTAACAGAGGGAGCCGATTACAGATCCTTTTAAGCTGTTAATACTAACTAGTTGTTGTGTTTCAGATGACGACTGATACCAACACCGTGGAGACCCAAACTGGACCACTAATCGGAAATGGAAGTGGCTCAACTATTGTGACTAAAAAATCCATATCCCGACCCCTCATGCTCAAAAGCCTGAGAAGTTTGTGTTGGGTTTTGGGGTCACAAACGCAGCGGAAAATATTTATACAACAACAAAACCCTAGCCCTTAAATTCGTCTATCATGAAGAGATTAGAAACATGAAATAGAATTTACATACCTTAATGCGATTTGTTTGTTCAAAACGAATCTTCAATAGTGAATCTCAAAACGAATCTCAAAAATCGTTGATGAAGGTTTTTTGATCTTCTCCTTGTTCTAAACCTTGTGATGAATCAACGATTGAAATCTTCAAGCTTTTGGTGATAAAGTAATCACCCTCTATCAGTAATCCACACGCGAACGGACCAAGAACACTTCTTGTTGGATTGCTAGATGATCCCCGATTATGGAAACAATTTTCAATAATCAATGGCTGTTGGTAGAATGAATCTATGGAATTTGATATTTGATTCGTAATCAAAATCAATCAATTAGTGTTTCAAAAACTCTAATTTTCGTCATTTATGGCTGGGATAAAAGGATTCTATTTATACTTGTTATAAATCCCTAACCTTTAGGGAAAAGAGTCCTTTTTCCAAGCCAAAACGGGTTTCCAGCGCCGCCAGGATGACTCGTCCCCCAGGGCACAAGTCGTGAGCACGAATCGTCCCACAGGGCACAACTCGTCCCCTATTGCAAGCACTCTGATACAGTCGTCCCTTCACAAGGGACAAATTGGGCCAACTGGGGACGATTCGTTCCCTGACCCCAAATTTCACCCTTTTAGCCATTTTCAATCCGTTCTTTTGTGTGTGACCCTTTAGGAATTATATTTTATGTTGGTAGTGAGTTGAAACATCAACCTCACAAGACATAAGTGACAATGTCAAATTGAATATGAGTCATGGTCCATGTCAACTCATTTTGTTCAATGCTTTCTCGATTCTGAATATGTTGATAATCCAAATGCATTTGATCTCTATCAAATCACTTGAGTGTGGCCACACATTTCATCAACATTATTCATCAAGGGGTCCAAGCAAACATCTCTCTCAAACAAACAGAGAGGGACAAATCCTGTCTTGACTTATCATTCTTCCCTACAAGAATCCAATCATGCTAACATAGTCCTTATTACTATCCGATTAAAGATAGTGTTAGACTATATTAAACACAACGTTCATCAAGTGGAAGACGGTGATAATCTCAGGTACTAAGAATTCCAATGACACGACTATCATGAGATTTAATCATGACACATATGACTATTGACCATGTCATAAATCTCATCGGTAGGTCATGTCCAATACTTGTTCTCTAGCAAGTATCCATAAGTGTAATGTGCATCACATGCACATAATCATCTCCATGATTATCCACTACCAACTTACTAGTTATTCATAATAACTAGGGATGCAGTTCAATATAATAAACATGTAAACATATAATGAACCAAATAAACTTTCTCTATAATAAATGATAAAGACGATTACATAGCGGTTTAGATTATAAGTCAAACATAACTAAACGCCTAGGGCATTACACCAACAGTTTGTTGGCCACGATTTTATGCGTCGGCAACAAAAGATGCATTTCTATCTCACTACCTTGAATTTGGCTAAATATCTGAAAGAGGATATGCCAAAGGTGAGTGAGAATGAAACGGATGTTACAACCTTGGCTGCGGTTGAAACATGGAAACATGGGGAATACTTGTGCAGAAACTATGTCCTCAATTCGCTTTTAGATTCTCTTTACAATGTGTTTAATGAAAAGAAATATGCTAAGGAATTATGGGGTTATTTGGAACACAAATATAAAATTGAGGATGCGGAAATAAAGAAGTTCATCGTTGCCCGTTTCCTTGATTTAAGATGGTGGACAATAAAAGTGTGAAATCTCAAGTTGATGAGTTTCAAACCATTTTGCATGAGATTCATGCCGAGGATATGGTCATAAGTGAAAGTTTTCAAGTGGCTGCAATCATTGAAAAATTGCCTCCATCTTGGAATAATTTCAAAAACTACCTTAAGCATAAGCAAAAGGAAATGGATGTTGAAGGGATAATTCTTCGATTGAGTATTGAAGAGAACAATAGAGTTGCGGAGAAAAAAATTGTTTCTAGTGTGGCTAAGGCTAATGTGGTGGAGCATGGTCAAAGCTCCAAAGGCAAAGGCTTTGGTAAGGGAAAAGGGAAGGTTGTGTCAACCTCAAAACGTTCCCACTTGGGACCAAAGGGTGGTGTTTCCAAGAAGAAGTTCTTAGGAACTTGTTATAATTGTGGTGGTGAAAGCCACAAGGCTCATACTTGCAAGTTTCCCAAGAAGGCTCGTGAGGCAAACATGGTGGAAGACATTGCTAGGGACGTGTCCGAGATGCACCTCGCGGCTGTGATTTCCGAGGTGAATTTGGTGGGTTCAAACCCAAATCAATGGTGGATTGACACCGGTGCTACTAGACATGTGTGCTCCAACAAAGACCTGTTTAGTACTCTTGTTGCTAAGGATGGTGAGAAGCTATTCATGGGGAATTCAGCCACTTTTGAAATCAAAGGTGAAGGGAAAGTGGTCTTGAAGATGACATCCGGGAAGGAGTTGACTCTCAACAACGTGATTTATGTGCCCAATATCCGGAAGAACTTGGTGTCCGGATCACTTTTAATTAAGCATGGTTTTCGTATTGTGTTTGAGTCCAATGTAGTCAATTTGTCTAAGAGTGGAATGTTTGTAGGAAAAGGCTATGTCAATGATGGCTTGTTCAAGCTAAGTGTAATGGTGGTTAAGCCAAAAGATAATGAAGTGAATATCTCTTCCGTTTACTTGCTTGAGTCATCTAATTTGTGGCATGCTAGACTTGGACATGTTAATTTTGATTCTATACGTCGTTTGACAAAATCAAATTCTATTCCAAAGTTTAATGTTGATTGCAAACAAAAATGTGAAACTTGTGTAGAAGCAAAATTAACAAGAAAATCATTCCATTAAGTTGAAAGAAATAGTGAACCACTTGAATTGGTTCACACAGACTTATGTGACTTTAAATCAACACAATCATGGGGCGGCAATAAGTACTTCATGACTTTTGTAGATGATGGCACAAAGTATTGATATCTGTATCTTCTAAAAAGTAAAGATGAAGCTATAGAGAAGTTTACTCTCTATAAAAACGAAGTTGAGAATCAGTTAAACCGGAAAATTAAGGTGCTAAGAAGTGATAAAGGTGGTGAATATGAATCTCCATTTGAAGCAATATGTGCTCAAAGTGGAATTAAACACACAACCTCGGCACCTTATACACCCCAACAAAACGGTGTTGCCGAAAGGAAAAATCAGACATTGAAAGAATGATGAATGCCATGTTATTGAGTTCGGAGTACCGGATAACATGTGGGGGGAAGCCATGTTGTCGGCTAACTACGTGTTAAATAAAATACCCCGAAAGAAACAAGACAAAACTCCTTATGAACTATGGCATGGAAGAGTGCCAAGTTACAAACACTTGAGAGTGTGGGGGTGTCTTGCAAAGGTAGCCATACCTCCACCTAAAAAGGTGAAGATTGGACCTAAAACTATTGATTGCATATTTATTGGATATGCACATAATAGTAGTGCTTATAGATTTCTTGTGTATGATTCGAAAATTGAAGCTATACACAAAAATACTATAATGGAATCTGTAAACGTGTCTTTCTTTGAGAATATATTCCCGTGTAAGTCAAGAAATGAGGCAAGCTCATCATCGACTAGGGTTACATGTTCAATAGAAGAAGAACACATTCAAGATAAAAGAGAAGAAAAAGAGGTGGAACCTCGACATAGCAAAAGAGTTAGGGTTGAAAAATCCTATGGCCCGGAATTTCTAACCTATATGGTAGAAAGTGAACCACAAAGTTACAAAGAAGCCGTTAGCTCATCAGAAGGACCTTTGTGGAAGGAAGCAATTAAAAGTGAAATTGATTCCATTTTGCAAAATCACACATGGAAATTAGTGGACCTTCCTCCGGGAAGCAAACCACTAGGATATAAGTGGATTTTCAAAAGGAAAATGAAGGCGGATGAAACAATTGATAAGTATAAGGCCAGACTTGTAATTAAAGGTTACAGATAAAAGGAAGACCTAGACTATTTTGACATGTATTCTCCCGTCACGAGAATAACATCAATAAGAGTTGTACTTGCAATTGCCGCGTTGAGAAATCTTGAAATACATCAAATGGATGAAAAACAGCTTTTCTAAATGGAGATTTCGAAGAGGAGATTTACATGGAAAAACCCGAGGGGTTTGTTGCGCATGGACAAGAAAATAAGGTGTGCAAATTAGTAAAGTCATTATATGACTTGAAACAAGCACCAAAACAATGGTATCAAAAATTTGATAATGCCATGATGCAAAGTGGATTTAAAATAAATGAGTGTGACAAATGTGCCTACACTAAAACCACGAAAAATGGCCATTTTCTATCTTTATGCAGATGACATGCTTATCATAGGGAGTTGTGATAAGATGATCAAATTCACGAAAGACATGTTGAATTCAAAATTTGACATGAAAGATATGGGCATTGCGGACGTAATCCTTGAAGTTAAAATTTCTAGAATACCCAACGGACTTGTTCTAAGTCAATCTCATTATGTAGATAAAATTCTTGAGAAATTTAGCAAGGATGACAATGGAATAGCGAGTACTCCAATTGACCCAATTCTTCATCTTTCAAAGAATAGAGATGAACCGGTGTCTCAATTAGAGTATTCGAGAATTATTGGAAGTCTAATGTATTTTGTTAGTGTAAAATGCAGGTGATATCCTGAATGATTTCCCAGATTCCAGATGATATCTCAGATGATTTCCTGTGCTGGAATTTATATAGTTGTACATTTCTTGTTTATTAATTTATGTACTAATGTGCTAATATAATCTGTATAGTCTATGGTGTATGTCCATATTTCAGGTTGCAATATGATTGGAGAATGAGCTAGAAACGTGGAGGACTTTGGAAAAGAAAGATTTATGCATAAATAACATTTTGTGCATAAACCGTTCCAAGAGCCACTTTGTGTCAACAACATTAAAAACGTGGGAAGACATATTCAAAGGAGTTGTTGCTGATTCAAAGAGTGTACAACATGGAGAAAGCTTGGGAGTACAAGGCTTTGATGCATGGACTTGGATAACAAGCACACGGTTGCTATAATTGAGGAAGGTGGGCGCTTGAATTGAGGAACACACCAACCACTTCCCCACTCTCCCTCAACGTCCAAGACAGCCCCAAGGCTGATTATTTGAGTAGTCTTCAAGTAATTGAAGACTATAAATATGCTTGGAATGATTCATTTGAAGATATGCCAAGATTTGCCAATTATACACACCTTCGAAGCATAGAGATATAGAGTTCTTTGTTTGGTTCTTTTCATCCATCCTCCCTTGTAATTACGCACTTGATTACCTTGGTATCAAGTTGTGTGTAGGCTAGGATTGGATTCCATTCTTTATCTCTTGTTCCATAGAGCTTACCTTGTATTAGTCTTAGGGAACATTTCGGCTTTGTGTAATTCTTTTTATAAAGTGATAAAGTCTTGCCTAAGAGGCATCCTCAAGTTCTATTATTTATATAACTTGAGAAAAACAATTTTGGTATCTTTATTCCGCTGCAATCTCTTTTACAAATTTTTTTTTCATTTTCGAAGTGTGTGTGTGCTATCCCAAATGCTATCGTTGGTGCTGTTATCACCTTGGATATCACTTGTGATTCTGGCCGTGACAATTTCATATTTGATGAGTTATACTAGGCTGGATATTGCTTATATCGTTAGCAAATTAATTTGGTACACAAGTAATCCTGGAACAAATCATTTGAAGAGTATAATAAGAGTACTAAGGTACTTAAGATATACTCGTGATTTTGGATTACTTTACACTAGACATTCAGCGGTGATAGAAGGATATAGTGATGCTAATTGGATATCAGATATCAAAGACTCAAGGTCTACAAGTGAATATTTATTCACATTAGCAAGTGCAGCTATATCATGGAAATCTTCTAAGCAAACTGTTATAACCAGATCAACCATGGAATCTGAGTTTATAGCACTAGATAAATGTGGTGAAGAAGTCGAATGGCTACGCCAATTTCTAGAAGATATTCCAAAAATGGGAAAAGCCCGTGCCAGCAATTTGTATACATTGCGATAGCCAATCTGCGATTGGTAGGAACAAAGTCATATGTATAATGGTAAGTCTAGACATATACGTCAAAGACATAATACCATTAAACAACTAATTGCAACTGGCACCATATCTATTGACTATGTAAGGTCAAAAGATAATTTGGCGGATCCGCTAACCAAAAGGTTAAGTAAAGAGATAGTTGCAAAATTGACATTGGAAATGGGATTAAAGCCTCTTGAGAAGTTAACCACAGCGGAAAACCCAACCTAGCTAACTGGAGATCCCAATATCTAGGTTCAAAGGGACAACCTAACTGTTAAAAGACTTGTAGCGTCACCGTGGGGGTCAACCCCATACTCATTCCTTAAAGTGACATCCCGAGATGAATGAGGTTAAGCCTATGACTTTTAATGATTCTTATGCGAAGTAAAATGGGTTGCTTAAAAGAATCACCTATATGAGAAAGAAGTAGAGGCCGCTTCGAGGAGAATTGTGTGAGGCTCAATTCTTAGACATTCTCACAGAACCAGGCATTGTGCTCCAGGGCCATTAATGGACACAACTATGAGAGCTGAATTGTGTTAGGGAGATACCTGTGTAAAGTATATGATCGGCTACACAAAAAACTAGCAGTTCAAGGACATCGCGTATACTGATTAGCGAGTAGAGTAAATATACTATTACAAGGGAAGGTTCAAAGGGCAAACCCTACCTATCCTATGCAGGTTTTCGACTGCCGGACTTTATCACCTATCCTCATGAATTTCCTTCATGTGGGGGATTGTTGAAAAATAGTGTGTTTTTGAAGGAAATTATGGATTATTTCCTAAGGGGTAATTTTGTCAAATTACTTAATTGTTTATGTGTTTGTGTTCTACTCCATGAGAACAAGAAATCAAATGTTCATTTGTCCAAAATGGTTGTTGGATGAATGAGATATGAATGCTCAAAGTAAGTGGGTTGGAAAGGGAAAACTTGAGTTATCCCACATTGCTAAGGAAATGAAGTTATCTCACATTGGTTGATATATAAATGCTCAAAGTAAAAGGAAAGTGGAGTTATCCCAAGTTGGAAAGGAATTGAACTTGGTGCTAGTATAAAGACTTGAGCACTAGAGTAGTGTACAAGATTATGTAGCATAGAGGCTTTCTCGCGCGCAGGCGGGTGCAAATCAAGTTCCAATTTGGCTTGCGAGGTTCGTACTCGTGCATGTGCGCGTCCTGCGGACACGAATGTAGCACCGAAATTGCCTACGCAGACAAGCCCACCTTTTGCTAATATTTTTGATTTTGTAAATCAAAATAAAGCCAAACATTGACTGATATGCTCGGCCGAGCCAGTTGGTGACTCGCCCGAGCAGAGCATGACAGAATGGGCAGTTTCTGGACAGGTATGCTCGGCCGAGCACTGCTGGTGACTCGCCCGAGCAAGGCCTAGGCAGAAGTTTCTGGACAACCATGCTCGGCCGAGGCTTATGCCTGCTCGGCCGAGCAGTTCCTGAGCATTGATGTCTGTTTGATTTCGAAAGTGTAACAGTCGAGAAATAAATATCAAATCTGAAACCGAATATTAATGGTGTTTAATATTTCGGATTAATGACCGAAATTATTAGTAATAATTCTCGGATTAATGATTATATTTCGGTTTTGATTCTTGGTTGAAGATATATAATGGAGTGAACATCAGTTGTTGATTATAGAGAGAAAAACAGAGAAGAACAACACACTTGCAACCTCAATCCTCCTCCATTCCATTTGTTGCATATTGTTCTTCGTTTCTTTGGCCTCCTTGCATCCGTAGTTATCAAGAGGTGATTTTGTCCAAGCATTTTTCAGTTCGCCGGGATACTTAGGTGAAAAGTGCCCCCGGTCCGCACGTTCTATCCTTGGGAGACAGACGTTCCACCAAACTCAAGCACACTCGGTGAGGGGACGAATATATCTTAAGGAGACAGTGATTATCATTGGGCTCGTGGAACAACAACAGCTAGATTAATTTTCGTTTGTATTTCCAGTTTAATTTTATGCATTTTCATTTTCTGTAATTTCTCCTTCTGCAATATTTGTAACACATTGTTCACCACTTTGGTTCCCGAACAATAGAGAATCATTTAGATGACTTTAATTTCTTGATTACTTCTGACAATGTCCATGGGTTACGAAAATTCATGCACACCAAAGTAAAGTTAATCGATCTTCGATTTGGGGGAAAATGATCGTGAGATCAATGCTAATTTCTCATGCATCATTACACTAAATGTAAGTTAGTTAAAATAAAGTTCTTCGTGAAAAAAAACTCGCTCCTAGATAATTGTTCATTTTTTATTTAATGTACATTAAGTTATTTCTTACTCCCTCCGTCCCAGACCATGGGTATATGGGGTGGATTTCACGCTTCTTAAGAAATTTTTTAAAAAATGAATAAAAGATAAATGTGGAATATGGAATAGTAGTTAAATATGTGGTATGGAATAGGAGAGAGAATGTAAAAGTTAAATATGTGGTAGGGAATAGGAGAGAGAATGTAAAAGTTAAAAATATTTAATAGGAGAGAGAATGAGTGGGAGGAATAGTAGTTAAATGTGTGGTAAAAAATAGGAGAGAGAATGTATAAGGGTATAATGAATGGTTTTTTTGTAAATATATGGAGATGATAAGGGTATAAATATATTCAAAAACTTGCCATTTGTGGAAATGAACCCTTGGTCTGAGACGGACCAAAAGGGAAAGATGAACCCTTGGTCTGGGACGGAGGGAGTACGTTTTAAAATTGTTAGTAGCAAAAATAAATATAAATATTTAAATGGGATACTATTACTTTTTTCATACTGTCACCGTGCCATTGGCACGGGTAGGAGTACTAGTGATAAATACAAAATGAGGTGACGATATTTATTGGTATCGATTGTGGACCCGTCATACTCTAATTAAATTCACCAATACAAATTGACACATCATTTTGTAAATCAAAATTTATAACATTTCTTTATAGCTTTATTATTACCTTATACTTAATGTAGTGAATTAGTATATATTGTAGTGACAATAGCCTCTCCCTTTCCAGTTTTATCAAAAATTGAATGTCTATGGTTAGTAACTTTTGGCCACAATGTCCTATAAAAATTGTTATCCCAATTCAGTTCAGTAAACACACGCATAAATCTTTTAACACGCGAAGAACATGTACTGACATTCTAAAATATATGCATTGGCACATTCTAAAATATATGCATTGGCACGCTATAACTCCTGCACGGACACTTTTTAATGGATTCACAATTGCATTCTAAAACACCCATGCATGAACTCTAAAGCACACTTCGACTAGCACACTTTCAAGCACATATTCACGCTTTTTATCACTCATACAAGCACTTTAACAATTTATTAATTCATTAATAGAAGCTGGTTTGAATGTTTAAAACATACACTTTTTAATATTCAATTCGATAGTTCATTAAAAAAAAAAAACTCAAACCGATAATTTATAACATTAACACTAACATTGAGGGACACTTCTCTTCATCATAAATTTCTGTTTGGGGGAAAATGTTTTTCGGAAAACATTTTTCCCATTTTTCGGTGTTTGTTTTGCACCGGAAAATTGAGAAAATGTTTTACGCTAAACATGTTTATCTCATTTTTCGAAAAATATTTTCATTTTTCGGAAAGCATTTTGCAGGAAATCATTTTCCGGAAAATGTTTTACGCTAAACAAACGGATAAGTGTAATAAAAAAATATCTGAAAGTTTTGTAGCTAGGACTGTACTGGAAATCAGCCACTTGGCGTAATGATGATCACACAGGTGTCAGTACAATTTAATACAACTTAATAGACAAGTACACACGAACAGAATTAAGTAAAAACGCAGCGAAATATAAAAACTTAGAATTTTAAACACTTCATCAATACGAAACTTGTTGAAAAACTTTCATTAATCAAATACTTCCAAAGAGCAAGTTTTAGTAAACGATTACAAATGAAAGAAAAGAAAAACTTTGAAAAAATCAAACGAGTTCTAGACTCCTATAACAAAACAACACAAAACAAATTAAAAGACTAAAAACCTAGAGTTAGAACTTATGAATTTAATCCCAAAAAGTTGCTCAAGGTAGTAATAAATAAGGGATTAATTTCTAACAATCGTTTTTCATAGATCTAAGACCAAAACACCTTGAAGAATTAAATATTTTAACAAAGGACTTCAAGAAAAACAAAGGACTCTTGAGAGAATAAGATGTGCTATTCTCACGCTATGTAATTCGTGTAGAATTGAGTGAGGCGGCTTGCCTTTATATAGATGAAACAATCATTCTCTAAGTAGGAGTATTTTTGCCAATACTTTCCTTATCAACTTAGAATCATTCTTCAAGCAGGAGTTTTCTTGCCATTATTTAAAGGGATTTTTATCAATAAGCCCCTATAATAAGGTGGAATTTATTAAAAAAAACTCAACATTTCATAATCAACCTTAGGGTCCATTGATTGAAATATATTTTACCAATACACCCCTTAGCTCAATTTTAAAAAAAATTAATACCGAAATTGCCCCTTGTATATATACGTATGAAATTGATGTTTAACAATCCTAAAAGGAAACGGAATCCATCGCATTGTATATCTTCTGCGCCAGCGCGAAATCAATCGCGCCATTCTTCTTTTTGTCTCTAGATTTCAATTCGAGAGAAGATATCTCTCTTTTCTGATCACAATTCGTTTCCATCAATCTCAATTTGAAGTGGAATCAGCTTCAATTTATTGGTTGATTTTTCAATTGATTGATTTAAATTTGCCCAGGTATGTTATATTCGGATTTGATATTGTGGATTTGCTATTTTTTTGTGAACGAAATATGTGATAGCTTTGAAATTTCTGTAATACATTGTATTTTTATGCTTTTGTAATTGTTTTAATGATTCAGTTCTATGATACTCAATATTGTTAAGTGAATTTCTCAGTTGTAATATTTTTCATGTTTCTTCTATGCAACTGTATGGATACTCCGGTTATGCTTTCATTTAAGTATGGTGAATTGAATGCAATAGCAAGATTTGCTCAGTTTTCTTCTTATTTCTCAGTTGTTGAGTTTGTTTGTTCAAGGTGGCCTTCATTGAATAAGGATTCTATATCATTGTTATATGTTTTACCTTATAATTCAAGTTGCTTACTGGAGAATGAAGAGGATTTCTTGAATATGGGCATCATGTTAGATTATAGTGGTGCAAACCTTGTTGTTGTTCATGTTAAAGAGAGTCAAGCTATTTGTGCCTATGAATCATCTACATCTACTGTGCGTTGTGGTGGTTCTATATCTAATGAACTAGAGCATAGTAGTTCTAGTAGGCTTGCACTTGAAATGCCTGTGAACTTTTTTCATCATGGAGAAAAAGAATTGTTAACTGCAAAGTGGGCTAAGGAAATAACAGGTATTGGACAAGTATTTGAAGGAGGAATTACTGAGTTTCGTATCAAATTATGTAAGTATGCCTGTGAGGTTGGATTTAGTTTTGAGTATATTAAAAATGACAAAAAACGTGTTACTGCACAGTGCAAGCATAAATCTGCTGTAGCCGTCCTTGGAGGATCCATGCTTCGTTGAAAAGTCAAATGGATTTGTTTACATCAAAACATATACTTCAATTCATACATGTGGTGATGTTCATAGGAGTGAAAAGGGTAGTAGGGTTACTTCGATGTTCTTGCCGAATCCATTGTTGATGTTGTTCGTTTTACGCCTTCGATTGGTACATTTCAAATTCTTATGGTTCTTAAGACTAGTTATGGACTTGATGTAACTTACAAAGTTGGGTGGAGAGCTATTGAGAAAGCTAGGGCAGTAGTTTACGGTGAAGAATCGTTATCTTATGATAATTTGAGAGGTTACTTTAAGAAGATGAAGGAGTTGGATGCGAGTAATCAGTTTGTGCTTGAATCTGATAAAGTAGGTCACTTTAGAAGGTGTTTTGTTTCATTTGGGGCATGTATAAGAGGTTTCCGGTTTTGTCGTCCGTTGCTATTTGTTGATGGTACATTTTTACATGGAAAATACAAGGGGACTTTACTTGCTTTAACGGCCAAAGATGGCAATTCGTGTATGTATTATTCCGTACGTAAACGGTATAGTGTATTTCCACGCTTGTTTCTCTAATTTTTCTTCTTGTCGTTTTTTCTTATTCATGGATTTTTAACATTGCTTTTGCTATTGTTGGTGGTGAAGATACTGCAAATTGGATATGGTTTTTGGAGCAACTTAAACCTCTCATAGATTATAGGCAAGTGACATTTGTGTCGGATCGCCATCAAGGCATTATTCAAGCAAAGGAAAGATGTGTTGCCTGAATGTTTTCATTCATTTTGCATTGTTCATCTGAAACATAATTTGAAGGATAAGATGAGAGGCTGTCATATAAGCTTTAAGAATAGGATGACCTATAAACTCAGTCAGTGTGCAGAAGCCCCGACGGAAGAACTTTTCAATAATTTTCGGAATGAAATGAAAAGCCGAAGGTGGGTCGGTTGTTAAAGAGTTTTTGGATAACCTACCGAGTTGAAAATTATGCTAATGCATTCTTTAATGGTAGTCGATATGGGAGATGTCATCCAATGCTGCAGAATCATTTAATGCTCAGTTTAAAGTTGCTCGTTCATTGCCTATTATGGAGTTAATTGATTCTATTAGATTGAAGATGATGTGTCAAATGTCAAAACGGAGAGAAGACTCATCAAAGTGGAATTCAACATTGTGTCCTCTTATGCAGAAGAAGTATGAAGAACTTAAAAAAATTGGTAGGTCATGGGTGGTATACTCTTCTTCAAACAATGTGTTTGAAGTGCATTCCGTTCCACCAATGGTTGTCAACGTAGAAGAATGCACATGTTCATGTGGAAAGTGGCAAAGTGAAGGTTTCCCTTGTGTGCATGCGATTCTTTGTTCAATACCAAACCAGATCCATTCTCATACATTGAGCCATTTTTCCATTGTAGTTACTACAGAGAGTGTTATGCTTCACCAATCCAGGCTTATGCTTCTTTTGGTCAAGCTCCCAATACTGAGCCACCTGTGATACTTCCACCAGTAACAAGGCGTCCTCCTGGAAGGCCTAGGAAGAATCGTATTCCTTCTAGGGGGGAGGTTATGAAAAGGAAAATGAAATGTGGTCGTTGCGGAAAATTAGGAACTCACAATAGGAAGTCTTGCAGGGAACCTATTTGATTATGTTTTGGTTCTATCATTAGTTCAGATTTTTTTCTTTTTCTTTTTAAAGACAATATATGAAATGAAATGAAATAGTGAATTTAATTTCTCTTTTTTTGGTGATTGTTTTTGTTCCTTAACATTTTAATGATTTGTTGTTTCAGTAATAGGTAAACATACTTCTGAGTTTATTTCACTGTTCTAGTAATTCTTTTTATAGAACAATAGAACAACTGTTAAAAACATTGCACAGTTATTGTGCATAACAGTGAAATAGGAAGGTCTGGACTACTGCCTTCCAGGCGCGCGCCTCATATAACTCCAGGCGCCAGCCTCAGTTCCTACCAGGTGCATGCCTCAAAAACCAACAACTGTGAAATAGGTCCTACAATTATTTACATCAATACCCAGCAACTGTGAAAAACATTGCACATTTATTTACATCACATTTGTCAAGTCTATGAAAACTGCAGTAACAGGTAAACATACCAACTGAGAAATTGCATAAGCATAACTGAGAATTTGACATTACGCTGTGCAGTGCAAACCGCAAAGCAATGTAAACATACCAACTGAGAAATTGCACAAGCATAACTGAGAATTTGTCAAGTCTTTTTCACTACATATTTTCCAGTTACTTCACGTCTTTTTCATTTGTACTTCAACAACCAAAAGAGTGCCTAGACAAAAATAATGTATCTTTAAACTGACACTACAATCAAACTACAGACACTTTCTTTTCATCATTCGTAAATTCAAGAAACATTTTTGCCCTAAATTGATGTGCTTCATCCTTTTCATAGCTCTTCCTCACGAATCCCCGGTAAGTAGTCCTTGCAATTCATAAGAACATGAATTCCACAATCAAGACTTGGCAAATTTTGTTGTGGTGTATCTTCAACTTCAATGAACTTTTCAAATTTGGTGAATCTTCTTGAGTAACATTTGACAAAACACAAGACAAGTTTCGACGTAATCAAACCGAAAAATGAAAAGATTTTATCAGTTATCAAACACCGAGTCATAAACTGAAAGAAAATTAAAGTAAAATTACGTATCATGTTATTACCATTACTCGAGCATACACAGCATATGGGTCCTTTGTTTCTTTTTTCCTTGGACGCATTGAGTTATAAAACATAAACTCCCCCGTTTCAACATCAAGAACGAGAAGAGTCCAATGTTCAACCAACCTTTGTTTTGATGGGGTGTGTATTGGGAAGAGGATGAACCTTTTATCATCTTTTATCAATTCCAACAAGGCATCATCAATCTCTTCTTTAATGCATTTTGTATAATTATTTTCTAGAAATGGCTGCATGTAAACATTTAGTCAATATCTATAAGACCTCAACAAGAACATTTTACATAAATAAATATAAATGTACTTACCATGGCATTAGCAGTGATCACTCCAACAGTAGTATTCTGTGAGCTTGAAGATTTCATGTCTTTGTATTGCTTTTTCAATATTTCGAGGTAACCATTCATTACCTGTCAAACAACAGATGAAATTGTGAAATATTTTTTAATAACTGATAAATTGACCTCACAGTTGTCAATTATTCATGATTTAATGTTATTAAATTACTGAGAAATAGATTGCACAATTCTGTTGTTAAATAGATTGTATTACAAATGTCAAATAACCAACAAATGTTGCTAAATAACTGAGTAAGGGTTTAATAACCAACAAATGTGAAATAAATTGCACAGTTATTCATGTTTGATTGTGCACAACAGATGAAATAGAATTCACAGTTTATCAATTGTTAAATCAATTTAAGAGTAGGAGTAAATATACCGTCACATCAGTACATGTGTCATGGGCAATCATCCACAATTCTTCAACACTTATATTGATATTTCCATATACCCATGCACTCCCACTGCAAGAACATAAATATAACTTGTTATAATGATTGTGATAAATAATCATTCAAAAATATTAAAGTTTGTTTTTGGTACTTACTCCTTTGTTAGAACTTTTAATAGGTTGTGATACTCATCAATTTCCTTTTGTGCCACCATTTTTGTTGTTTTACTGAATTTCTTCTTGAACTTGAGCTGCACTATATGTTTGCCTTTCTTCTTTTCTCCCTGCATATCATCTAAAATCTCAATGTTTTCAGCTTGAACTTTCTTTTTCTCATCATTCTTCTTCTGCCTTTTTGGTAAAGAAACAAAGTCATCATCGATCTTTGGTTTCCTTGTTTTTCCCTTTAGCCTCCTCACCATTGATCCAGTCACTCCAACATTTTTTCCCTTTTCAGCCACATCCTTGTCCTCCTCAGCCCCATTCTTGTCCTCCTCAGCCTCATCCTTGTCCTCCTCAATTTCCTTTTCAAAAACTGCTTCATTAACTTCAGCTTGAAACATCCCAATCCTTTCCAAAAGTTCTTTGTTAATTTCATCTTTTTCATTCAATTTTACCGCCTGATCTTCACTATCTTGAATCAAATTAGCAGCCTCTTCTTCCAATTTGGCTATTTTGTTTCTGTGCAATTCATGTAACTCCTTGATCTCTTTTTGGTGAGCTATCTCTCTTATTCTCTTTTCTTCTTCCAACTTGTTGATCCTTGAAATAGCAACACTGAGTTGTTTTCCCAATTCTTCAATTTTCTCATTCAATGAATTAGTTGTTTCCACTTTCTCAATGAGCTCTCTATTTTCTTTTACAAGCTTGTCATTTTCCTTTTCCAACCTCTCTTTTTCTTTTACAATCTCCAAATTTTCCTTTTCCTTCACGGTTTCAATTCTTTTCTCTTTCAGCTTTCCCTTATCCTGTTGTGACTCTTTTTTTTCAAATTCCAATCCTTCAATTCCTATTGATTTATTCACACTTTCCAATGCAGATGTAACCATATCATCAAAATCATCTGCCATCAACGCTATTGGACTTGGAGTTATTGGCACAGAACTATGAACTGGAGTATCCGGGATATTTTGGGGTTGAGCCAAGTGAATGGATAAGGTTCTTTCACTATCTGTAGAACCTAACTCCCTCATCTCCTCTTCTTTTTCATTTTTTCCATCTTCTTCTTCATCTTTGTTCTCCAGTAGGTTCACATCATCTGTGATGTTTGCAAAGTTTCTTTGTCCGCCAAACATTATTTCTTCTTCATCGGTCAGAACTAAAGCTTCAGCATTAACCTATCAAGGAAGGTAAAATGGAATTCTCAGTTTTTCTATAAAAATATGACATTTAAATAGAGAAATCTATCAAAGTTATGCACAATAACTTAGAAATTTACTTCACAGTTATAAACTGAGAAACTGACCTTACAGTTGTGCACAAACAATCATAACTAACTGTGAAAAACATCTCACATTTATATTCATCAAAATCAACAACTGTGAAATAAGTCCTACAGTTTAGAACTGTGAGGTCAATTTCTGTGCAATGTTTTTCACAGTTGTTCTATAAAAGAATGATTAGGACATAATACACATGTTTGAAACCAAAAAATGAGAAATTATTAAATAAACTGCGATAATATTATAACTCACATTCTTCTTTTTCAACACGTCGATTCTCAACTCCTTGAACATTTCCACCTTCTTTGGCAAATCCCACTTCATGAATCGTGGAATCAGATGTCTTTTTGGTTGCAATGTGTTGGTGTGTTCACTGAACCAATACTGCATCAATTAAAAAAATTATTACGTTACAATTTTATAAGAATATAAAAATAACTAAGAAAGAGAAGAACAAAATATATATTGACTTACCGATAGCAAAGAAACACAAATGTAAACTTGATGTGGTCAGCTGGTGGTGTTTTCGAATTGAATTCATTAGATTATCAAGGATTTCTTGAGACCAATTATAATCCTTCATGTTCTCAATCTTTTCCACATAGTAAAGAAAAGGAGTAGAAATGTAAGTACCCCTGCTGGCAAAGAACAGTGTTGCCATTGTAAACATTGTTAGTAGCCTCATAACATCATCAATATCTTCTTCTTTATCACTTTGACAAACTTCCATCAACACATCCTTCACCGTGTTGACTGTGATCAATGAGATGTTATTTTCACCCTTGAACCTTCTCTGAAACAATTCAAATGTTTCTGCAAAGACAACCCTTCATCTTCATGTTCATACTTTTCTCCCTGATTCCACACCAAATATCACAAAGAACATCATTGCTTGTTAGATTGACACGAGTACGCCCCAACTTAAAGTTATCAAGATCCTGTCATAACATCTCGATAATATCCCATGTTGTCAAATCGACTTTCTCGATTGTGATATACAAATTGTTGTTCGGTGCATTAAACATATTAAAAAATGGAGAAAGTTTCAACTTTTCAATATGATAATCCTTTAACTTCAACTTCATCAGCAATTTCAACGTTGCTTCAATGTTTGAACGGAAAGAGAAGGTCTTGGGCCTCTCCACTGATTTTCTTTTAGCTTTACTTGTGGAATCTTTTTTTGCCATTCTTTTCTTAGTCATCTATAATCACACAAAAAACAATTGAATGTTAAAACACGGAGTGAGAGTTACAACCAATGCACATTTATACAAATCATAATCGAGAAATTGACCTCACATTTAAGCACACATATTCATCGACAACATATAAGTAGCAAAACAAATGTAAAGTTAACATAATAATTCTCGCTTTAGAAAATGCCAAAACCCTAATCAGGTTCACATTCATAAATAAATGTGAAACTGAAATCACAGCTTTTAGAAGTGTGAAAAACATTTCACACTTATTATCCTCAAAACAAAACAACCGTGCATGATCTCACAGCTTGTTGTTCTATGAAGGAATGACATAAAAACTGAGCAATTGACCTCACTGTTGTTCACAATAACTGAGAAATTGACTTCAACAACCATAACTGAGAAATTGTCCTCACATTTGTGCACAAATGTTCATTGACAACAGATTAATCACAAGTAAACCACACATAAAAAGTAGCAACACAACTGTGAAGTTAACCTCACAATTCTCAGTTTAGAAAATGCCAAAACCCTTATCAATTCACATTCGTCAATAATCGTGGAAACCGAAATCACAGTGTTAGAATTGCGAAAACATTTCACACTTATTATCCCTCAAAACAAAACAAATGTGCAACAGATCTCACAGTTGTTTTCTATGAAGGAATGAGACAAAAACTGAGGAATTGACCTCACTGTTGTTCACAATAACTGAGAAATTAACTTCAATAAACATAACTGAGAAATTGACCTCTCATTTATGCACAAACATTCATCGACAACAGATTAATCACAAGTAAACCACACATAAAAAGTAGCAACACAACTGTGAAGTTAACCTCACAATTCTCAGTTTAGAAAATGCCAAAACCCTTATCAATTCACATTCGTCAATAACTGAGAAACTGAAATCACAGTGTTAGAACTGTGAAAAACATTTCACACTTATTATCCCTCAAAACAAAACAGATCTCACAATTGTTTTCTATGAAGGAATGAGACAAAAACTGAGGAATTGACCTCACTGTTGTTCACAATAACTGAGAAATTAACTTTAATAAACATAACTGAGAAATTGACCTCTCATTTATGCACAAACATTCATCGACAACAGATTAATCACAAGTAAACCACACATAAAAAGTAGCAACACAACTGTGAAGTTAACCTCACAATTCTCAGTTTAGAAAATGCCAAAACCCTTATCAATTCACATTCGTCAATAACTGAGAAACTGAAATCACTGTGTTAGAACTGTGAAAAACATTTCACACTTATTATCCCTCAAAACAAAACAAATGTGCAACAAATCTCACAGTTGTTTTCTATGAAGGAATGAGACAAAAACTGAGGAATTGACCTCACTGTTGTTCACAATAACCGAGAAATTAACTTCAATAAACATAACTGAGAAATTGACCTCTCATTTATGCACAAACATTCATCGACAACAGATTAATCACAAGTAAACCACACATAAAAAGTAGCAACACAACTGTGAAGTTAACCTCACAGTTATCAGTTTAGAAAATGCCAAAACCCTTATCAATTTACATTCGTCAATAACTGAGAAATAGACCTCACACTTCTGAGACCTGTGAGGTATATTTTGACATTTTCTAAACTGTGAAACTTACCTCACAGTTTTAGAAGTGTGAAAAACATTTCACACTTATTTTCCCTCAACAACCAAACAACTGAGAAACTAGACTTTACAGTTCTTGTTCAATGAAATAAAAACAGTGAAATAGACCTCACAGTTGTTCCCAAAATAACCGAGAAATTGACCTCATAATTATTGTGCACAATAAGTCATGAACAACCGATAAATGTCAAAACCCAAACGAATTCACATTTAAATATACAACTGTAAAACAAAATCCAACATCTGTGAAATTCAACAATTAAATCTAGTTCACATTTTTCCTAACTAGGTTACTTGAGAAATCATAAACTTCGAAATCGAAAACAAAACAGTGAAATTAACATCAAAATCGACATCAAAACAGTGAACTCGACAAAAACAAGTGAAATAAACTTTGAAATCTCAAAAATAAACTTCAAAATCGAAAAAATGTTGAAGATCACCTTTGGTTTTGAGGACGAAAATGAAGAAATCCGTCGAAGGAAGGAAGAAATTGCTCAATAATCGTTGTCGGTGAGACGAGAACGGGAAGGTTTTCTAAATTTGAAATTTGAGAGATTTTTAGAAACAGGAAATAGAAATAGTGAAAATTTGAAATTGCGGCGAAATAGGGTGAATATGAACGCGACGTCGAGGGCAATTTGGTCCAGGGGTGTTTAGGGGGGTTTTCAAAATGTTTGTCCTTTAAGGTCGTTTTTCCTTTATAATAGGGTTATTTTGGTCAAACTCTCTTATTTAAACCTACCTTATTTACATGGCAATTAATAAGAATAGGGATTGGTTGTTAGTCAACTGAAATCAATCTTGAAGTAAGTAAATATATCCAATTATTTCCTAAATTAAATACAAGCTAATTATGGACAAAATACAAATCATAATTACAAAAATTAAACAAAGATATCAAGAGTATTTCATACTATTTCAAGATTGACTAAGCAAATGTTTTTTTTACCATTGTTTCAAACTTTATTAAATACTTGCAAAACTAAAAGATAAATCTTTAATTTTAAAATTTATAAAAAATAATCATTTCAAGAATGTAACTTTGAAAAATAAACATTTTATTCGGGTAAGTGTGAGCATTTCTCACTTATCATATAATTATAATATAATAAAGTTCAAAACATGATGTGATTTTTAAATGGTACAACTAAATCTCAATATTTATCATATTAAACATATAAGTCTATTATTGTCAATTAAATTTTACATTTATCAATTTAGTCAATATGAATGACTAATATAAATGACTAATCTGTTCTCACAAATTGAGGTGGTACCTTTATTACACTACCTAGGCTACTACCCGTGCGATGCATGATTTTTTAAATTTTGTCATTTGAAATATAAAATATTTATTTTAATGGATATTTAAGTGATTTTAATAAAATAAATACTTAAATTCTTTTACGATCTTATTATACTGAATTTAAATATGAATTAGAACTTGTTGTTTGAAAATAAGATATATTAATTTCTCAAAAAATGATCAATTATCATGTATTTTTTTAATAATAAAGACACGTTCATATAGAAAGAATGAGTATTAAAAAGTCATATCTAAGAAAAAATATAAAAAAGTCTTACCGTAAATATAACAACAAAAATGAAATTTTGTTTGTTTCGTAATAAAAGAAAAATATTGAATAATTTATTTTAACATAAAAATATGATGCCAATAGAAAAATAGTTAAATAGGGAGTTTTGAATGTTTGGTGAGGCAAATATGTACTCTTTAAACCGGAATATAAGAAGTAGCATTTTCAAATTGAAAAAATAAAAGATTATTCATGAATATTAAAAATGAGAAATTTTATTTTTAAATGTTAAATATTTAATGAACACCACATTAACCTCTAAAATTGATTTTTTTTAGAATTGAATATTATTAGGTGTATGTAAATTGGTTAAGTTTAATAATTAAAAGAAAATAATTGAAATTAATTAATTATACAATGTGCAATTATATTTATTTGAGCATGTAAATTAGTTAAATTGAATAAGTTAAGTAAAGTGAGAGGGAGTATTGGTATGAGAAACAATAATTAATATGGATGTATAAATATTTTAAACTAATTAATTAAAACTGAGTAATTAATTGAATTAATGAGTGATGATGTCAACATGTGTTTTGGAGGGAAATTTTTTCACCAAAAGCAGCCAAGTGTCCAATGATGACGTCAGCGGTTATTGTTTTAGTAGAATAGTATAGATTTTAATGCAATTTTATCATAATATAAAGAGTAACTCTTGTGAAAAACTAGTTTTTTTCAAAATGTTATAAAAAATTAGTTTTCAGAACAGTTCATTGCTCTTAGGGGGCGTTTGGTTGGTGTCATTTGGTCATTTCCTCATGAAATTGGAATGGTCAATTTCATTGACCATTTCCTTTGGTGTGTTTGTTTTACAATTTCCATGGCAATGAAATGATGAATTCCATCAAATGAAGGAATTGGCCATTCCTTCCAAATATGGGAGGAATGGTCAATTCCTTAGAAAATGGAAAAAAAAATTTTTTTTGACCAAAATACCGCCACCTACCCCCAGCCTACCCCCAATCCAGCCCCCACCCTCAATCCAGCCCCCTACCCCCACCCCCTACCCTACGTTTTTTTTTTGCATACCCCCCGCCCTATCCCCCCCAATCCAAACCCCCACCCCCGCCCTCCCTACCCCCCACCCACCCACCCACCCACGAATTTATTTATTTATTTATTTTTTGCATACCCTCTGCCCTACCCCCCAATTCAGCCCCCACCCCACCCCCCACCCCCCTCCCAATTTTTTTTAAAGAAGGGTAAATTGGTCATTTTATCTGCTTTCATTCCATTTCTATAATTTGTATTTTCAAACCAATCATGATTTGCCAAGGAATTGAATGACAATTTCATTCCATTCCGTGCCAACCAAACGGAGGGGTTTGACCAGTTTTTTTCCATTACAATTTCTTCGGGAATTCCATTCCATTGACCATTCCATTCCTTTGTTTTTTTTCATCGAACCAAACGGCCCCTTATTAGTTAGACTTAGTGTTTTAAAACTAATTTTTTTCTTATGTTACAAAAAAAATTATTTTTTTGCAAGATTTTGGCTAATATAAATAATATACAAATAAAAAAAACATTTTACTAAATACTCCCTCCGTCCCAATAGTAGCTTCCCATTTTGTCATATTGGGTGTCCCGTTAATAGCTTCGACATTCCTTTTTTGGCAAAAAAATCTTTATTATTCCCTCCGCTCATTCTTTTTCCTATATTATTTTAATACTCACAACACCATTATAATTTACTATTCCCTCCACTCATTCTCTCTCCCATTTTCAAATTACACTCACAACATTTTTACTTTCCCCTCATTTTCTTAATTTGTGTGCAACCTAAAAATTGGGCAGCTACTATTGGGACGGAGGGAGTAATAATTATAGAGCTCCAAAAGCGAGGTCATTAAATCATGTCATCACGTGATATCGTGGATAGTCACGTGCACATCGTATCTCAATTCTCAAATTACCCAGTATCACCCAATTCACACCATAAATCTCCCAACAAAATGGCGGGAAACTGATAATCGTTCGGGAGGGAAACCTGAACTCGCGTCGTCTCTTCTACGCAAGCAGATCGGATAGATCCGGCCTACCAGCTTCGAACCAGCAAATATGTCCGACATCGAAACCCTAGGGATCATCGACGAGATTCAAGCCCTCGTTTCCGATAAGCTAAAAGTGGTACCTCCTTCTCTCGACCTGTTTCAAGTCTCGAAGCAATTTCACAATTTATTGGAAGTAATTTGAGATTTATGTCTCATTTTCTCTTCGGTTCTTCAATTTATTGAATTTTATCCTTATTAGGAAACACTGGAATTTTTATTGATTTTGACTCGCATATTGAAGTAAAAAACCTAACATATTGAAGTAAAAATCAGTGATTTGTAGTCTCTTCTTAGTTATCGAAGCAATATTGGGATGCTGAGTATAATGAATTAGCCCTTTTCCGGTAATTTCACCCCTCCCTGTAAACTCAAACTATAACATTCTTATTCAGTTTGGTTTTTCTCGCGGTTGATTAAGCCTATATAAAAAACTTTCGATAGCGTCTGCTCAATTTGGGTATTTACAATGATTTAGTCAATTTGGACAGCCTGGCTGTCTGCTCATCTTTTGCCATTTCGATGGTTTATTTGATACTCTGGTCCATCAATAAGTGTCGTAGTTGACTTGTCAAACCATCTAAATAACTTGCTTCACTTGCTTGTACATTATTTGTACTAACGTAAACTTGCACTAAAGATTATTTACTTATTTAGAAAGACGACACTGATTTTGGAACAAACCAGAAATGAAAGTGCGAAACTTATATTTGAGATTCCTCTTTAGAACACCCAAGGGTATGTTACTATTTTATTTTTAATGTCCACAAACCTATGATCTTTCTCTGACCCACTTGCAGCCTTACTGGAGAATTATTACACCACGCGATGTTGTTAATGTTAGGTATAGCACTTAGGCGCTTGAGGTGATAATTAGAATTTGAGCATAGAGCTTTCCGTCTCTTAAGGAGTCTGGACATTCTCATGGATGTTATACTATCATCTATTATATATCTCTTTTCACAAGTATAAATTTTAATTAAAGGAAGTACCTAAAGGGGATGCTCTGTTATTTTCACTACTACTTCTATCCACTAAAGAATCCTACTTCCCAGTCCAGAATGTTTCGTCCCTTTTGAAGATTAAACTCACGAATTCCGTGACTGATGTTCTTCTAACTTTACCCCTCATGACTGAAATAAGCACTTGTATAGACCGAAGTTTGGTTGATGGTTTACTCTCAAGGGTAACTCCATGATTTAAAAGTTTACATCATTCTGTATTCCGCAAAAGTCTTCCAGCACATGATTTACTTATTTTCTGGCGGTTTAAGACCTCTGTTGCTCTTCCAAAAATTAAGGACTAATGATCAGTTTCTTTGCTTGGTTAGACATATTCAAGGCTATTGGCTTATTGGATTGTGCTTAGTGTTGTAACTTTCAATTTGAAAAATAGATAATGTAACAGTTTCTAAAATTCATGGTTACATGCTTTATTCCTCTCCCTCTCTTTGCGTTCTTTCTCTCTCCCGTCTCTATACCGTTGCTTTGTCTTCTTCACTTCGATAGGGCGCTCGTTTGATTCGCATACGGCCGCCACTCGTTTTTTTTTTCAATTTGAAAGAAAGGAAAGAAGATGGGGGAGAGAAAGTTTATGAAATTGTCAAGACTTCGTTGGAAAGAGATGTTACCCAACACCTTGGATAACACACTGACGGACAACACACACATCACAAAACTAAATTGTTTGTAAAAACTTTGTGCAGCGGAAATAAATAACACAAGATAATTTTCTCAAGTTATATAAATATATAACTTGAGTTTGCCTAGATGGCGAAGACTTTATAATCAATATAGAAAAATTATAAAGTCGAAAGTTCCATATAGCTATAACAATAATAATGCTCTATGGAACTAATGAGACAAAGCACGAATCATATCCTTAGTCAACATTCACTTAAACACACAATGTTTAAGTTAGAATCACAGGGGAGGAACGATTATATGAACCAAAGATACTTTGTCTCTCTTGTGCTAAGGTGTGTGTGGTATGTGTTTGGTATTTGGTATATCTTCAAGTGAACACACCTAGCCTATTTATAGTCTTCAATTGCCTTGGAGGCTACTCCAAAATAACAGCCTTTGAGCCTTTGATCGTGTGAGGAGAGTGGAAATATTTCTTGGCTTGTTTTCCTCTTCATGCGCCATCTTCCCACCAAAGTAGCAACCGAAACTTGAAGCCCAAGTCCATGCTTTCTCACCTTGTACCCTTGCATTCTTGGTCTTGTACTCTTCAATAAACAACAACTCTCATGACTTGGTCTTCCCACTTTTTTTATCAACAAATAATATGGACCAAGCAAAGTTATTCGTAAATCTCCCATTTACGTATAACTCCTTCAACAACTTCTTCCTTGTTTCTAGCAATTAATCCAACCATGTATTAACCTGAAATATGAACTAACAAACACATATATATTGCAAATAATATTAAACATTAGGATATAAAATAATATGGAAAGTATTATTCAATTACAAATCATTCCAGTTCGGGTAACACCCAACTGTCAGTGAGTGACATCACCTGTGGAAACACCCACAGTCTGCACTAACAGTTTATATTGATGCTCCCGATGAGCATTCGATGCAACACCTGCGAAAATTATATGCAAAAAGGGACCAATTCAATTCCAGGGGAGAAGGGGGAGGTACGACTCTTTAATCCTCTTGTTATTCCTATTTATTTCAATTATTCATCGAATTTTTCGATAATGTTTGAATTTAGGGTTGTAATTGATTGAACTCAGGCAACCTAACGTGTTTCAGATGTTATTTTTGTTTAATATATAAAGAAGCCCACGAGAATTTACTGGGTATGAATTTCGTTTTTTATCATGCTGCATAGGTTATTTACTGTATATAGTTGGATTTTCCTTATTATTACTCTATTATTTTGATGAAAAACAATCATAAATTATGAATAGAATAAAAATATATAAATAACAATCATTATTTTGTTAACAACGAAAAACTAATCTCTTGCTTTCTTTTCGACAATATCGGCTGATATCAAAGCTTCACCTTTAACTCTTCTTATATACTCTTCTGCACACTTTTCTTGCATTTACAGAAAAATAAATACAAACCACATCAATTTAACTATTTGATGTATTGTATTCAATTATATTTAAACATTAAAAATATACCAATTTGGTGAATAAAATTGAGTCATCCCAAATTAATCAAGGGAGGTGGAGACATTTGTAACGTAACAATTGGAGGTTTAGTCTCTTTTATATTTTTAGTCAGAGGTCGAGTCTCTTGTAGATTTTCAGCCGAATGTGTGAAAGTCTATTTTAAACATGTATTAGATCAATATATATGTGTGTGAGAGAGAGACATTTTTATAAGTAATACTCCCTCCATCCCATTAGAAATCATACAGTTACTGTACACGCGTGGATTAAGGAAAAAAATAATGATATAAATGTTGTGAGTGTAAAAGTAAAATAGGAGAGAGAATGAGTGGAGGGAATAGTAAATTATAATGGTGTTGTGAGTATTGAAATAATGTAGGAGAGAGAATGAGTGGAGGGAATAGTGATAAAAACTTTCCATTTTAGGAAGTGTGTGATTTATAGTGGGACGCCCAAAAAGAAAAGTGTGTGATTTGTAATGGGACGGAGGGAGTATGATCTTTAACATTTATGTATATATAATTTGTTCTCAATATCGTAGTAGAGCATTCACTAAATTTATAACAAAATTACTTGTGTAAAGGTAATATGCCACACAACCTATATGTATAGAAGCAGACTAAACTAAAGGCCTAAAATTGAATCTTCAAGAATTTCGAAGGTTATTTCTCGGGTTTATTTTTTATTTTTCAAAAGAAGAAGAGGAAGGGAAAGAATATCAAGCAGTAAGAATGGCATGTTTGTTATCAATTCTCTCTCTTTATCAATTCTCTCTTTATCAAATCATTATAAATACATAATTTCTCTTCTCCTGTTCAATTGTTTTTTTGTTCATGCCCTTTTCACCCAATTGTTCGGATTAGCAGACTTCATACTATGAACGAATTTTTTGTAAGGGGAATGAGTGGATTTACCTTGAACGCAATATAGCTATGGTATAGGACGAATTTTGAAAGAGGAATGGGTGGATTTACCTTGAACGAAGGGAACAACGGAGACTCTTAATCTAACGCAGAGAACACCGGATGCTATTTGATTGCTCGCTAAGTGATTGTTCTCTCGAATCGAATAGGGTTTAAGTGTGTATAAAGCAAAAGAATTGGTCATTTCCTGATTTGGCCAGAATACATGGAGAAAATGCAAAATAATAGCTCCTTTACCGAGTTCTACTTCATTGTTGGTGACCGGAGGGTAGAGAGATGGGTTGAAAGGGGGAGGACAGAAACAATGGTAGGGTCTCATCATGGGTGGAAGGGTGGGTTGAGGCGAGGAAAATGAGGAAGAACTCGCTAATACAAAGCTCGTTAGATTTGGATTATTTATATCATTATATGTTGTTTGTTTCTCATTTGAGGATATGTTAATTGAGATGTTGGAGTTCAGTAAGGATGATAAGGAGCCATTAAAGGGTGATAAGGAGCCTGATGACGATATTATTAGCAAATTGCCCGATGGCATTCTCACTTCTATACTCTCCCACCTCCCTTACAAGGATACGACACGTATATCTTTATTGTCAAAAAATGGCATGACTTTTGGAATTCTCAAAACAACATTGATATAGAAACATTTTGGCATAGGGATTCCTTTTTCGCTTTTGTGAAAAAGGTTCTTTTTCATGACACGAATAAAAATAGACAGGCCTCAACAATAAAGAGATTTCGTTTGTGCAATCGTAACGAGGTTGATCCTTCATGCATCATTTCATGGTTGTTGGCTCTAGAGAAACGCAAAGTTGAGAAACTTGAGCTTATTCTAGGTGTTAGAGAAGGATTGAGTTACCACGCAGCCTTTTTAAGTGTAAATCACTTGTTGTTTTGAAATTGAAATTGTGCTGTTTTAAAGGTACCCACTTATATGCCCTTACCTGGGCTAAAGGAGTTGAGTCTTGCGGAAGTTTTATTTTTGGATGACTCAATCAAAAGACTGTTTTTTGCGAATCCTTGTTTGGGCTATTTGGAAGTAAAGATTAGCAAATTTACTATTTCTCTGCATTAATAATATTCATTGTTATACTTCAACTAATAATTTGTCTTTTCCCTCTTTAGGCAGGAGAAGTGGCAAATCGGATCCCTACATTCCACAAATTGGCCAGGTTGGAGTTGCAACTACAAGTTACAAACGAGGTTATTGATGAATATTCTTCGGAAAGCACCGATCTTGGAGTCCCTTGAGATTACAGTTTGGGTACTCAAGCTTATCCTTTGTCATATAAATGGCGTGTTTAACCCTTTTTTTTCTGTAAATAATATAAGTTGTTTTAATTTTTCATTCGGTATCTAGATGATGAGGCGGCTGACCCGAATGAGGATTGGGAAATGGAGGAGGTTCCTAGTTGTTTCAACTCTCACCTGAAAACAATCAGCATCAAATTTTTCAATGGGTTCATAGAAGAGATGCGTCTACTGGAATATATGTTAGGGAATGCTGATGCTTTAGAAAGGATGACATTAAGCGGCAAGGGGGAGCTACGTTTAGATTCAGAGATGCGAAACCAAATGGAAAAACATATACAAACGTCGTTCCCTAGAAAATCTCATAATTGTGTCATTCATTTACTTAAAGACGAGGATAAGTAACTAGATATTGGTTTGTATAATCAAGGTTTAGTTCTTTTAGTAGTAGATGTTTTGGCTCTATTCAAATTTTGTTGATGGATAATTGGTTTGTATAACAAAGGGTTTAGTTGCTTCTTCTCCTAGAGAGAGAGAGATAGCACAACTACTAGGAGAAGAAGCAACTAAACCCTTTGTTATACAAACCAATTATCCATCAACAAAATTTGAATAGCCAAAAAATCTACTACTAAAAGAACTAAACCTTGATTATACAAACCAATATCTAGTTACTTATCCTCATCTTCAAGTAACTGAATGACACAATTATGGGATTTTCTAGGGAACGACGTTTGTATATGTTTTTCCATTTGGTTTCGCATCTCTGAATCTAAACATAGCTTCCCCTTGCCGCTTAATGTCATCCTTTCTAAAGCATCAGCATTCCCTAACAAATATTACAATAGACGCATCTCTTCTATAAACCCATTGAAAAATTTGATGCTGATTGTTTTCAGGTGAGAGTTGAAACAACTAGGAATCTCCTCCATTTCCCAATCCTCAATCGGGACGGCCTCCTCATCATCTAGATACTGAATTAAAACAACTTATATTATTTACAGAAACAAAAAAAAAAGGTTAAACACGCCATTTATACGACAAAGGTTGAGTACCCAGATTGTAATCTCGAGGGACTCCAAGATCGGTGCTTTCCGAAGAATATTCATCAATAACCTCGATTTCTCGTTTGTAACTTGTAGTTGCAACTCCAACCTGGCCAATTTGTGGAATGTAGGGATCCGATTTGCCACTTCTCCTGCCTAAAGAGGGAAGAAACACATTATTAGTTGAAGTATAACAATGAATATTATTAAAGCAGAGAAATAGTAAATTTGCTAATCTTTACCTCCAAATAGCCCAAACAAGGATTCGTAAAAAGTAGTCTTTTGATTGAGTCATCCAAAAATAAAACTTCCGCAAGACTCAACTCCTTTAGCCCGGGTAAGCTCATATAAGTGGGTACCTTTAAAATACATCGCAATTCCAATTTCAAAACAGTAAGTGATTTACACTTGAAAAGGTTGCGTGGTAACTCAATCCTTCTCTCAACACCTAGAATAAGCTCAAGTTTCTAACTTTGCGTTTCTCTAGAGCCGACAACCATGAAATGATGCATGAAGGATCAGCCTCGTTACAATAGCACAAACGGAATCTCTTTATTGTTGAGGCCTATCTATTTTTATTCGTGTCATGAAAAAGAACCTTTTTCACAAAAGCGAAAAAGGAATCCCTATGCCAAAATGTTTCTATATCAATGTTGTTCTGAGAATTCCAAAGGTCATGCCATTTTTTGACAATAAAGATATACGTGTCGTATCCTTGTAAGGGAGGCGGGAGAGTATAGAAGTGAGAATGCCAACGGGCAATTTGCTAATAATATTGTTATCAGGCTCCTTATCACCCTTTAATGGCTCCTTATCATCCTTATTGAACTCAACATCTTTTGAACACTCCACAGGATCTTTTGAACAATCAACAACATCTTTCGAATATTCCTCTTGTGGATCCATAATCTTCAAGAGAAGCGAATAAACAATTCACATATCCTCAAATGAGAAACAAACAACATATAATGATATAAATAATCCAAATCTAACGAGCTTTGTATTGGCGAGTTCTTCCTCACCTCAACCCACCCATGAAACCCTACCATTGTTTCTGTTCTCCCTCTTTCAACCAATCTCTCTAGCCTCCCGTCACCAAAAAAGAAGAACTCGCCAATACTCAGAATCAACAAGGAAATAATAATCTGGCAATCAAACACACATACTGAGACCGTAAAACAAACAGCACACACATAAAAACACATTAACAAGCAAAATCCACAATTTCTTTGTTCAGCATAAGATGCATAATCGTTGATGGAACTGTCAACTATTTAACGAATGATGGTCCCGTGCCATCACGTAACTAACATCTTTAAACAATTGATGGTTCGGTCAATGAAGTTAATCTAAATCTAATGAGCTTCAGTCGGATGGCCAATATGCCCACGCCTTTTACCAGAAACTCATTTCATTTTCTTCAACCCACAGTTTCTTTGTTCAGCATAAGATGCGTAATCGTTTATGGAACTGTCAACTATTTAACGAATGATGGTCACGTGCCATCACGTAAGTAACATCCTTTAAACAATAGTCTCGAAGCAATTTCACAATTTATTGGAAGTAATTTGAGATTTATGTCTCATTTTCTCTTCGGTTCTTCAATTTATTGAATTTTATCTTTATTAGGAAACACTGGAATTTTTATTGATTTTGATTTTGATTTTGACTCGCATATTGAAGTAAAAAACCTAACATATTGAAGTAAAAATCAGTGATTTGTAGTCTCTTCTTAGTTATCGAAGCAATATTGGGATGCTGAGTATAATGAATTAGCCCTTTTCCGGTAATTTCACCCCTCCCTGTAAACTCAAACTATAACATTCTTATTCAGTTTGGTTTTTCTCGCGGTTGATTAAGCCTATATAAAAAACTTTCGATAGCGTCTGCTCAATTTGGGTATTTACAATGATTTAGTCAATTTGGACAGCCTGGCTGTCTGCTCATCTTTTGCCATTTCGATGGTTTATTTGATACTCCGGTCCATCAATAAGTGTCGTAGTTGACTTGTCAAACCATCTAAATAACTTGCTTCACTTGCTTGTACATTATTTGTACTAACGTAAACTTGCACTAAAGATTATTTACTTATTTAGAATGACGACACTGATTTTGGAACAAACCAGAAATGGAAGTGCGAAACTTATATTTGAGATTACTCTTAGAACACCAAGGGTATGTTACTATTTTATTTTTAATGTCCACAAACCTATGATCTTTCTCTGACCCACTTGCAGCCTTCCACCTTGGGCTTACAGGTGAATTACTACACCACGCGATGTTGTTAATGTTAGGTATAGCACTTAGGCGCTTGAGGTGATAATTAGAATTTGAGCATAGAGCTTTCCTTCTCTTAAGGAGTCTGGACATGCTCATGGATGTTATATTATCATCTATTATATATCTCTTTTCATAAGTATAAATTTTAATTAAAGGAAGTGCCTAAAGGGGATGCTCTGTTATTTTCATTACTACTTCCATCCACTAAAGAATCCTACTTCCCAGTCCAGAATGTTTCGTCCCTTTTGAAGATTAAACTCACGAGTTCCGTGACTGATGTCCTTCTAACTTTACCCCTCATGACTGAAATAAGCACTTGTATAGAACAAAGTTTGGTTGATGGTTTACTCTCAAGGGTAACTCCATGATTTAAAAGTTTACATCATTCTGTATTCATCAAAAGTCTTCCAGCACATGATGTACTTATTTTCTGGCCGTTTGAGACCTCTGAAAATTAAGGACTAATGATCAGTTTCTTTGCTTGGTTAGACATATTCAAGGCTATTGGCTTATTGGATTGTGCTTAGTGTTGTAACTTTCAATTTGAAAAATAGATAATGTAACAGTTTCTAAAATTCATGGTTACATGCTTTAGGTTTCTTATAAGTGGCTGAGTCGAAACTTTTTGGTGTCGTCCAATGCTGCAAAGAGGTAAGCTTTTCTGTGGTGAAATAATCTTTCAATCATTTTCCTGATCAATTCTGTTTCAGTAATGTGTAATTGTTATTGACAGGTTGCTTGAAGAATTTGTCGAACAGAACGGAACTGGATTGGAAGTGGTATACTCTTTGTCTGGCTGGTTGAAAGATAATCCTTCAGTTTACCATATAAGACTCGTTTCAAGATCTAAACTTGCAGGTTAGCTTTTCTACTAGAACTTGGTGCAGTACACTACACATTCTTATTCAATTTAAGGTATTGCTTGATATTGCCCCTACATGTTGTGTGTTTTTGTTCCTCTTTCTACTGCATCTTCTATTCGATATACAGTCTCTTCCCCTTAATTTCTATTGCCAATTTTCCTTATCTTTGAATAACTAACTCTTCTGACCCTTCATTACCGTAGAGACACTCTTCTATGCTACTCCCTCTGTCCCAAAATGATCTTCCACTTTTTTGGCGTTACTACGAATGAACTTTGAGCAATAATTTTAAGTTGATTTGATTATCCTAATGAAAATCTAGAACTTGTTATTGATACACCATCAACAAATAACACGTTTTAAATTTTCAATAGGATAATCAAATCAACCTAAAATTATTGCTCAAAGTTCATTCGTTGTAACGTCAAAAAAGTGGGAAGATCATTTTGGGACAGAGGGAGTATTATGCTTATCAGGGACAGGGGAAATTTATTTGATAGTGAGGACAGAGGAGTGCCAATGCAGGGTTTTATTAACATAAAAATGCATATTTACTGTACTTTATCCTTTACGTCGGCTGATATTTCTCATCTAGAAGACGAGTCATATACCCTTTAGAAAAAATACTGAAAGGTAACTCTTTTTATTACACAAGTCTCTTCGTTACGTTTTGGAAACTTAAGCCAATATAAGTTTCTTTGCCAACATTAGGATTTGGAAGTTTAGATGTAATTCTTCTTTCTTACGTGCAGAGGCAAAAACACAATTTGCTGGCAGTTGCTCAGTTCAGGTGTATAGCATCCAAGCTTGCATCCCTAAGGATCCAGCGGGCCTTTGGAATGCTGAATTTCTGCAAACAGAAGAGCTATTTAAGCAGCCCCCAGCAGTTGTTAATTGTTTGAGAGATAACAGGTAAAATATACTTCTGTACTTAAGTCGCTGAATGTACTTCCAGCCCTTCAATGATTCTCGTTGTTGATTAAATACACAACATTGTGGCATCTAAGTCCAAGTTGAAAAAGTACTTTTACCTGGGAAGTTGTTAACTCCAATTTAGGGGGTAGGACCTAGTACCTTGTGCACAGTTTATACTATAAAATTGATGTACGTAATAAATAGACATCTTGAACCTATGATTAATAGGCTTGTAATCAGGTACTCCCTCCGTCCCATAATGATAGTCCCATTAGAAATTCAAACATCTTAACAACCTATTTTCATTTCCATTACTAACCTTAATGAGGTTTAATTGTTACTCCATCTCCCCCTCTTCTTCCTTGGTTGGCTCTCATCCTCTATTCTCTCCCTCTTCTTCCTTGGTTGGCAATTCGGAAGTTCAATGATTTTAAACTAACGGTGTTGGCAATGAGACTATCGTTTTGGTACAAACAAAAATGGCAATTGGGAACATCTTTTTGGACGGAGGGAGTATTATGATTGCTAGTAGTTGCTATGACAAGTTGGTTCTTGATCCTCGATGCTTATTTCTTTAGGTTTTGTGGGGTTTCAAATTCCTCAGTGAAGCGGAATGCAGGAGCATCAATAAGCACCAGTGCTCTGCAGGAGAAAAATGTTGGAGCCTCTGGGCCATCCAGAACAAGTTTTACAAATGAAATTACAAGTATTCAGCAGGGTCGAGAGAGAGAAAATCAGCAATCGAGCACCAGGGCCAGTTTGAAATCCCCCAAACATGCGAAAGATGTTAAAAATGGAAGTTCTGGGACAAAAGCTCATGAACATGGTAACAAAAATGTTGCAGATAACGAAAAAGCCCCTCAGTTTCCTACTAATAAAAAGAAAGGCGAAAATGATAAAACCAGTTCCACTGGCACTGGAGGCTCATTAGCTAGCATGTGGGGTCTTGCATCTACAAAAGCAAAGCCCATTCCAGTTACTGTAGAAACTAATGCTGCTGTTCCAGTTTCTAGTGGTTGGTTCCGCTTATTCTTACCGGTTAACAAAATATTTATTTCTTCTCATTCTTGTTCTTGACTCATATTGTTACACTATGATTTACCCCAAAATTTAAAACGTAAATGAATTGTCTGTTTACTGCAGAAGCACAAGTATGTGCTCATGAAGCAGTAGAGTCTGGGAGTAGTGATGATGAAGGTCAAGGAGTGAACTTTAAAAGAGCATCTAATGGTGAAGGAAGTAGGAAGAGGAGGGTTGTCTTTGATTTCTCAGACGAGGATGATGATTACAAAGATACAGTTAGTCTTGCGTCACCAGATCCTCCTAAAAAGCAGTCCTCTCCAGAATCAAAACAAAGTTTGAAATCTTTAGATATGGAGAAGAAAAATCTGAAATTTGATGAACAAAAGAAAGATAAGGTAAAGTTCAAGAAAGAGAACGAAGCTACAGGCGGTCCTGACCCACTTGTTACGGAAGCATCAGCGATACACTACAAGGAGAAGAAAAATGGAAATCCATGTTCAGACCAAAGCCAATGCCTTGTTCCTGAAAAAGATGCATGTGGAAAGGGTAAGGTGAATGATGCTGCTCCAAGTTCACCCAAAAGGCGAAAAGTATTAAAGACACGGATAGATGAGCGAGGAAGGGAAGGTATGAATATGATAGAGACCTATTTCATTTCTCTCTCTGTTTTGTTTTGGTTTTCTGTTCTGTTTGAGTTGCTTGCAAATACATTATCTATGAAATGTTTTGGCAGTTGTGGAAGCTTAAAGTGTATTATGTTTGTTTCCGAAGAACCAAAGGTCACACTGAAAATTATGTTCATGTGTTTGTCTATAGCTTTTCGTTTCTAGGATATTGAGTTTTTAAATTGTAAAAAACCCTTAGAACAAAGTATGCAATATTATAAATAAATAATAGCTTCCAGCAAGTAAATACTGAGTTTTACACATGAGCTCCTTATTTTCAGTACTACAAATGTGAATACTACGTTCTTAGGCTCTGTTACCACATCCTTATTGAAAAGTTGTATTGTGTCTAATAACTCATGGAAGGACCTATTATTGCTTCACCTATCTTGGCTTATGTGGAGAGATTAATATTTCCATATTTAGCCGACATCTATACTCATCTTTATACAGTATCTTGTTCAGTCTTGCAGTGACGCTGCATGCTTGGAAAATTAATATTTTTGATAGAGTGCTTGAGTTTTTCTAGATTTCTGTGATCTCATGTTGATACATGAAGTAACTGATAAAATAATTTGTAGGTGAATACATAGTTATTTTTTTGTACCATTCATGAAGTACTTTTCAGACAATTGTCTTCCTTTTTCTTGTGTTGTTTCTTAAGATTGTACTCAGTATCTATGTTGAAAGATTCATCATCTCATCCTTTCGTTTTGGTGCTTCAGTTACTGAGGTTGTTTGGGAGGGTGATGAGGTAGACAAAAAACCTGATGATAATGCAACAAAGAAAGTTGACAAAAATACACTGAACAATACCGTGAACAGGTAATCGTCATTATTGCTGCTCTATTCTACTTCAATCTTGATTCAGTCATTTTTCGGTCTGAAAATATCATTTCACGTGGTAGAAGATATTCGGTCTTCATGGATGATTTCATAAATTGCTGATAGCCATTTCCAACTTTATTTTCCAATTGATGCTTAGTTGTGTTAGTTCCTAATGTCACTACCTCCTTTCCACTTAAATGATTTACTAACCATGGGACTGATTTTCTCACGAAATGCCCAAAAGCATCTAAGTTCTTTGTTTAGATATAGACTTATAGTGCCAATCTTCTCACAACAAGGGAGGATTTCCTTCTCTTATTGCAAGTTTACCCCATATATCTAAAATTCCTGCAGCTATAACTGCTAGAATTAGATACTTTTACCCCAAGGTCAACGGGGGTGGGGAGGGGGGATGATGTGGGGTTCGAAGACAATACAACTTGCAAGGTCAGTCTCAAACAGGTAAGAGTACCTCACTACTGAACACTTTGACCTTAGGGCCAGGTAATAGTACCTCCTTACTGAACACTTTTAGGTCAACTTGCTCCCGAAGACTCTTGATAGAGCCGGTGTGCGAACTTGAGAACCTAGGTTTCATTACCTATAGGGTTAATGCACTTGGTCTAGACCCCCCTGTAGGCCATCTTCCGGAACCTTGTGTTTTCTCACTTTCTAGGGGTTGGGGACTTCATAAAGTTGATTTGTCTACAAAAGGCTTGCAGTCATGATAGAGGGATATGGTCATCGAGAAGATTAGTGATACGAAATATATGATTTCTCCAGTACATTGTTTCATTTGTAGCTGATATATTTTTAAATTGTTTTTCTTTCCAAATTCAGGCAACCTGCAGCAGCTCAGAAGTCACCTGCAGTCACTACTGCTCCGTCAAACACAGCAGGCAAAGCAGGAAACAAGAAAGGAGCAAAACAGGATCCTAAACAAGGGAACATTCTTTCATTCTTCAAGAAGAAGGTTTAAAGAGGCATTCTGCTGATTTTTTGCATCTTTCCAACCTTGCTAGTTCTTCAGGTACTAGTCATTCATGTAAATATAGGTTTAAAACTCGTACATTTTTTTTTTTTGTTCAAATAGCTGTAGCCCTTTCAGTTAGATAAGAATAGTTTGAACTCAGTGCCCGTGTCACATTTTCAAGAACTTTCTATTCATTTTCCTCTCGTGGATTATATACCGTTAAGTTGCAGATGATCATTTTTTTTTAATCGTGGAAGAGACAACTATAAACTTCTGTAGTAGTGCACACCAATTTGTTAACAAAACACAAGGCTGCCCATAAATTACTTGGTTCAACTGGTCTTACAAAATGCTTCCCAGTTACCAGCTCGAACTGTTTCAGAAGAATAAGAAAAATGCTTTCTGTACAAGCTAAGTATGAAAAGAAACTTGTACCAGTCCTGTAAAGTTGATTAAAAGTGAACCATGCTGGATTTACAATTAAAATACAAGATTTACAGCAGACTTGTCCCTGTGCTAGTAGTGATATAGCTAGCAATTCCATTTCTATATTTAACTTTCTCGTATCAAGTTATATGGCTCGCTCAGAACGTATTTTGGTATTTCATATTTTGCACCTGCATGAGTAATTGCAATTCAGATCATTGTGACATAAGAAGCCAGAGGAGAAGAAGAAGAAAATGTAAGTATTTACGGTTCTACCCCTCTTGTGGAACAGTTAAGTACCTCTTTCGTCATAACAAACGGTTAAATCAGACTTATGAACGATGATCCCAGCACTGTTCAGAATGGCTCGAGCAAGGGTTATATCAGCTTCAGCTGCAGCATGGAGTGCATCCCAAATTTCTGTCACAGGTAAAATCACGAAAATAAGCCTAACATTTGTATGCTAGATGAAGTCTTTTTATGTGATAAGACCTAAAATTTTCGTAAATGGAATTGATGAACATCTGAAATTACGACCTTTCTTCCCACCATGGTGAGGTGCAGTGTCCCAGAACTCATCTCTTATCTGCATAATCTGGCTTATTGTTATTGGTTGCGGAAACTTCCATGGTTTCGGCTTTCTGATAGTTTTCACTGTTCCTGTCATAACAGATTTATGTCCATGCTAATGTCAAACAGTTTTGATTTGTAAATCGAGTTGTCAGTTTGTCAGATGGGGTGAACTTGGCAATACAGGTATTAGGAAATGAACTAGGGCTGTTACACGTCGCGAGCCTGTTCGAGCTCGGCTCGGGCTCGGCTCGAAAAAAGCTCGAGTTCGAGTGGGCTCGAGTTGAACTCGAGCTCGAGCTCGAACCGATTTTTAAGCTCGTCATTTTTTCGAGCTCGGCTCGTGTTCGGCTCGTATGTTCGACGAGCTTTGTTCGAGATCGACTCGTTTGAGCTCGACTCGGGATCGGCTCGTTAAAAGCTCGAATGAATTAGTGTATATATATATATATATATATATATATATATATATATATATATATATATATATATATATATATATATATATATATATATATATATATATAAGCTCGTTTAGGCTCGAGTTCGATTACAACTCGAATTAGGGCTCGATAAAGCTCGTTTGATTTCAGATTTTTTTCAAAAAATAAGTCGAAGCTCGAGCTCGGCTCGTTAATACTCGAGTTCGAGCAGCTCGCGAAAAGCTCGCGAGCCGGCTCGCGAAAAGCTCGAAACTTGATTCGAGCCGAGCTCGAACAGGAATTCTGGGCTCGAGCTCGTTTAAAAGTTAACGAGCTCGAGCTCGAAACATCAAAAGCTCGGCTCGGCTCGGCTCGTTTACAGCCCTAAACTGAACAAACATGAAGAAGAAGAAGATTAGTTATAAACTCACGGTTTCTCTTCACTGGCAATGATCCAGCACACCCCATTTTCTCGTTTTTGCTTCTCTGTAACAATAAAATAGTCTACGCCCTATAACGATTGAACAATCGGGAGCTTAGCTTAGTGAAATTTACGTGTGCGAAAGTAGGGATTTCAGGGAAATGGATGAAGTTATTTGAGGACTTGTTTGCTCTGTTGTGGAAGTCATAACAATAAGCAATGACACAGGAAGAGGGAAGGGAAACACTTATCATAGTGGTTGGCTGATGATGTTTCTTTCTCGTGACCAATTGTGGTTCTTTTTTCCCTCTTTAAAACTGATGTAGCCCTTCCTTTACTTGGTTCACTTGAGACGGGAAATTTAACTAGATACTCCCTCCGTCCCAAAATGTTTGTCCCATTTGACTTTTTTGTTGAACTTTGACCACAAATATACGAGAGATTAATCATGTTCATGAAATTCTAAAAGTTGTTGTTGATAATATTATTAATGGTGAATCAATAGAAATTTTTAGAATTTCATGAACATTGAAAGAAATGGAGCGGCTAGGAAGTGCACAGAAAGTCACAGAAGCCTGATGTGAGTCCTGATGCTATCGCACCAGCACTAGCACAGCAGAATTTGCAGCGGAATAAATAAAAAAAACAGAAAGTAAAAACACAGATTTCCAATTTTATCTACAAAGAATATGTCAGACAATAAAAACTTCTCTTTGATTGTACTTTGAAATTCGATTACAAAAGAAACAAGAGAAGCAATAAAACTTAAAACACTAAAGCACAAGTTCAATATGTGAACTTGTGTTTACAAAACTTTTTCACGAAAACAAAGAATAAAACTCAGAATAGTCGTTCAGCCCTCTATGCTTAGAATGCGTGAGAAACATTGTGAAAGTCATCTGCTTTTATAAGGTGAGAAACTCTAGAAATAAGGAAGAGATTGGTCTTGATACTCCAGCCATGTATATCACTTCAGCCGTGATTCTCTGTGATCTCATAAGCCGTGTGAATCACCTTGGAGTCCAAGCAAAAAGTCCTTCTTTTATTTGAACTCTTTCCTTGTCTTTCCTTGTGTGAGAGTCCTACAAAATAAACAAAATATACTAAAACAAATCCATATTTTGTTAGTAGATTAGTCAATAAAATAAATAACTAAATAAACTAAAAAGATATTTACAAATATATTTTAAAATTAAGAAAGATACAAATCCTAATAATTAAAAAACATCCTTGGAAAATATGTGTGAAACACTCACACTTACAATCTCCCCCTGATTTGTAGCTTTCTGGTCAAAACAAGATTTGATAAATAACTTACGCTCAAGCCAATAAATCAACCAAATTATCAAATATATAAAACTCCCCCTAAATTATCAAATGATCAAACTCCCCCTTAATCTGTTACAGTCTATCATCAACCTTCAGTTGTATCTCCCATTTTTACTTGCTCTCCCCCTTTTTGACCAGAATGGAGAATATCAATACGCAACACTTTGTGTTCCCTCCAACGAAAATAGAGAAAGACGGTGGCCGCCGATGAGAGATGAGTAAAGGGGTCTAGGGAGACGAAAAACAGAGGACGGTACTTACCAAAACTACATCTCCATCATTTTTGAATTTCAAGGAGATTAAGGACTTAAAAAAATGGTAATAAAATCTTTTCTTTTGTGAGTAATGTACCTGCCATAAAAATATCAAACAATACCATAGAGCACGCTCCCCCTAACCACAAACTATTAGACAAAAACAAATTTGATTGGAGAGTCATTGAGCACAAGTTTTTTATGCGAAAATTATGGGAAGAATAAAAAAACTTGAGTAATATTTTCACCAAGAACAAGGATGACATAAATTTATGACTATACAATTATGCATAATGCACACGCAAGTGAAGGATAAATCTCAGTATATGTGTGGCATAGTATGTGATTACATCAAGGTACGCATTTCCTCTAAGAAAGTCAATGAATCAGAATCTTGTCTTGCTTGGCCTCTAGAATGCTTCCACATACAATTTTTTTTCGTGGAAAAATATATTATGGGTAGCTTTCACTCTTCTTAAACTCATGGATAGCCTTCTTTCGAATGATCTTATCAATTTGACTCAAACTTTCTCTTGAAGTCATTTTGATCACATTGAAATGACTTCATACCATGGATGGAGTAGCTGTTTCCCAAACATTTTTTTTTTATTTTTGCACCCACCAAGAGACATCTAGTAAGATAATTTTAGAGTCAACTGTTGTTGACTACTATATAAGAAGGATTCACAATTCAGAGAGGAGACGAGTCAAAGATGTAATACAAGTGACCACACTGAGAGATATCGTGCAATTTAAACAAATATGCATGCATTTTTTTTCATTTTTTTTTTCATTTTTTTTTTTTTTAATAATATACAATACATGTGTAGACCATGATGTGACCACACAAGGGATCACACCATCAACAGACACACAAACAGAGAGACTTTCTTAGAGTGTAAAGTCTCTCAAAATCAATGGCCTTGGTGAAAAAGTTAGCCAACTGTTTTTCAGTTCTTATAGGATTTAGGCTAAAAAATTTATGCTCAATAAGGTCTCGAATAAAATGATGTCTAATGTATTTGTGTTTAGTGCGAGAGTGCTTAACAGGATTTTTTGAAATGTCTATAGCACTTTGATTATCACAAAAGACAATTAACACATTACTTTTATGTCCGTGGTCCATAATCATCTTATTCATCCAAAATAATTGAGAGCAACATCTTTCTATAGAGTGAGAAGCATAGTTTTTATTGTACCAAAAGACCATGTTATTTTCAAGATAAAAACAACCCCCAATTTTACTCTTCAATTCATTTGTACCCCACTCATATTTTTCTATTTCAACAATTTTGGGCTCAAGATGAGATAAATAATGACAAACTCTTACCTCGGGTAACACAGAAGATGTCCAGTTTAGGCCAGCAAAGTCTTTGAAATTGACTCTAACCTTCGGTTTGGTGCTTACCTTTGCATGCATGTCTCCAAGCACTTGTGAGATGGAATGGTCCATTTGTATTTTGCTTGAAATGTCTCTGAAACTATTCATACCTGCTTCTTTACTATCTGAGCTGCTGAAGGATGCCTTTGAATCTGAACAGCCATTAAATTCTGCTGATGTGAGCTGCGATGTGATCACATCACGGGGTACATCAGTCTTTTCTGCATTCTCTTGCTTTCTCTCTAGAATTTTCTGTTCAGATTCTTCATTTGCGGTCTCCAGCTCTTCAACACAACCTGTAATATCACAAAACTTATAACAATTTTCAGAAGTTTTAAATCCTTTAAAGACACAATGGTTTGTTTTATCAAAAACCTCACAGACTTGCTTATCAAATTTCACATGCATATCATCGTCACACAAATGACTAATGCTTATGAGATTGACCTTAAGGCCTTTTACATGAAGAACATTATGGAGATTAGGTAGACCCTCAACACTCAAGGTTCCTTTACCAACAATCTTACCTTGGGCACCACCTCCATATTTCACAATTCCTCCATTCACAGGAGAATAATCAAACAGAAATTTAGTTGAACCTGTCATGTGCCTTGAGCACCCACTATCAAAATACCAAGAGCTAGACATACTGCTCTTCGGAGAGGCAAAAACAACCTTACACTCTTCATCCTTCTTCTCAGCCCACACAAACTGCCCAGATTTCTGGTGATGTGAGTGGTGATGTGAGTACATCCGGAGGCTCATCTGCGGAGCAGATTTTCCAAGATCATGAATTCTTTGGTAACAAAACGGTCTGATATGACCTGGAGCAAAACAGTAATGACACACAAACTTTCTTCTCCTAGGTTTGGACTCTACCTTTTGAAAATCTTTAGATTTAGAGGTACCTTCACCTTCTTTTACAAATGTGGATTCGTAGCCAAGACCAGTTTTAGTTTGAATTCCCAAGTTTAAAACTTCTTCAGATTTAGCTTTTCCAGAGTTTAACTTTTTAAAAGTCCCATTCGCTTTTTCAAGTTCAGCTTTGGTTTTCTCGAGTTCAATATCACGCTTAGTAAGCATGACTTCGAGTTTGGCTATGGAATCCTTTTGGTTGTCATTTTCAATGGAAACTCTCTCAAGATCAGATTTTAAAGAAGAAATTTCAGTTGAGAGTTTCGCATTGACCTTTTCAAAAACATCAAGTTTTTCAATACGTTTTTGCCAATCGGCAAAAAGTTCAGTATATGCCTCATGAAGTTCCTCAAAATTACCATCACATTCCTCTTCATCCTCTGGTTTTTCAGAAACAGAAGAATTGAAGCAGTTGAACATAGAGTCGGAAGATGTGATGGTTGGTGTGACAACATCTGAAGCTACATCAGCTTGATGTTCGTGACTAGGAGACGAGACTTCCATGATTGCTAAGTTTAGTGTTTCATCATCGTCCTCACTATCACTAAGGGTCGCACAAAAGCTCATTCCCTTTTTCTTCAGAGTGTTGGCACACTCATTGGCATAGTGACCGAAGCCTTTACAGGCTCTACATTGAATAGAATCAGATCTCCTTTTTGAAAAACTTCTAGGTTGTTTAAAAGTATTTTCAGTAACCTCCTCGGAATTTTCAATAGTTGATATGTTTTGGCTTTCTGATGGAAACTTGTTATCCTTTTTGTTTTTTAAAAAAGATGTAAACCTTTTAGTGAGTAAAGCCACATCTTCAATTTTCAAATCAGAAATCTCTATATCTTTAGAGATTTCTACAATTTCTTTAGAAACTTTGGAGGCACTGGAAAGAGCATCAGCAAGAGCAATACTTTCAGCTTTATGTTGTTGCTGAATATATGTGTTCATCTCAAACATGGTTAGTTTACCCACAAGAGTATCTAAAGCCATGGTTGCAGTGTCATTTGCTTCTTCAATAGCAGCAATTTTAATATTAAATTTATCAGTGACAGTTCTTAACATTTTGCATACTAATCTAGCATTTGATATAGGCTCACCTAGGGAGAGGCATTCATTTGAGATTTCTCTCATTTTAGCAGAATAGCTTTTTATGTCCTCTGTCTCATTCATCCTCAAGTTTTCAAACTTGGTCATGAGAATTCTCAACCTAGTGGCTTTAACACTATCATCACCTTCACAGTGAGCTTGCAAAATATCCCAGGCAGTCTTTGCTATATTTTGATTTATTACAAGTCTAAACATGTGTTCATCCACATGACTTGAAATAGCACCAAGGGCCCTAGAATTATAATTAGCTAGGGTAATTTCAGCCGTAGTCCAGTCTTCCTCAGGTTTAAGTTTGTAGGATTTTTCAGAGGTTTCACCCACTACATCCTTGTTTTCAACCTTAGGAGGAGACCATGGGACAATAATACTAAGCCACGCCCTTTCATCAATTGCTTTGATGTAAAGACGCATCTTAGCTTTCCATAAAGCATAATTAGTTCCATCCAAAACAGGAGGACGGTATTGATTCAAGTGTCCTTCCATAATGACCACTCTTTCTTGGATCTCACTCAGTGTAATCGAGTGGGGCTTTGATACCAATTGAAAGAAATGGAGCGGCTAGGAAGTGCATAGAGAGTCACAGAAGCCTGATGTGAGTCCTGATGCTATCGCACCAAAGACTAGCACAGAATTTGCGGCGGAATAAATAAAAAAAACAGAAAGTAAAAACACAGATTTCCAATTTTATCTACAAGAATATGTCAGAGACAATAAAAACTTCTCTTTGATTGTACGTTGAAATTCGATTACAAAAGAAACAAGAGAAGCAATAAAACTTAAAACACTAAAGCACAAGTTCAATATGTGAACTTGTGTTTACAAAACTTTTTCACGAAAACAAAGAATAAAACTCAGAATAGTCGTTCAGCCCTCTATGCTTAGAATGCGTGAGAAACATTGTGAAAGTCATCTGCTTTTATAAGGTGAGAAACTCTAGAAATAAGGAAGAGATTGGTCTTGATACTCCAGCCATGTATATCACTTCAGCCGTGATTCTCTGTGATCTCATAAGCCGTGTGAATCACCTTGGAGTCCAAGCAAAAAGTCCTTTTATTTGAACTCTTTCCTTGTCTTTCCTTGTGTGAGAGTCCTACAAAATAAACAAAATATACTAAAACAAATCCATATTTTGTTAGTAGATTAGTCAATAAAATAAATAACTAAATAAACTAAAAAGATATTTACAAATATATTTTAAAATTAAGAAAGATACAAATCCTAATAATTAAAAAACATCCTTGGAAAATATGTGTGAAACACTCACACTTACAAACATAATTAAATTGTCATATATTTGTGGTCAAAGTTCAACAAAAAAGTTAAATGAGACAAACATTTTGGAACGGAGGGAGTATTATTCTTCACTAGCTAGATATTTCTTATTATTTCAGTACTAAAAGCACTAAATGGGAAAACCTGTTTGTTGCTACAAGGGATTTGAGTTTTATGCAGATTGTCCAACGACCCAAATTTAACCGTTTATAGTTTATAGATGGGTGATCCTGTTGGCGGGGCGGAGGTAGAAAGAAAATTGTAATTTTAGTGAATGAAGTGATCCAATGATTGAGAACGGACGCAGTTTGACTGCACAACCTCCAGTATAAGAGCTTTCATTGTAATTTTGGTTAAAAAAGTCAAACCCATGTTGATGATGGCAAAAAGTCGAATTAGTCCAAATTCAAGCGATCGATTGTACTCCGGCGATTGCTTAGCCTGAAATTAAGACAAAACACGTAAACTAAGCCGGAGCTTCACCGGCGAAGGCCCTCCGGCGTGAGAGTAAGTTCACTGTTTTGTAGAGAGAAAATAATTTGACAGAGTTTCGAGTAATAAAAGTTAACGTACCAGAATATGGAAATAATGTCTTGTATTTATAATGATGGATTGATAGAATTCATGTTGAACTTGAACTGTAAAGAGATAAGATATAATCCTAGGAGGATTATATCTGTTAGAGAGTCCTTATTTGACTTGAATTGATATAAGATGGTACAATCCTGATTAGATTATAACTGCTTAATCCTTGTTGGAATAGGATCGTAAAGGCTGCTCTGTCGGAAAGCCGAGATGCGAGAATTCCTTCCCTCGTCATACGTTAGTATGCCGAGAGGTGTAAATTCCTTTCCTCGTCATGCATGGCCTCTCGGTCCATGATGAGCCGCGGAAGGGATTAAGAGCTGAAGAGCAATGAGAGACGAGATGACAATATTCCTTTCCTCGTCATATGCTGATATGCCGAGGTGCGAATATTCCTCTCCTCGTCATACATGGCCATCTCGGCCCATGGTGAGCCGGGAAAGGAATGAGAGAGTAGTGTAGCCTTTTGTAACAATATCAGGGCCTAGGGAGGCACCTCGTCCTCTGGAGAGATTATCTCGGCCTACGAGGGAGGTCTCCTCGGCCCTTCAAGTTGGGCCTTGCTTATGCTCGCTTGCTGGGCCTTGGTCGGCCTTGTAAATGTGACGAGATAGGAAGACGAGGAAACCCATGTTCTACCTCGTAACTTGATATTTGATGGATTATGTTTAAAGCCCAATCCACTTGGGCCTGACCCGTACAAGCCCATGTTCGTATCTCGGTTTATACCGTTCAGTGGCCCCCGACTTTCTAGCTCGGCTATGACGAGGAGAAAGTGATCTCGTCCTTGGCTATGAGAATACGAACGGGTTGCCACGTGTCCTTGTCGCTGAGTTATTTGCGTCGTTCCATTACCCATCGATTGGTGGTACAATGATGAGGCTGAGGCGTGGCCCCCAATATCCTGACACACGTCTTGAAAACCACCAAATGCATCTAATGTTGGAGGCGCCAAACCCGTTTAACCCGCTTTTGATTCGGGCTTTACCCATTTTGGTGAGTATAAAAACAAGACTCCCATATCAATTTTTCTTTTTACCATTGCTGAGTATTTGGGAGCGAATCAAAAAAATTTGAAAGCCTCTTCGCGTTCTTGACCCCTTCGAGCCCAGAATCACCAGCGTCGCTTGATTTCACTGTCGATTCCGTCCATTTTCAACAGAAACAGGTATACATCTTCTCCCTTTATGAATTTCATCTTCGATTTTACAATTTGTTTCACGTCTTCTAGGGTTTTGGTTGGGTTTTGCTTTTCAAATCCGCCATGGTTGAACCCTTGAAGCTTTTTCTTGATTTTCTTGGATTTACACTTTAATGTACAATCTCTTGGATTTTGTTCGAACTTGACTGTTAGAATCCACCATTGTTGCCCCTTTCGAAGCTTTTCTTGAATTCTTTGCCTTGATTAAAGTTCTTGAACCCTTCGTTTAGAAATGGCTCGCTCTTGGGACCATACCCCTCGATTCCGTTACGGGTACCATAAGGGCAACCTGAGGGTTTACCGGAGAGAGAGGACCATGGTTATTGGTGAACTTGGCAGAGATAGGAGATATGTTGACGAGGTATGGATGTACGAGAATGTACATCCAGTATCCGGACAAGACGAGGATAGATCGAGTCGACTCGTTGTCCCTCAGCATAGTGTTGTTTGAGAATAGGGCCGAGATGATTGAGCACATCAATTTGTTTTACCCGGCTTCAGATCATCTCGATCGTCTTCATTCGAGTGGTAAGGCTCCCTCCTCGGCCTTATTGTAATGACGAGGAGGGGTATCCCTCTTCCCCGTCTTAATATCATCCTTGGACGGTATAACTAATTCTTGCTCCTCGGCCCTTTGCAGATATGACGGGAAGAGGGGGTGAGGCCTCCACGTCCACCAATATTGTTGATGCCTTCGTTGACGGCGAACAAGTTGAAGGAAAAGGCGGCCGAGGAAGGGGAGGCCGAGGTAGAGCTACCCAGCCCAGAGTCAAAGCGGGGGAATCGATGTTGGAGAGCCTAAACTCGAAATACGGGGTAGATAGGAACGAGTACAGATTAACATACGTTGGCCATCCCACCTTTGAGACCGAGGGAGATAAAGATAGGTTCTACTATAATGATGGCCACGTCCACTTTTATTTCATGCAGTTTCAACAGGGACTTCGTCTCCATTTGGATCCTTTCATTAATGAATTTCTAGGAGACCTGAGAGCCGTCCCGGCCATGCTGGGAGCCAACGGGACTAGGGTCCTTGTAAGTTTTATTGTTTTCTGCCGTAGTCTAGGTTTCGAGCCTACTCAAGCTGCCTTCTACCATTTCTTCAACGTCAGCTACATCAAGGATACCAGGTTGATAGTGATAAGGAGTGACTTCAAAAAGCCAAAAATCATCCTCCCTATGTCTAGCAAGGTGTCAGGTTGGGAGAACCATGCCATTAGGGTGGAGAGCCGACAAGGTTGGGAGTTCCCCTCTCCCATTGATGAACCTTTGGTCCCTAGGAAAGTAGTCCGAGCTGAATGGACCTCGGCTTTGATTGATCGGCTCAATGGCTTTGCCAAGGTGGGCTTGCTTGAGTGGTCGGCGTTGGAAGCTAATGATCGTTACTACGTTCAAGCTGGGCTGATGCCGGGTCCGAGGGACGGCGTGGTTTCTCTCGTTCCCGTTTATAGGGGAAGGAGGTTTAATGATTGGAAGGTCCATCCCGGTCTAGTCTTCCATGATGACTGTGCCCGTTGCAAACTTGAGCCCCTGGATCAATGCCTCAGAGATGAAGACGTCGTAGGATGTAATTACCCTTTCCTCGTTTCTTATATAGCTTAATTGATGCTTGTTTTTTGTTGTCGTAACCATCTCTTCCTCGTACTTGCAGATTTAACCCCTGAATAAGAAGTCGAGATGGCCTCTCTAGAAGACGTCGATCCCAAGGAGCTTATTAAGAGGAAGAGGAGATTGGTCAAGACCTCGTTCCTTGCTCAGAGGAAGAACGAGGCAACCACTTGTCAACTCATCCTGTCTGCAAAGGGTGATGTCCCTTTGCCAGTCAAGCCAATAGGCGAGGCAGTTGATGTTGAGGAGGAGACATTGGGAGGCCGAGGTAATCAACCAACGACCGAGGGGCATAGCCCCCATGTTGAAGCTGCTGGGACTGAGATGGAAGCAGACATCCCGCCTGCCGAGGAGACGAATCTCGTTCAAAGGCACTCGGGCCAAAAGAGGCCCCAATCTGGTTCTGCTGAGGGGCCCCCTACGAAGAAGGCTGCTGCTGCTTCCTCATCTCGGTCCATCCCTCTTGATACAATCAAGTCGTATCAGGATGCCGAGGTGCTAGCCCGTCAACTCATCTCCCAACCAACTCCCCTCAGAGGCTTGAATGTGCTAGCCCGGTGAACATACCCCGATTACGCATGCCAAACACGCATGGGAAGTTTGAAAAAGGTTTTAATTGATAATTTTGAAAAGGAACGGGAATACGAACGCGGCTTTAATAAAATGAGAGTCGCCACTCCGTTTTAGGAAAACGTTGAGAAACCATAAACACTTAGTTGGGTTCGGGGGTCAAGTTACGATGTGGGAAGAGAATATAGAGCTCACCCACGTCGCCTCTTTCGAGACTTTCAATCAAGCAATGACAATATAAATCGTTCTAAGTGTGTGCAAATCGTGTCAACAATCAAAGCATGTAAATTTGGACTTTATTAATTATAACGAGATACAACTTGTGAGCCATTAAAAGGGGGCCACACCCTTACAATTGCTGAACTTGAATTACAAGGAAAGGATGAGACAGTCTGTCCAGGGACTTTGAGTGTCATACGACACAGGACCTCCTCAGAAGGGGGTCTGTCGTATGACACAGGATTGCCCAGAGAACAGGGATGTCGTATGACATAGGATTTTCCAGGTCAGACTGCCTCTTACAAAGGGGGTGCAAAGGCCACCAAAGCTAATCTACAGCTAGTAGAACTATAGAATTACATTAAACGGAGCTTGAAACTGCAAAATGGAATCAATCTGGTTTAACTGAGGTCACTGAAGTCAAATCGACTTTATGGGATCCTTATGTCGTATGACACAGGATATCTTAGGGTTGTCCTGTGTCGTACGACATATACATCCTCTGTCAGTGAGCTTCATCAGATTGATCCACACTGCTCAGAACATGAAATTAGGCTATAATACTAACTGAAAACAGTAGAATAACAGTAACAAATGAGTATTGTGGGAGGATCACATGGCTTTGATGGCCAAATGTGAATGATCACATATTTTGGGCCATGATCATGGGGCCATCACCTCCTAACTCAAACAAGCTCAACAAAGATCCAAACTTTAATAAAGCTAACACTACTAAATGTCCAGATCTGAGATGAGGAGATGTGAATATTGATGATTCACATCTCCACCATCTTTATCATGCAAAAATCCCAAATAATCACATATTATCAAATAGTATAAGCAAGCAAGGCAATGATTTGAACAAGCAAGATATAAACAGAGATAGGAGGGGTTTAGGGTCTACCTATTGTAGTCCACAAGACAAGACACCAATAGTATGGTGTTTGTCTCTTCAAAACACCAACAAAGATGATCACCCTTGGATGTGTGTGTGTTTTAGGAGGGAGGTGAGTGTGTGTGTTTCTCTCTCTTCTCTCAAATATGGCAGAGTGACCTTACTTCAGAAAATCCCCCTTTAAAATGATCAGCAAAGCCCTGTATTTATAGGCTGCTGAGAGGAGCTTCCATGTCGTACGACATGGGGCATTAACCGCCTTAGGGTCGTCCTGTGTCGGACGACACCGGTCATTCCATAGGCAGAATGGGCCGAAGGGAGGCAGGCCCAAAACTAAATCACTATAAATAAACAAATAAGCCCAAAACTAATGCATATAATTAAATAAGCAAGCCCAAAACTAAGGCATATAAATAATTAGGTAAGCCCAAAACAAATGCAAGCCTTTTGCAATTCGAGGAAAGCAGGCCCAAAAACACGAGTTCGGGTCGGGGTACTCACACCCGGGAGGGTGCCCACGTCAGGCTGGGCCGAGCTGTCATTCACCGGGCTATGGATGAGGAGATTTTAGAGAATTTGATTAAGGCCAAGCACACCAACGAACACATGACCACCCGGCAGGGCCTGTTGATGGCTGAGGTATTTTACCTCGTTGCTTCCCTCTTGAACCTTATCCTTGATATTTTGCTAATAATGTTTTCTCGGCTATGCAGTGGGCTACCATGATTACTCATCAGTCCATTCATAACAAAACCGTGGACAAGCACACTGCTGAGCTTAAGGCCAGCATGAAAAGAGGAGAGACTGATATGGCTGCAGCTCGCCAAGGAGGCTAAGGTTCGGGCTGAAGAGGCACTTAAACTGAGACGGCTGAGCTGGGGAGGCTCAAGGCCGAGGTGGCTGAGCTAGAAAAGCTCAAAGCTGAGGTCACCCAGAGAGCCGAGGGGGCAGAAGCCAGATGTCGAGATCTGGAGGCCGCCATTCCTTCTGTGGAAGAGGAGGCTGTCGCTCGGTTCAAGGCCAGCCAAGCTTTTAAGGATGTAGTTAATGATAAGACAGCTACGATGTTCCAAGATGGTTATCTTCATCTAGCTCGTCGTCTTATGGCTGATCCTTCTCACGGTCTGGATTTGAATACCATAGCTCGGCTTATCAGCCAGGATGCTTATGATGAAGCGGCTAGGGCTCTTCACCACCTCGTTCCTTTCTCTGAGTATAATTTGGGCATCATGGCCAGATCGGATGCTCGAGCTGGTAAAGAAGCTTGGGTCCCTCCGTCCGTTGATCCTAACAACCTTAATGCTTTAATCGAGAAGATTGAGGACGAGGGCGAGATAGAGGTGGAAGCCGAAGTGGGTGATGCTGAGGAGACAAATGAGGAGGCTCACACCGATGCTCAAACTGAGCAGACCACCCTTCCCATTGTTGATGCTGAGACTGAGCGCTTCCTGGAAGATCCCTTTGTAGACAAGGCTACTTAGGAATTTTTTCTTTTTCTTTGATGTAATAGGGTAGGACCTTGTAAATCTTTCCCTGAATATTAATGAAATGCTTTTTCCTTCCAATTCATGTCGCATTGATATTATGAATTGTTTGAATGCTTGTATGTGGGCTTTGCACAAGTACAAGTCTGCGAGGATAGGTTCCTCATTTCTCACCCCTTTGGTATAAGACGAGGAGGCTGGCTCACTCAAGGATTATGGCAATTTTGCCTACAAGTCATTAGGCCGAGGTGGGGTTCCTCGGTCTTGACTGTTTATGTTTAACCTCAAGTCATCAGGCCGAGGGTGGTTCCTCGGTCTTGACTGTTGGGGTATTTTCTTCTTTTGCGTCTCCTCGTGCCGAAGAAGATGACTCGTGCACATGTTTTGGACGTGAAATGCCTGTAGTCATTTTATGACGAGGTGTTTCCTTGTCTTGACGTGAGGCAAGTCATCAGGCCGAGGAAGGACCCTCGGTCTTGACTGTTAGAGCCTGTAGTCATTGAGTCGAGGTGATTTCTCGTCAAGCTGTGGGGCAAGTCATTAGGCCGAGGAAGGTTCCTCGGTCTTGACTGTTAGATCCTGTAGTCATTGAATCGAGGTGATTTCTCGTCAAGACGTGGGGCAAGTCATTAGGCCGAGGAAGATTCCTCGATCTTGACTGTTTAAAGCCTGTAGTCATTGAGTCGAGGTGATTCCTCGTCAAGACGTGGGGCATGTATTCTGAAGAGTCGGGGATAAGATCCTCGTCTTCCAGTGTTGTGTTAGTAGTGGCAGTTGCTTTGCACGTTTGAAGAAGTAAATTCCATAAACTGAATTTGATTACATCGAACTGCAATCCTACCATACTTGCAAAGTAAAAGACTAATAATTGAAAAACTAATCTATTACAAAAAATAAACCAATACTAATGATAGTATTTTCGGAGATTATCGGAATGCCACGGATGCTTGAGCTCTTTCCCCTCCTTAGTCTTCAATCTGTAGGCCCCTTCTCGAATGACTTGAGTTATGATGTAGGGACCTTCCCAATTTGGGGAGAGCTTGTTTTGTTCTGCTTTCCAATCAGTTGCTTCAATTTTTCTAAGTACCCAATTGCCTACTTGGAATACTCTTCTGATGACCCTCTTGTCATGGTATGCCTTGGTCCTTTGCTTGTAATTTACCATCTTCATTTGTACGGCTAGTCGCTTCTCATCTATCAGGTCCAGGTCTAGGAGCCTGTTAACCTTGTTGACTTGCTCATCATAATGGGAATTTCTCACAGTAGGGATAGCCATTGATCCTTCAAGGTTGGCCCCCGGGTGGTTGTGCGAACAGTCCATAAGGCTAAGGGGAGTTCGTCCAACCATCTGTCCTCGCGTCCTTCAAGGTTCTTAGTAAGGGCTGTTAGGACCAACTTGTTGGCTGCTTCTGCTTGTCCGTTGCCTTGAGGTCTACTCACAGATGACTTGGCATGACGAACTCTTACTCTGCCCAACTCCGTTGTAAATGCTGTAGAGAATTGGAGTCCATGATCTGAAACAATTGTGTGCGGGAGCCCAAAGCGATACCAGATGTGGTCGTGGACAAAGTTGATTGCGTTCTCTTCCGTTATCTTGGCCAATGCTTTCGCTTCTATCCACTTAGAAAAGTAATCAAATGCTACTATCACGTACTTGCAATTGCCTCGGGCGGGAGGGAAGGGTCCGATGATGTCGATCCCCCACATATCAAATGGCCAATTAGGTACTACAAGTGTTTGCTCAACCGCTGGTAGTCTAGGAATGTCAGAGTGTCTTTGGCACTTATCACATTTTCTAACATAGGCTTGCGTGTCCTCCCTCAGGTTTGGCCAATAATAACCTAGCGAGATGATTTTGTCAGCTAAGGTTCTGGCCCCCGGGTGTCCGCCGCAAACGCCTTCATGTACTTCGGCCATGAGATTCTCAACTTCCTTAGGATAGACACACCTTAGCAGGGGCTTAGTGAAGGATCGTCGGTAGAGGACTCCATTCATCGCAACGAACCTTGGTGATCTCTTCTTGATGAGTTTAGCTTGTGCTTCATCTTCTGGGAGTTGGCTCTTCTCGATGTAATCTATGTAGTCATCGATCCAGCATCTCTCCTCTCCATCTAGGAGCATGACTTGTAGTCTTTCATATGCGGGTTCTTCAGCAAAAACTACGTATGGATTGAAGTTGGACTCAGACACATCCATAGTCGCTAGTTTAGATAGAACGTTCGCGATTTGATTATTTTCCCTGCCTATTTGCTTGATCTCGAAGAATTCCATCCTCTTCGCCATATCTAGGACCAGGTCTCTATACTTGGTAAGGGTGGGATTTTGGGTGTTATACTCTCCCTTCACTTGTTTGACAACAAGTTGGGAGTCACAGAATGCCGCCACCTTAGTTGCTCCATAGAAGGAAACCAACTCGATACCAAATATCAGAGCCTCATATTCAGCTTGGTTGTTGGAGGCAGGGAACTTGAATCAGATGATGTCTTGCATGGTGTATTCTCCTTCTGGACTTGCTAGTACAACTCCAGCTCCGCCTCTCTCCTTCGTAGCTGATCCATCCGTGTATAAGACCCAACAGTTGGACGGGAGTTCACTGGGAGACTCTTCTTCCTCCGTTGTGTTATGCTTACAGGAGGTGGGGAGGTGTTCACCCATGAATGCAGTCTCGACCATAAAGTCAACCAGAGGCTGTGCCAGGAGGGTCTTCCTTGGTTGGTAAGTGATATCAAACTCAGTAAGAGCGATAGACCAATTTAGGAGACGTCCGGAGCCATCCAACTTGTGCAAAATTTTCTTCAATGGTTCATTGGTATATACGGTGATGGGATGTGCAGAAAAGTAGGCACGTAGTTTTCTTGATGCAATAACTAGTGCGTACGCTATCTTTTCCACATTGAAATATCGGCTCTCCACGTCTGACAATGCCTTAGAGACATAGTAGACTGGTTTCTGAGTTCCTTCATCGTTTCGTACCAAAACAACTTCGACTGCATGATCTGTGGTAGCTAGGAAGGCATACAACATCTCATCAGTAATCGGACTGCTAAGCAAGGGAAGGGAACCCAAGTACTCCTTCAATCGGAGGAATGCCTCGGAGTATTCGGGAGTCAAGGAGAAGCTCTTGGTACCCTTCAATACCTTGAAGAATGGCAATGATTTTTCGGCGGATTTGGCGATGAATCTTCCAAGTGCCGCTATTCTTCCATTCAATCTCTGAACCTCCTTGATGTTGGTAGGTTCCTTCATATCAATTAAGGTCTTGATTTTCTCGGGGTTCGCCTCGATTCCCCTTTGTGATACCATGAAGCCTAGGAACTTTCCGGCCGTCACCCCAAATACACATTTACTTGGGTTTAGCTTCATGTTGTTAGCTCGGAGATTATTTATTGTTTCCTCCAGGTCAGGGGCGTGACTGCCCTCCTTGGTCTTTATGACCATGTCGTCAATGTAGGCCTCCATGTTGCGACCTATTTGTTCTCCAAATACCTCATTCACCATGCGTTGGTAGGTAGCACCCGCGTTCTTAAGCCCAAAGGGCATCATGACATAACAATAGTTTCCCCCCGATGTTGGGAAGGCCGTCTTCTCAATGTCCTCTTCCGCCATTTTGATTTGGTGATAGCCTGAATAGGCATCTAGGAAGCTAAGAGTTCGGTGTCCAGCAATGGAGTCAACCAACTTATCAATTCTGGGGAGAGGATAACTGTCTTTAGGGCAGGCTTTGTTAAGATCAGTGAAGTCTATGCACATTCGCCACTTCCCATTTTGCTTTTTCACCATTACCACGTTGGCCAACCAAACGGGGTATTTTACTTCTCGAATGATTCCGGCGCTAAGTAGCTTTTTCACCTCTTCTTTGATAGCTTCCTCCTTGTCCCTTACAAAAGTCCTCCTTGTCTGTGAGATAGTTTTTGCCAATGGATCAACCTCCAGGCGGTGGAGGGCTACTTCTTCATTAATCCCCCTTATGTCTTCAACTCTCCAAGCAAAGACGTCAAGACTGTTTTTCAAGAGGGAGATGATTTCTTCCTTCTCTTCTGGGGATAGCTGGCCCCCGAGTTTAATTTAGTCAGGATTGATGACTACCTCTTCCAATTCATCTATGGGCTCCATTTCTGGACCGTCTCGAATTCTAGGGATTCAATGATGATTTCTCTAATTCTCCTACCTTCCTTGTCGTTCACGTTGAGGCCCTCTTCCTCCATCAGTTCATCGATGTCAGGCAGATCAACTGTCCTCAAGTCAGGGTTGGCCCCCGAGTTCTGGCCGTTGACGAGAACAGGATCTGTCTCCGAGACGAACGGAATGTGCCTTGGTCAGCTGCAATTTCTAGGACCATAGGCTCTTCTTCAAGTACCTCACAGATATAGCTCATCCTAGAGCTAGTATGGGTAGGTTTCAGAGACTTAGAGATTTTGATGTTATCCTCCGGAGTGTCTATCTCCACACTTTTGGATGCTTTCCGGCTTTTCACGACATGCTCCAAGAAGTCCTTGGCGGTCGCCCTCATGCATCCAATTCCAGCACGAGTAGGAAACTTAACTCGTTGGTGAGGAAGGGAGGCGACCAACCCAAGTTTTGCTTGACTTGGAATGCCCAGGATTGCATGGTAGTCACTTGTCAGATCCATGACTACGAAAGTGACTGTAGCCTTGGATCGGAAGGGATATTCGCCAACTTCCAGCTCTAAGTCGACAGTTCCCTTGGCACCGACTTTATGGTTGGTGAAACCTTCAAGCCTTCCATGGTATGGTTCCAGGATGGTGTCTTTCAATCCCATCAATTGGAAGGCAGAGTAGTACAGAATATCACGAGAGGCCCCCGTGTCGACGAGAAGTCTCTCGGATTCAACGTTATCAATTCGACCCTTTATCACCAAGGTTTGTTCACGGACTGCACAGCTTCCAGCCAACTCATTGGGAGAGAAACTTATGACCTCTTCCGCCTTATGAACCCAAGCAGGAACATGGTACACCTTGCTTAACTCATGAATCTGGTCCCTTAGCTTTCTGGTGGAAGTCACCTCTTCTCGAATTACATGCAATTTGGCTCTAGGAGGCCTCTGCTCCCCGTCCTGGCTTTTGTCATCATCTTCACTTTCGTCCTCCTTCCGCTTCCGTTTGCCATCTTTTTTCATGACGTAGCGGTCTAGATTTCCCTCGTCGACCCACCTTTGGATCATTCGCTTGAGGGCAATGCACCTTTCGGTGGTGTGACCATGGTCTTTGTGGAAATCACAGAATTTGAAAGTGTCACGAGGGAACTTTGGTTTGTCGCTCAGAGGACGGGGGGGTGGAAGGTTCACTAGTTGCATGATCTCCGTGATGGGTTTGGTAAGAGGGGTAAAAATTTCAGGCTTTTCAGAACCCCTTGTTCTATTCTTCCCCTTGGATCCATTACCATTCTCATTTCCATGGGAAGCATGGCAATTGCCAGCTGCTTCCGGTTCTGTCTTGTCAGACCCCCTTTTCTTGCTTTTATCTTCCGCCATGGCAATGTCATAAGCCACGTTGTACAAATTTTCTTTGGACTTTGGCTCTCGGGCGGAGAGTTCATAGATGAGTGGTCCGGATCTCAATCCGGAGTTGAAACAAACAATTACCTCCCTGTGTGTGAGGCTTTCTTCCACTTGTTCCGCCATGGTTCGGAATCAGTTATAATAACTCAAGGTGGTCTCATTCTTCCTTGCTCAATGTTGGCAAGGTCGGTTAACCTCTTCTTCCTCCTTCCAGCCGTAGCAAAGTGGTTTAAAAACATCCTCCTCATGCCTCTCCAGCTATCGATGCAACCCTTTTTCAGCTCACGGAACCATGTCAGGGCTGTTCCGGAAAAGATGCTCGCGAAAGCTTTACAGAGCATGTCGTCGGGCTTAGTTAGGAGGTTCATAGTCGACTCAAAACTTTGCACGTGGTCCTTGGCGTCAGTGGTTCCGTTATATTTTTCAAAGTTTGGGACCTTAAAAAGAGGGTTAGGTGGTACATCTGTGATTCTTTGAGAGAAGGGACGAGTGGACCAGTTGTCATCATCGTCTTCATCAACTTTCTTTCCCATCTCCATGTCGTCAATTCTCTTTTTCAAGAGTTGCCATTCCTTAGCCTCCACTCCCTTTTCAGTGCTAGAGTGAGTACTGTGGTGGGAACTCCGGTGGAAACTACGATGGGACTTATTTCTAGGGTGACCATTTTACTGTGTTCCTTGTCATTTCGACGGTTTTCTCCTCGTCTAGAGGGTGCTTTATCTTGCCTTGGTTCTGCCTCATAGCCGCCAAGGACCATTCTGTATGGTTCAGGAGTCCTCGGCCTTACAAATTGACGAGGATGAGGTGAATCACGTCGAGGTCTAGGAGAGTCATGCCAATGATGGTTATGACGAGGTACCATGCCGAGACGAGGAGGAGATAAGCGTTTGGACAGACTGAGCCTCGTTTGTGGGTCTCTTGAATCTACCTCCTGGTCCTTCGAATGTAAGTGGCTTCTTAGATCCACCACCTCCTTCTAGTTCCCATGATTATTGGGCCGAGGACGAGGAGCATCTCGGAGGTTCTGCTTAGGTGGTACAGCAGGATCACGGGGAGGATCTCGACCACGAGGAGGACTCCTCTGGCTATCTCGTCGCTCACCCGTTTCCCTTCCACGAGAGTTGCCTCCTGACCTTGATGGCCTAATGAACTCAGCCATTGAGTTGTCTGAATCCAATTGCAAAAGAGCAGCCTGCGTTTCGTCGACTTCTTGCTCGTCCGTTTCCCTCTTGGACGATTATGACGAGGAGGAGGAAGGTTTGCACCTGCTCCCTCAGCAGCTGGCTGTCCCATGGAACGGAGAGTCATGCCGAGGGGAGGTAGTCCTTCAAGCTGAGGAGGTGGAAGTACCTCGGTGTTTGGAGGGATCCCGTTCACTTGGGTTTGCTCCTCGTTTGTAACACTTGCAAACTGACCGTCTTCCATTGCAATTCAACGATTGTGGTGCAAACAAAGTTTTAATCAGAATCAAACAGTAAGAACGGCCCAGAATTTTCAGCGAACAGATTTTCCGGCAAAAATAGCAATTTTTCCGGCCAAAGTTTTGAACAGGTCCTGAACGCCAACACAAGATTTCAATTGCGATTTAATAGCACCAAAATTTCCGGCCAAAAAAGATTGTTCCAGGCAAAAATTCGCAGATTCCGGCCGAACGTAAAACAGAGCACCAACGGAACAGATTTTTTCGGCCTAAAATTGAGAATTATCAGGCGGAAAAGATGGCTTCAGGCGAGCGGTTTTTTCAGGCCAAACAATGGGCGTTTGAATCGCTTCCCGGCAATGGAACCAAACCGATGATGCCAAAAAGTCGAATCAGCCCAAATCCAAGCGATCGGTTGTACTCCGGCGATTGCTTAGCCTGAAAATAAGACAAAACACATAAACTAAAAATGAATAACTAAAAAATAATACTACATTTTTTATCCAAAAAAATGAGCATTACTTCCTTCATCCCAATGAATATTTTAAAAATTAATACTGCTTTCTATATCAAAAAAAAAAATTGCTTCCTTTGTCTCAATGAACATTTTAAACAATAATACTACTTGTCTAAAAAATTAATATCCATTTTCTGAGACGAAGACATTAACATTATAAACATTAATTTTTTCAAAAGAATACTACATCGTCTAAAAAAATAAATTATTATCTTCGTCCCAATGAATATTTTATAAAATATTCATTCATTTGTTTAAAAAATTAATGTCATATATTGAAACGAAGGCACTAACATTACAAACATTAATTTTTTAGGCAAATAAAGCAGTATTATTTTTTAAAATATTTATTGGGATGAAGAAAGTAATATTCATTTTTTTGGACAAAAAATGTAGTATTATTTTTTGGACAAAAAATGTAGTATTATTTTTTTTTGTTATTCATTTTGAGTCGAAAGTAATATTTATTTTTGAAATGAAGAATATAATATTTTATAGAAGTATATTTTTTAAAGTATTTATTTGAGATGAAAAAAATAATATTTCTATTTAGTTTTCTTTATTAATACATATTTTTTATATTATTATTTTGTAATTTAAAGTGAGACGGGGAAGGAGAAGTACAAACTTGCTTTACGTTGACTTTGAAAATTGAGAAAATTTAAATTCGCTACACCGTGTAGCGATTTTAATCGGAAAAATTAGAAACTCGCTACACGGTGTAACGAGTTTCAAAAAGTTGGTCATTTTGATAAATAGTTTCAAATGTTGGTTATTTTGGGATTTAGATTTTTAAAATAAAATTATTTGAGAAAAAAATCTTCAATTGTTTATTTAATTATTTATTACCTCCGTTTCTATTTCTTTGTTTTTACTTTCTTCGTCCAAAATTGTTTGTTTAATTTTTTATATTATTTCTTTTATTTTACTCCTCCATCCCAAACTCAACGTTTAAAATAAATAAATTTCAAGTTTTTTTTTTTTTTTGGGACAGACGAATTAGTACATTACAATTACTAATTAACTAAGGATAAATTTCTTAGATATAATTGATAAAGTTGATTATTCAACTTTGATTCACAATTTTGCTTGTAAATCTGCTAGGAAAAACGTGTTTACGTCATATTGAAAGAATATTTCGTGTTTTTATATGAATGAAATGTTCTAACCTACCACCGATAATTTTATATTGATTGTTTCAAATCTACTCCCTCCGTTTCTCCCTCCGTTTCACCCGGCTTGGCTTACCACAATTTGATGTTTTCACGTCCCACTCTCGATTTAAAACATCCTAATAAAATAAAATGGCAAATTGATATTGTTTTTGAAAACGTGAGTTTTGTGGGAACATTATTATGTTTCCTTATTTCAAAAGACTTCTATATGGTAAGAAGATTTTGGGACTTTCATGGAGATTTATAAGTATCTTAATTTTATTAAGAGATTGTAATTATGTAAATATCTTTTATTTATGTACATAGTTTTATATTAGGACTAACCTACTAATATTTGATTTCCTTGTGAGTGTGTTATATGTTTTCATATAGAAAGGAATCTCACAAAGGAAGAAGTCGATTGCATGAAGATCTTCTCCAAGGTGCTCTATAAATACAAGGCTTTCAGCACAAAGAGAAGTTACACAATTTACGAAAGAAAATCACATTCTTCATAGTCATTCGACATTGTAGTTTTAGGTTGTGAGCTTACATCCGTAACTCACATCTAGGTTTTCATAAAGTTCTCTTGTTTTACTTCTGATTGAATAAGTCCTACTTGGGAAAGGGGAGTTGTTCATATCATAGAAGGTGATTAGAACTTGTTTAGTATTTTCATATTTTAGTTTTTCACTTATTTGTTTTTGTAAGAAACATAAGTTTTTATAGTGAAAAGGTTTTTGGGCGTAAGCCTAGTTTGCGATCACACAGATCGATAGCGTATATAACTCTTGAGTTATTGCATTTTATTTACTTTTATTTACTTTATTCCGCTGCATTATCTGTGGATGTGTGGACGGTTGTGAGACACATACGTACTCACATCCTTTGCCTATTGCGTGATCCAAGTTTCCTAGCTACACGAAACTTTCAATTGGTATCGTAGCCAACTCTCGATATATTGCGAGTGTTGATCCGTAAAGTGTAGTCATTATGGAATGCCAAAATCACCAAAATAGGCCTCTGTCTTGGATGGCACAAATTATTCTCTTTGGAAGTCTAAGATGCGAAATTACATCAAAAGTATTGATGAAAGAGCTTGGATGTGCATTCTTGTTGCATGGCAACCTCCTACTTGTGGAGAAAAAGCCATCTTACGGTGTTGGTGAGTCCTTCTTTGAAAGAAAACTGAAGAACAATGGACTCTTGATGAAATACAAGCCGCAAATTACAATTCAAAAGCCATGGGTGCTATTTCCAGCCATGTTTAGGGAATATGTACAAGCTTATAACAAATGAAAGTATAGCCAAATCTGCAGGATATTTTGCAAACTCAATGTGAGGGAGCACCAAGTGTGAAGGCTACCAGGCTTAGGATTTTAATGGATAGGTTTGAGTTACTTCGAATGGAAGAAACCGAGGATATTGTGTCATATCTTTGCTAAGATTCATGAGATTTCAAATGAATGCACAAGTCTAGGAGAATCAATCTCCAATGCAAGACTTGTTAGTAAGATTCTAAGGACCTTGCACGAGAGGTTTAACATTAAAGTAGGCGTGATTGAAGAAACAAAGGACACAAATCTTGTAGGTCTTGACACCATCATAGGAATCTTGACCGTGTTTGAGCTTAACCTTGAGGCTCGAAGAAAAACAAAACACACAGTCTTGCTCTCAAAAGTCTTTCTTTGCATTACCAAGAGAGCTTGTGGAATTATCCTCTGAGATTGACAAGTCAAATCTTGAAGATGAGGATGTTGCTTTTATTTCAAAGAAATTCGGTTCTATCTTGAAAAATAGAAGGATGAGCAAATTTCCCAATAGACCTACATCCAAGATCGTCTTTGAAAAGCCAAAACCTAGCAACGACACTTTGGATTCAAGAAGCCAAGTTTTGAAAATAAATCATCCGAATCATCCAATGTAGGGCATGTCGTGGCTTTGGTCATTATGCCAATGAGTGTGCTAACACACTTAAAAAGAAGGGAATGAGCTTAACCGCTACCCTTAGTGACGGTGAGGATGAGGAAGAAGAAGTGGCTAACATGTCTGTCTTAAATTGCCATTACGTGTGTTCAATGCTTTTTCCGAGATATAGAAGAAAATACTCTTGAAAATCCCTTGGATGTGGGCTCGGTTGTGTACACATACGGTGTCACATCTGAACTAGAGCTAAAGCTGTTTCTCTATTAAAGGAGATTCGGATGATGAAGATGAAGAAAGAGACATTCCCTATGAGGAACTCTTTGCCACATACAAGGTTTGCATACAGATTGGATGAAAAGATTGGACAAAATTGAGATACTTGTTAAGGTAAACAAATCTCTGTCGATAAATTAGTTTGCTTGTGAAGATGAAAAATTTGTACTTTCAAAAGAAAATGATGCTCAAAAGGATACCATTGCAAGACTTGAAGTCCTTGTGACCAAAAGAGAAGTTGACCTTGAAAAATTCAAGAATGAATGTGAAAAAGTGATAATACTTTCACTAAGCTAAACAAAAGTAAAATGAAAATGGAAGAAGCTTTTCTATGGGTCAACGTGACAAAATTGGTATAGGTTTTGAAAATAATTTTGTAAAGGAGGGATATGAGGGTTCTACCTCTAAAAGTGTGAAAAAACAAGTTTTTAAAGAAAAATCATTCTGAGTGAGAAGAGACCAAGGAAGAGGCATTACATTTGCCATTCTTGCCTAGCTCCTGGTCACATTAGGCCCTTCTGTTACAAACTCAAGGCGATAAAAAATCTGGTAATTTCAAACGGCCTCGGATGTGTGAGAAGATGTATACACATCCTAACACACATCCAGTCAATCTGAGACCTCTGCAACCCAAAGAAAACTCTAAACAGGTGGGTAGCCAAACCAATTACCACCTGTAATGTTGTCTACTCTTCCCTCAAGAGTATCTTGTCTCTGCTCTTGGTATTTTGATAGTGGGTGCTCTAGGCACACGATCGGGAACTGCAAGCAGTCCTCCTTGACTATGAAATAATAAATGGAGGAAAGTAAATTTTGGTGGAGGTGCTCAAGGAAAGATTGTTGGGAAAGGAACCCTAGATGTCAAGGGTCTCCCAAAATTGCACAATGTGTACCATGTGGAAGGCTTGAAAGCCAACCTAATAAGCATCGATCAAGCTGTGTGATGATGACCTATTTGTGAAGTTTGATAAGCACTTGTGTGAAGTATTTGATAAGGATAATAAATGTGTGTTTCTTGGTCCTAGATCTGGCGATAATTGTTACCAATTTGGTGACAATCTTTCTTGCCTAAGCTCAAAAGCTAATGATGTCAATCTGTGGCACCAAAAATTAGGGCATGCTAGGCTGTAGAACTCTGGAAGAACTTCAAAGGTTTGAAGCCATTAAAGACCTCCCTAAATGAACTTCAAGAACCCCGATGTCCGTGGTTCATGTCAAAAGGGAAAACAAACAAAAGCATCACATAAAAGGTCAACAATGCTCCACAACTAGATGTTTGGAGATGATTCACACTGATTTAATGGGACCTATTGAAGTAGAAAGCTTTGGTAGGAAAAAGTATGCCTTTGTGTGTGTTGATGATTATTCTAGGTACACTTGGGTAATGTTCTTAAGAGAAAAGTCGAAACAATTGGAGAATTCAAGAATTGGTACAAAAGAGTTAGAAATCTTTATGGTCTTAAGACTGAGGATTAGGTCGACCGTAGTGCGAATATGAGAATCAAATGTTCACCAATTTTTGCAATTCTAAGGGAATCACTCATGAGTTTTCTGCACCAATCACCCACACAGAAATGGAATTCTTTGAAAGAAAGAATAGAACCTTGCAAGAAATGGCGAGGGTCATGCTAAGTTCAAAGAACTTGTCCAAAAAGTTTTGGGCGAGGCTTTAAACAACTTGCTTGTCACATTGGCGATAGGGTGTTTCTAAGGATTGGGAACCGTCACCCCATATCAAATTCTCCTTGGAAAGAAACCAAGCTGTAAAATATTTTCATGTGTTTGGTTGTGTTTGTTATATTCTCAATGATAGAGAATACTGCCAAGTTTGATTCAAAAAGTGACAAAGCAATTTTCATGGGCTATTCCACAAACGGTAGAGCTTACGAGTTTTCAATCTCAAAACTAAGACCATTATGGAATCTGCTAATGTTAAATTTGATGACTCACTTGATCTTAACCTCAAGGCTGGCCGAGGATGATGTTTCGGGTTGCTTGCTAGGCTCGGAAGGATGAAGAAACAGGCCGAAAAAGCAAAAGAAACTTCCAAAGTGCTTGATAAAAATGATGAACCCGACAAGGATGTAACCAAGGATGTGGACACATACGCCTCCACATCGAACCCACATCTGCACCCACATCCACTCAAACTCCTGTGGCGAGGACGGTTCCTCAGATTGATCGAGGATGATGCTCCGAGAAGGTAATGTGAATGGGTGTGTGGATAGGTCAAAGGATATCCCTTCAAAAATCCAGAAAAACCACCCCACTTCACAAGTTGTGGGAGATGTGCATGCTCAGTGAGAACTAGACAAAAGGACAAAGTTGATTATAGAAAGATGGTGGTTTATGGAGTTGCTCCTCGGCATACTCCCGAGGTAAGCTTCGTTGTTTTGTTTCTAAAATTGAACCTAAGAATGTTCTTGAAGCATTGAAAGATCTTGACTGGATTATGGCTATGCAAGATGAATTAATTCAATTTGAAAAGAATGAGGTATGGACTCTTGTTCCTAGACCCTCACATGGTAATGTAATAGGAACCAAATGGATTTTTAAGAACAAAGCGATGAGCAAGGTGTGATAACTAGAAATAAAGCTAGGTTAGTTGCTCAAGGTTACACTCAAATTGAGGGAATTGACTTTGAGGAGACATTTGCTCTGTTGCAAGAATTGAGTCCATTAGGCTTTTGTTAGCCATTGCATGTTACCTCAAAATTACTCTTCATCAAATGGATGTCAAGAGTGCCTTTTTAAATGGGATATTAAATGAAGAAGCCTATGTTGAACAACCTAAAGGCTTTGTGGACTCCAAATATCCTAATCATGTGTATAAAGCGAAGAAAGCTACGTATGGGCTAAAGCAAGCCCCTAGAGCTTGGTATGGTAGGTTATTTGACCATTTGCTTCAATTAGGATTCAAGAGAGGTGAGGTTGACAAAACTTTGTTTGTGAGAAGAAACAAAAAGGAGATTCTTGTGGCACAAATCTATGTAGATGATATTGTGTTTGGGTCAAACTACGACCCTATGTTAGCTAACTTTGTGGATAGCATGACTTCCACATTTGAGATGAGCATGGTAGGAGAATTGAACTTTTTCTTAGGCTTACAAATTAAGCAATTCAAAGATGGGATGTTCATTTCTCAGTCTAAGTATGCCAAGAATCTTGTGAAAAAGTTTGAGCTTGAACACTCTTCACATCAAAGAACCCCAATGGGATCTTCCCAAAAGTTAAGCCATGATTCGGATGGTGAGAGTGTTGATCAAACCCTACATAGAAGCATGATAGGAAGCCCGCTTTACCTCACCGCAAGTAGACGACATTATGTACGGTGTGTGTCTATGTGCTAGATACCAAGCCAACCCTAAAGTGTCCCATCTTAAAGCCTTGAAAAGAATCATTAGGTATGTGAGTGGGATGTGAACCTAGGTCTACATTACTCTAAAGAAACAAACACAAATTTGGTTGGGTACACGATTCGATTGGGTTTGGAAATAGTGATGACGGAAAAAGTACCAGCTGGTGGATGTTTCTACCTAGGTAATAATCTTGTGTCTTGGTATAGTAGGAAGCAAAATTGTGTGTCCTTGTCAGCTCTTGAAATTTGAATATGTTGCCCTTGGGAGTTCTTTGCACACAATTACTTTGGATGAATCAAATGCTAAAAGATTATGGATTAAATAGCAAAGTTTTGACGCTTTTTGTGATAACAAAAGTGCCTTGGACATATCTAAAAATCACTGTTCAACATTCTAGAACAAAACACATTGATATTAGACATCATTTCATTAGAGATCTTGTAGAACAAAAAAGCGTGTGTGCGGAATTTGTTGGGGTGAAAATCAATTGGGTGATATATTTACAAAGGCATTAGATTTGGAGAGATTTTCCTCCTCGAGGAAGTCTCTTGGCTTGTGTGATATCTAAGGTTGTGAGACCAGATGTGTCTCACATCCTCTAACACATCTGTAGATTAGTTTAAGCGAAAAAAAAAAAAAAAAAAAAAAAAAAAAAAAAAAAAAAAATCATAAAAGAAAAAGCCAAAAATATCATGCATTAGCACGAAATTTCTCGGTGTGGTCACTTGTGAGTCTTCATCCTTGACATTATTTTTGATCACTTAATTGTGAGTATTTCCTGTCCATGTAATCTTTTGATTACTTGGTATAACCTTCCTAGGTATCTCACGAGTGGGTGCTAAAAGAAAAAAAATATATATATATATGTGAAAGCAGTTGCTTCACCCTTAGTATGAAGCCATACCATTATGATCAAGTGATTTTCATAAGAAAACTTGAAGTCAAACTTGATAAGATCATTGGGAAAAAGGGCTATCTTTGGGATCAAGTAAAGTGAAAGCTACTCACATTGCAAAAATCCACAACAAAAAATTGGTGGATGCATCCTAGAGGCATTTGTGCGGATTGGATTATTGCTCATTGACTTTTTGTGATCTAAATGTGTCCCAATATGTGACTCACATCCTATGCCACATCCATAAGCTGAGAATATTTCCTTCACTTGTGTGTTTGCATCATGCTAGGCATATTGCATTTTAGGACATATAGGAGCTTTGTAAATATGCTAGTTAATTAATTTTCTCTCTTAATTTACTCTTTGATCATATAGGTTTTTGATCTCCAATATCTTTCATGAAAAGAAAAGATGTGTATCAATCCTTGATTGAAAAGGTTGAAAAATTCTTTTGGGATTTTTTTAAAAATAAAGATATGCCGAAGCAATTTGTGTTTTCATAAAAATCTTACAAAATCTTGATTTATTTTAATCCCTTATTTTCTTGGAAGGTGCTTGTGTGTTACAACCTCAAAGGATTTCTAGCCGTTGGAGGACTCTTAAGGATTTTGAGGTATGTTAAACCTCTTTGAAAAAGGATTCCTAATTTTAGTAGGAAAGGGGGAGCTGTGAGTATTTAATATACCTCACATCCGTCCCATCCCCCATAAACCTTGACAAAACCCTTTGTTCTTCCTCCTCTTTGCTCTCAATCACACACCCTTGCATTAATTCCTCTTTACTCTGTTCAACCAACCCAATTTCTTCTGTTAAATGGCCGAGCATTCGAATATAAGAGAAGAAGATGTTCTTGACATTGTGCCTATTTCAATAGCAAGAAGAGAGGACTCCATTCTCCTAAATCCCGTAATCTCTAAATTTCTTGCTGATTTTTCTTCTCCTTCACCTTCGTCTGAACCAACAATGGATGCTCCTTCTCCCAAATCCTCTTCATTGGAAGCCGTATTTGTTCTGCCGAGGAAAACCCTAAGGCTCCATCCTCTCCGGTGATCCCACCATCGGATGTCGCCATTGCTGTTGAACCTTCCTCAACTAAGAAGAGGAAGTTGACCCAAGAAAAACCCCCAAAGTCTGTTACATCGCCGGTGCCTCCTCGTGGTCTTCGACGATCTGGTAGGACTCGCAAGCTGTCAGAGGCTGACAAAGCTAAGAACCTTCTAAAACACAGCGGGAAATCTACAACGGCCATTGTTCTTGAAGAAATAGAAGAAGATGATGAGGTAATAGTCCCTCTTATTAGGACTAGGGCTAAATCAAAAATTACTCCTCCCTCTGTTATTGATGCTGTCCCTGTGATTAATCCCTCTGAGGTTTTGCCTACTGTTGCTCCCCATGCTGAACCTTTGATCTCTATTGAGACTGATCCCCATGCAATACCTGTTGATCCTATTGCTCCTGCTTCTCCCATAATATCTTCTGATCCCATTATCCCCAATACTGCTTCACCCCCTAGGGATAATGTTTCTAGTCCTGTAGCTGAGCCCTCTGCTCCTCGGGTCTCTAGTCCTGTTGAGGACCTTATTTCATTCAGTGATGATGAACCCCTGGCTAAGATTTTAAAAGATGTAAAGGGAAAGAAAAAGGTAGCTGAGACTGATTTGGAGCCAATAGAAGAAGAGTCTGACTCTAGCTCAGATGATGATGATACTGCTTCGGATGAAAACTACAAGCTTGGGAGAGAAGAGCTAGATCAAGAAAAAGAGGACCAAGTGCTAGATTCCTCTGATGCTGATGATAATGATGTTGAACCCATCAAAGTGCCATTCCCTGTGAAGGATGTGTCTAAGGATGTGCCCACATCCAGACGCACATCTACTCGAAAGAAGGCTGATTTGGGTATGTCATCTTCTCTATCTCTTGTCTCTAACCCCAAACCCTTTTCCAAAAAGTTTACATCCAAAAAGGCTTCGATAGATTTGAGTTAATTTCCTCTAAAGCCTTTGTTGTTGAGATGAAAAGGGATAGGGACACCTTTGTTAAACTTGGAATGGATAAGTTTTTGAGGAAAGAGGATTATTCTTGACTGTGGACCATCCCCTTCCCTTCTATCCAAAATTGGTCTATGAGTTTTATGCCAATCTGCCTAAGAACTTTGATAGAACTTACTCTCATTCCACTGGTGTTTATGTTAGAGGAATATTTGTTCACTTTACACCTTCAGTTATCAATGATTTTCTTGGATTGAGTGATAATCTTGATGATGTAGTTTCTATTGAGGAGGATGAACTGGTTTCTGCTCTCACACATGGAAAGGTCACTTCCTGGCCTGTAAAGCCTAAGGATTTAGGTAGTGGTTCATTATCTTCCCTTTATTGTTTTCTCCACTCCATCCTTGCAGCCAATTTATGTCCCTCCAATAACAAAACTTCTGTTACTAGAATGCAAGCTTTGCTTCTGTATAGATTGGGACTTAAGAAGCGTATTAATTTTGGGGATTTCATTTTTAGAAAAATTTGTGATTATGGAGAGTCTCCCTCGAAAAAATGGTCTTTACCTTACCCTTCATTGATCTCCCAAATTCTCATAGCCAATGGGGTAAAGGCTGAAAGAGGAGAAGAAAGGGTGGAAAACTTTGCCCTGTTTAAGGAATCCAAAACTCTTTTAGACCCCAAGCAGAGGCATGTTGATCTCCCTGTGCTTGTTCTGAACTTGGTATGGAAGATGTGGACACATCCGATGTCACATCCGAAGAGATTTTTGCCGCTCGGATGAAAGATTTGGATCTTTGAAATTGTAGCTGTTGAAGCTCAAAGCCCAAGCCTCTTTAGCTCATGCCAATAATTTGAAAGCTCTTAGAGATAATCTCCTTAGATGGTATGCTAAACTTTCTAGTCAAAAAGGGGGAGATTCTAGTTCAAATGTTGATCTTTGCCTGGAAGTGAAGTGCGGGATCTTCGCCGTGAATGCTTCGTGAATCTTCTTAAAGCTAAAGCTCTTGCTGGCTTTAGGTGGAGACAGTTTGATCTTTGATTTAGGGGGAGAAAAGTTTTTTTGCTGTGATGGTTGCTAAAGACAATTTTTTAATTTTCTGCTTTAGTTTTTAGTTTTTAAAACAATGGTCTGTAATAGCTTTACTTAGGATGTTTCTGAATGGTTTTTTGGTTTTTCTTAATGAACTGCTAGTATTCTGTTCTAATTCTGTTTTTTGCGCTTTTATGTGTGGATGTGTATACACATCTGGACACACATCCATTCAGGGGGAGTTATGTCTTTCAATATTCTGTGGTCATAATATTATGTTTGTTATAAATCTGTGGTTTTGACCAGAAAGTCCAAAATAGGGGGAGATTGAAAACGTGAGTTTTGTGGGAACATTATTATGTTTCCTTATTTCAAAAGACTTCTATATGGTAAGAAGATTTTGGGACTTTCATGGAGATTTATAAGTATCTTAATTTTATTAAGAGATTGTAATTATGTAAATATCTTTTATTTATGTACATAGTTTTATATTAGGACTAACCTACTAATATTTGATTTCCTTGTGAGTGTGTTATATGTTTTCATATAGAAAGGAATCTCACAAAGGAAGAAGTCGATTGCATGAAGATCTTCTCCAAGGTGCTCTATAAATACAAGGCTTTCAGCACAAAGAGAAGTTACACAATTTACGAAAGAAAATCACATTCTTCATAGTCATTCGACATTGTAGTTTTAGGTTGTGAGCTTACATCCGTAACTCACATCTAGGTTTTCATAAAGTTCTCTTGTTTTACTTCTGATTGAATAAGTCCTACTTGGGAAAGGGGAGTTGTTCATATCATAGAAGGTGATTAGAACTTGTTTAGTATTTTCATATTTTAGTTTTTCACTTATTTGTTTTTGTAAGAAACATAAGTTTTTATAGTGAAAAGGTTTTTGGGCGTAAGCCTAGTTTGCTGATCACACAGATCAGTAAGCGTATATAACTCTTGAGTTATTGCATTTTATTTACTTTTATTTACTTTATTCCGCTGCATTATCTGTGGATGTGTGGACAGTTGTGAGACACATCTGTACTCACATCCTTTGCCTATTGCGTGATCCAAGTTTCCTAGCTACACGAAACTTTCAGTTTTACTCCCCCGTAGTGTCACCATTTTTAGCCCGACACGGAAATTAAGAAAATAGGTGGGAAGAAAAAATGTTGTAAATGTAATTTGAAAATAGGAGAGAGAATTAGTGGAGAAAATAGTGAATTTAAAAAGTGTTGTGAGTGTAGAGGAGAAAGAATTAGTGGAGGGAATAGTGGATGAGATAATAAAATATTAATAAAATATTTCCTTTTTAGGAAAGGTGACGCTTCAAACGAGACGCTATTTTGGGTAAAAAGTGACACTTCTAGAGGGACGGAGGGAGTATATTAAATGTGAGTTTGAGAGTACTTTTTTGTGGCTTATAATCATTTTTGAAGCTCAAAATCACTTTTAATAGTGTTTGGATAACAATAGTGATTATGATTTTAAGCTGTTAAAACGCAAAAAATTGTGTTTTCGTAGAAGCAGTTATGACCCAGCTTTTCCTAAAAGTGATTCTTAGAAGTTGTTATTTGTGTTCTTTTTACAATAATAACCTCTATCTCTTTTGTACATTTATTATATCGAGATCATAAAGGTTATTTTTGGTATTTATCTTTCATAATCAGTTTTGAACATATATTATCCAAACATACTTATAAATTTTAGTATTTATTACAAATAATCGATTTTTCTAGAATCACTTTTGAAAAATCACTTTCAGGAAATCAGAAGCAATGCCAAACTCACCCTAAGTGGGACTCACTTTGTCATATTCACACCAACAATTCATTTACTATTCCTGTTATTCATTATTTCTCATATTTTATTTTTTATACTCACAATACCTATTTCACTTATTCTCTCTTCTTTTATTATAATAGTACTAGTACATGCCCGTGTCCAAGGACACGGGTTTATTTTATTTTTTTTAATTTTTTTTTTTAATTAAATTTTTTTTTTTTAATTAAATTTTTTTTTTTAAGGGCAAAATGAGAAAGAAACAAATGTATGAGGACAAAATAAAAAATTTGTCGCTTGACACTATTCATAGTACTGTAGCACCCCTTCCCTCATTTATACTATAGATTTCTTAATATTTTTGTGGGGGAGAGAATCTTAAGTCAAGTGAATGAGACGGAGGGAGTATTTATTTAAAAAAATTACTTACTTGAGGGCCCCATTTGAGAAATTGGACTAGGCCCAAAATCTAACAGGACCGGCACTGATTTTAAAACACTAATAAAATTCAGGCCTTTTTTACGCTTCTTTTAAATACTCACGAGAGAGAAAATTGTGTTGACAATTGAAATACGAATATACTAAACTGAACCTTCGATCCTCTCGAAACGTGGATACGTTTTTCCGTCGTGGAATCGGAAGGTTAGCTATCGCACAATTGTTAATTATGTTTCATTGATTTCATGTTTGATTGGATTAACTTCAGATCTACAATTTGATTATTCAGTTTATTCTTCAATTAAACTTTGTTGAATTATCCCTTAATTGCTACCTGTTTATCGATGACAATATCGATTGAGATCGCATGATTTTTAATTTTGATCTAGTATATGATGTTCGTTTCATAGATTTCGAATGTTTTTATAACGGATCTCTCTGTGTAAATGTGTGTGTGCACCGCCGCGGGGTTGGGTGGGATGGAAGATGGATCTGAAACGGACTGTTTGTTAATCTCTTATAGGTTTGTAATTGGAACTGAAATCTAATATACAAGCATCGAAATAAAAAAAATATCTCGTGTGATTCACATTTAAGGCAGTGTCTGTGAATTGGAGTTGAAGCTCATATAATTCATGATTTAAGCTAATTTTGATTGAATTTTAATTTATAGGATTTGTAGGTTTGAGTGCATGTTGGATTCGTTCAGGCATATAAATTGTAGCTGATATATTTGGTTTTGCACATTCAGTTTTTGACATGATCTGATTCGTTGTGTTGTTATCCCTCCTTTTCCCCTTCCGAGTTCAGTTACCTTTACAATACATCTTTCTTTGTTGAGTTCCATAACATCCACACCTTTTCCATTCGTTGTGCTGCTCATTTGCTCTCTTCTTCATGTATTATGCTGGCATGCGTTTATGGCAAGCCTAGCTATGTGTGAGAAGATAAATTACGTTTTTGGGTACTAGGGCTAGTAGCTCCAATTGTCAAGGATACACATTTATCTCCAGCTGGGTAACCTTTAAGGCTGTGTGTTGGTGATTATTCATTAATTTACAGTGACTAGTGTAGCTTCTCTATGTATATATCATCCTTAGGCTATTAAACTCCACAGTCCATGTTCTTGGGCTGGAATCCCCAGCTAAAATTCTAATATTACAACCTAGAGTCATTTTTAATTGACACGCCAGCTCATTTTTTTGACCCAGAAGAACTAAATGGCCAAATGGGTATTTGATGGTTGATGTTATCAACATTTAGTGGTATTATTTTCTGGACATCATGCATTCCAGCAACTCACTTTTGTTGCGTATCATATTTTATGTGTAGGTGGATACAAATTTTTTGAAAAAGGATGGCTTCTTGCTAATAGCCTAATAATGCGTTTCATGGCAGATCTCAATGTTACTGGCTACTGTTGTGAATGACATTATTGTTGAAGCGTAAACTATCATAGAAATTTGTATACCTATTCTGCTGTGTTACAGTATGTTTTTGTTTTTCATTTATTTCCACCTGAAAAATTTCATTCTCTTGTGCGGTCACTAAGCATATTGTTCACTTTGAGCCAGCAGTAATTATTTTGTTAACTTGAGACCTATGATGCTCGGACTCTTTGGTTAACCCCGCCGGACCCTTTTTAACAAGACTAAAATAGGAGTGTCCGACACGGGTACGACGGGGTAAACCAAAGAGTTCGAGCATCGGAGCTTGAGACTGTTATGCTGCAACCCATTTATGAATTCATATTTATTTTATCAAGTTGATTTCTTCCTCCTCTCATCTAAACAAACAGACTCATATTATGGTCTTTTAAAACCTCTGAGTAGCCACTCAATTATTTCTGCAGAGGCTGGGTTTCCTTTTAAATTTTAAGCATTGGCCTGCTTAAGTTAATATTGAGTTCCCTTGAATTTCATTTACTCCTAGTTGATTTTTTTTTTTATTTTTCTGATTTAGCAGGTGGTTGACTAGTTCGGTCAAATAAGATGGGAGGTGGATTTAGAGTGCTTCATCTGGTTCGGCCATTTTTGTCGTTTTTACCCGAAGTTCAGAGTGCAGACAGGAAAGTCCCATTCAGAGAGAAGGTTATCTACACAGTGATTTCTCTTTTCATCTTCCTAGTATGCAGCCAGCTTCCGTTGTATGGTATACACTCTACAACAGGTGCCGATCCTTTCTACTGGATGCGTGTCATTCTTGCCTCAAATCGTGGAACTGTTATGGAGCTTGGCATAACCCCTATCGTTACATCCGGACTTGTGATGCAACTCTTAGCTGGGTCGAAGATCATTGAAGTCGATAATAATGTGCGCGAGGATCGTGCCCTATTGTAAGCATCTTATGACCCAGCTCCTATTCATGTAGTCTCTGCTTTTTTGGGTTCAAGCTCCTAAGTTTTTGGCTGTCATGTAGCTGGTTCTAAACTGTATTAGCTCCACTCTCTTTTGTTCTCATTTCTCAGACATACCCAATTGATTTGCCTGTCCAATTGATTTGCCTGTATATATTATATCTGACGCACTATGTTGTGAAGATGTTTGTGCTTTCGACTTGCTTCATGCCTGGCAGCTCCTCGACAAGCTGTTTGGCTATATGAGTTGGATCTTTTTGTTGCTTCTCTTTATATATTTATATATAAATCGCAATTTCTGCTGTTTCTACCTTGTGTGCCTGATATGAGTTCAGGTTTTCAGGACTTGTAATGGCTTTATGTTCTAAGTGTAAGGTGATCTTCATTTTTATGTATCAGTCTCTAATTATGCTCCTTCCGCTTCTTAGGAATGGCGCACAGAAGTTACTGGGAATCCTGATAGCTGTTGGCGAGGCAGTTGCTTACGTTCTGTCGGGAATGTATGGTAGTGTTGCCCAACTTGGGGTTGGAAATGCAATTCTTATTATTATTCAGCTTTGTTTTGCTGGCATCATCGTAATATGCTTGGATGAACTTCTGCAAAAAGGATATGGTCTAGGATCTGGAATTTCCCTCTTCATAGCAACCAACATCTGGTAGGCTCAGTTTTTTGGATTACCATCAATAAGCATTATATTTAGTATCTAGCACTGAAGAATTTTGTGATTACTTTTGTAGTGAAAGCATCATATGGAAAGCATTCAGTCCCACCACAATCAATAGTGGACGTGGAGCTGAATTTGAAGGAGCCATTATCGCTTTGTTCCATCTGCTTATAACTCGAACAGACAAGGTTCGAGCGCTTCGTGAAGCATTCTACCGACAAAACCTTCCAAATGTGACAAACTTACTTGCGACAGTCTTGGTGTTCCTTATTGTCATCTACTTTCAAGGGTTCCGTGTGGTTTTACCAGTGAGATCAAAGAATGCCCGCGGACAACAGGGCTCTTATCCAATTAAGCTGTTCTACACCTCCAACATGCCCATCATTCTTCAGTCAGCACTCGTATCCAACCTGTATTTTATTTCACAGGTATTGTATCTTTATACTCCCTTCTTCCCAAATCGCATGTTTAATTTTAAGTTTGAGAGAAATTTAAGAAGATTGAGATTTAAGCATTTTTAGTAGAATAAAAAAAGGGCAAACCCCGGTGCGCCAAGCGCTCCCCGCCAAGCGGGGATTGGGAGAGGGAACCATTTGCTAGAGCCTTCCCCTTACAATTGCCAAGAGGCTGTTCGCCAAGGTTCGAACCCGTGACCATATGGTCACCAAAGGAGCAACTTAACCGTGATTTAAGCATTTTTAGTAGCATAAATACATAAAAAAATTATTGATCTCACCATATTGCATCATGAGTGTTAGTCATGTTAATGTGACAAAAATTTTACGCTGGCTGTCACATGCCTACCGCAACCCTCGCCCTTTATCCTGACTTGGGACAGGCAGGGATAAATCCTTGGTGGGTTTGCATCATGAGTGTTAGTGTGAACTAGAATTTGTTGTTTGATGATGAATGATATAGTAACTTCTCTTAAATTCGGACATTCATTTTGGGACAAATTTTTGGAAAAACAGACATTCACTTGAGACTGATAGAGTATAAGTCTTTTGTTAATTCCTTTCTTTTTCCTTTATATTAAGACTGTCTAGTGATATTTTGCTTGCATACAGTTGTTGCACAGGAGATACAGTACAAATTTTCTTGTGAACCTTTTGGGCAAGTGGAAGGAATCTGAATATTCCGGTCAATCCATCCCTGTAGGTGGTCTTGCTTATTACATTACAGCCCCATCAAGGTAACTATCTTTCTAGCTGTTTTAATGCGTTCTCTTGTACATTAGTGAACATCAGTTTCAGTTTAAGTAGCCCTAACATTCTGCTGTTGGGAACTAATCTGTTAAAACCATTGTAACTTACTTCAATTACTGCTTATATAGCTTGGCAGATATGGCAGCCAACCCTTTCCATGCGCTATTTTATATCGTATTTATGCTGTCAGCATGTGCTCTGTTCTCAAAAACTTGGATTGAGGTATCTGGTTCCTCTGCTAGAGACGTGGCTAAGCAGCTCAAGGTATTCTCTCCCTCCATCTCTCTGAACAATCATACTCCTTCCGTCCCGGAATGATGTTTTCACTTTTTTTTGTTGGTTGTCAATTTGAATGAAGTATGGGTTATAATTTAGGTTGATTTAAAAATTGTTATCGATATTATTTATATTGGTGTATCAATAACAAGTTTTAGATTTTCATTGGTATAATTGAATTAACCTAGTATTATTGCTTAAAGTTCGTTCAAATTGACAACGAAAAAATTGAAAACATCATTCCAGGACGGATGGAGTAAACAAAATACATGAACATCCATCTAGTCAATTCTATCATTGTTACTCCCGTTAGTTCATTCTTAGTTTGTGTTATTCATTTAAATTTAATAAAGCAACCCGGTGTTACAAAAGCTCTCATTATGTGTGTGGTCAAGGGGAGGCCGGGCCCACATTCTTTGTTTTTGTCACTCCTTTAAGGTTAATATCAATACATAATTTATGACCTGATTGAAGATGGCATTGTTGATAGGATATCCAAGTTCAAAAATTATTATCGAGTGAATTTTTCCGTTTCTTCTCTTTACATGTTTGTATGCCGTTGACTTTTTTCAGGAACAACAAATGGTGATGCCCGGACATAGAGAATCAAATCTGCAGAAGGAACTTAATCGCTACATACCCACAGCAGCAGCGTTTGGAGGCATGTGCATTGGGGCGTTGACAGTGCTAGCAGATTTGATGGGGGCAATCGGTTCCGGAACTGGAATTCTGCTAGCAGTCACCATCATTTACCAATACTTTGAGACCTTTGAGAAGGAGAAAGCCAGTGAGCTTGGTTTTTTCGGTTTCTAGTTTATTTCCATTTCTGGCCCTTTTTATCGGTGGTGCGTTGGAGCCCCACCCCACCTCACCCCCACCCCACTCCACCCCACCCCACCTCACCCCCACCCCCTACCAACATACACAGTTTTAGTGAGCCGAGAAGTCAAGAGTATATCACCTTTTAACAACAGGTGTCAAGACTTAGAGAGAGCATAGTGTAGCTATTTTAGTCTGAATTTTTTTCTTTTTGATCAAGGGAATGTGGAAACAGACCAAGGTCTCGTAATCTCGTATGCCAAAGTCATTTAATAAATAAAAAAAAATAGTAATGAAATTTTTGCAAAATATTATTATATTTAGGCGGTTAGTGCAAAATGCTCCTGCTTAAGATATAAATTATATAAGTATAATATTTTTTACTTATTTACTCCCTCCGTGTCATACGAAACTTCACCTTTTATTCAAATGAGTGTCTCGTTAGAAACTTCACACGTTTACTAAAATGGTAATAAATGTGGGTCTTATTTGTCAATCTCTCACTTTTTTCTCACATACTTAAACTGTGGGCCCATTTGACATACTCTCTCCGTCCCACGTAACTGTGGACCTACTTTTTGGGTGTGAGAATTAAGGAAAAGTAGGAGAGAGAAATAGGTGGAGGAGGTGTTTGTGAGTATGAAAAATTAAATAGGAGAGAGAATGAGTGGGAGGAATAGTTAGGAGAGAGAATGTTGTGAGTGTAAAAGTGAAGTAGGAGAGAGAATGAGTGGGTGAAATAGTGAATATTCTTTGCCATTTTGGACAGTCCACACTAATGTGGGACGTCCCAAAATGAAAATAAATCCACACTTATGTGGGACGAAGGGAGTATTCACTAATTTTTCCATCTTACACATTTAAATTGGGGGCAATTATTAATTGGTCCCTGATTCTAATGAAATCAACCAACTAATCCATGGAATATGGGAATCGACCATTAGGTCCCTTGCCTACATATGGACACGCGTGTCCATTATAAAGTTCAGAAACTACATCTATGTCATTTTCTATCTCCTTAAAACTTTAAAATGAAATATTTTAAGATCTAGAAATCAAAAAAAAATTCTGAAACCACCGTTGTGGTCGTATCGTCAATACGAATCAAACTAGCAGCATCAACATATAATCTGGAGCAAATTTGAGAAATTCACAGTTTTTATAAGTTCACAGTTGTTTTTGATAAGTTCACAGTTGTTTTTTACATTTGTTCTAATAACAATTAAGAGAAGTTCACAGTTGTTTTAGCTAAATTCATGATTTCTACATGAAATTGACTATTATTTACTTCATTCACAGATTTTTTTAGTTAAGTTCACAGTTGTTTTTGTTAAGTTCACAGTTGTTTTTAGTATTTTATAGCCTTTATTTTTTCAATTTTATGAGATTATTTGACCTATTTGTTAAGTTCACTGTTGTTTTTTGTTAAGTTCACAGTTGTTTTAGTCTTTATGGCCTCTATTTTTGCAATTTTATGAGATTGTTTGACATATGTGTTATGTTCACAGTTGATTTTACTTACGTTAACTATTGTTTTTTGTTAAGTTCACAGTTGTTTTAGTCCTTTATGACCTCTATTTTTGCAATTTTGTGAGATTACTTGACATTTTTGTTATATTCACAATTATTTTTACTTAAGTTCACTGTTGTTTTTAGTCTTTTAGGGCCTCTATTTTTGCAATTTTATAAGATTATTTGACATATTTGTAAAGTTCACAGTTATTTTTTTGCATTTGTTCCAATAACAATTAAGAAAAATTCATAGTTGTTTTTACTTAAGTTTACTGTTGTTTTTTGTTAAGTTCACAGTTGTTTAAGTCCTTTATGGCCTCTATTTTTGCAATTTTATGAGATTATTTGACATATTTGTTATGTTCACAGTTGTTTTTACTTAAGAAAATACAATTTATCAATTAAGGGAATTAATTTAATTAATACGAGAAAAGAAAAATAAATTCGAGTTATTACAAGTTGATTACTTCCTCCGTCCCAAAATGAATGTCTTCCTCCTAGTTTTAGTCTTCTAATATGAACATAAAACTTTGCAATAAATATATCAAATTCCACTAATACCTTCACACTCCCAGCAAAACGAGTTGAAAGAATTAATTAGTTGCTGAAATAATATTTTTTTAATTAATTCAACAGTTAAATCCCAGAATGTTGAGATCTCAACCATGTTGAGGTGGATTGTAAAGCAGCTAAGCATGAATTATAGTTGTTAGTTATCACAGTTGCAAAGCAGTAGGAACTACAATGCGCATCCGAAGACCTTTATTTTTGATCGGAGATTGTCTCGAGTTCAAGCCGGAATTAATCTAGATCTGGCCGGAATTAATCGTGGAATTTCCAGATATGGCCGAAATTTCTTTGGCCTGATGAAGGGAGGGAGGCCGGAGATACGGAGGGGAGTGATGGCCGGAGAGTGAGAGAGAGATGGTTGTCGGAGTAGGGGAGACGGTAGCCAGAGAAGAGGATACAGTCACCGGAATAGGGGGAGATGGTCGCCGGAGGTGGGGAAGGGAGAGGTCGCCGGAGGTGGGGAGGGTAGAGAGAGAAAGTAGGTAGCTGATTCAAAATGAGTGTATGTATGTGTGTGGGGAGAGGATGAAAGAGTGTGTTTAGTTTTGGGATAGGTGTATTTAGGAAGTGAGGGACTTTGTGGAATATTCATAAGGATTGTGGATTAGGTGGTTAAGGCCAAAATGTCATTGAATTAATTGGTTGATTAACTTGGAACGAAGGACCCCTTGGTAATTTCCCCTTTAAATTATGAACTATACTTGTAAGACCATCTGCCATGATTTCAACACCTCTTTCACTTTATCACTCCACATCAACTCTCTCCCTCCTATACCTAATTTATCAACTACTTTTCAACTTTTACACTCTACAATGATTTTTATACTTTACGATGGTTTTGTTTATAAAAATTCAACACCCTTCCAACTCATCATCCTATACCCCACCACTTTTATTTTATTTTATATTCTTTATTTTTATGATTAGTAAAATTATTATTATTATTATTAAAAAAAAGGTAATTAAAAAATTTATATTTAAAAAAGAGGGTTTTTTTGGGATCCATTTCTACCCCACCACTTTCATGATTAGTAAAATTATTATTATCATTTATATCCCACCACTTTTATAAAAATTATTTTTATGATTAGTAAAATTATTATTATTATTATTATTATTATTATTATTATTATTATTATTATTATTATTATTATTATTATTATTATTATTATTATTATTATTATTATTATCATTTATACCCCACCACTTTTATTTTATTTTATATTCTTTATTTTTACACCCTACAATGGTTATTATTGGGATCCATCTCACTAAAAAGATATTGAAAAATTAAAAAAGAAAATTAACAAATGATAATTAAGAAATTTATATTTAAAAAAAAGGATTTTTTTTTCTGTGTCCAAATCAAATTAAACAAGTCTCTATTTATAGAGAAAAAAAATTATGAATTTTGGTGTAATTTTTTTTTTTAAAAAAATTAATTTATTATAAAATAAGAGTTGGTCTTATAAAAAACTAGTTTTTTCTTAAGATATGAAAAAACGTGTTTTCAAATTAAGCGGTGGCAATTTTGTAATTACTGGCAACCATGTTCAAAATAAACGGTGGCATTTTTGTAATTACTGGTTTTCTCGTTTATGCCAGTGTCTGTTTAACAAACTGCCAGTGTGATAAAGTGCCAGTTCATGTATCACAAATTGCCAGTGAAAAAAGTGCCAGTACCAATTTAACAAAGTGCCAAAGGTAACCGACACCTGGCACTTTGTTAAACCGGCACCGGCACTTTTACACCTGGCACTTTTATATACATGAGCGGCACTCTTCACATTGACGCTCTGTTCAACTAACATTTGGCACTTTGTTACACTAATATTTTCTTTGGCTCTCAAAAACACAAGCACCGGCATTCAAAAAACAAGGACTGGCATTCAAAATCACGTACACCGGCACTCAAATACACGTACTGGCTGGCACTCAAAAATATTTTTGCTGGCTTTCAAAACACAAGAGCGGCACTTCAAAATACATGAATTGGCACTCAAAAACAAAAACGGGCATTATTTTACACGGAGCGGCACATCAAAATCCTCCAGAATACTCTCAAAAATACAAATGGCACTCCAAAATACATTAAGCTGGCACTCAAAAAAAATAAACACGGGCATTCAAAAGAAATTGACGTCAAAAAATCGTCCGCACCATTGTCGTCGTCTTCATTCAAGAGCAATTGCTCAAGGTCATCAACAGTGAAATTGACGGAATCATTTTGAAGGGGAGGGTTCATCGACTTAGAAATCAAAGAAATTGACGTCAAGAAAATCGTCCCACTCAAATCCTTCACCGATTGGATTACCAATTGGAAAATCAACGACGGCTTGAATCAGGAAGATGGAGATAAAGGTGCAGTCGGAGAAGATGGTGGGTTTGGCCGGTTGATTTGGGTTTGGCGATGGTGATTTAGGGCATTGATTGGGGGTTGGAAGATGGAGAGAAAGGTGGTTTAGGGCGTTGATTGGGGATTAGGGCGATGGAGATTGGATCGGGGGTTGACTGGAGAGAAGGTTGCCGGCGATTGGTGTGGTGAAGAAGGCGCCCAGGTGGATTTTGTGTGAGGGAGCTTGGCGATGGAGAGCAACGAACTTGGTTTTGCGGATAGAGAGAGGTTAGAGAGAGAGAGAGAGAGGTGTCCGTCCGTTGAGACCGTTAAGGGAAAACACGTTTTTTGTTAAGTTAACAAAAAACGTGTTTTTTATAAGTTTTTGGCATAAAATAATTGAGATAAAAAAATCGGATAAAAGAAAAAAAATCTGAAATTCAGCTAGCCAATCATAGTCTGCCACGTGTTTCAATTAAAAAAAAAGTATTTTCCACCTGTACTGCGCGCGCCAACTTTGCCCAATCATAGCATGCCACGTGGAATCTCGGCCGCCCCTCTCTTTTTATCACATGCTGTAAAATTACAACACCCAAATTTTACAACTCCCCCTACAATGATTTCAACACCCTCCAACTCATCATCAACACCCACTTTCAACACCATTGTAGATGATCTAATACCAACTCATTACTATTCTCTCACAATCCATTTTCCACTCATTATTTTTGCTTATTCTTGTGTCACTTTGAAAGTGATGAAACTTCAAATTATTTATATTTTGTGATATGATTGATTTGTTATTGAGTAACTCTTGTAAAAAATTAGTTTTTTTAAAATGTTATAAAAAATTAATTTTCAGAGAACAGTCATCACTCTTATTAATTAGACTTAGCTTTAAAACTAATTTTTTTTTTTTATTTTTATAAAAAATTAATTTTTTGCAAAATTTTAACTTTGTTATTTAGAAACGTGAAATTAAATTGTTCAAATAAAAAATGATGACGAGATGATGATAGAAATATGATTCCCTGGTTGGCTTGGCTAGGCTAGGTTAGTAATTCACTCAATCGTTTGTCTGGCTGGTATGAGGTGATAGGATAGGAGAACCGTGTACATATGGGCAAGCCAATACATAGTACATATGATAAGACTTAGCTATAAGTTGTACCTTTTCTTCCCTCCAATTTCTATCTTTCTTTCATTATTATTTTCTTTTTCAAACTTTAGTTGTTGATTTCAAAATTGACGATTCATTTTCGTTACTATCTAAATAAAAATTACTAACATTATTTATTTTGAGACGGATAAAATATTATTTATAAAAGACTTCTATCTGTAAATTCAAATTCGTTTGTTTATTTATGGTGCATTATATTTCTATATTTTAGTTCACTTGATAATTTTTCTATTTGATATTTATAACGATAATAAGTATATCATTTATAAGAAAGATTATACTCCCTCCGTCCCGCCCGAAATGGCATTTTTGGATCCTTGCACGGGAATTAAGAAATGTGATGTAGGAAAGAGAAAGAGTGTATAGTGAAATAAATATTGTGAGTGAAAGGTGATGTAGGAAAGAGAAAGTGGGGTAGGAAATAGTTAGTGGATATTTATTGTGAGAGTATGACAAGTGGATCTCACAAATAAAGAAGTAATAAAAAATTTTCCATTTTTGGGTTATACCCTTTCAAATGGGACGCCCAAAAAAGAAATTTGTGCCCTTTCAGACGAGACGAAGGGAGTATACTATATGTCAATATATAAAAGTGGATTTGCATACTGTTGAATAGTGGCGAAGGAAAAAAAAAAAAAAAAGGTCAAGATTGCTTAAAAAAATGTAATTTTCAGAAGCAAATTTGTTACAAAGGGAGTCAAAATCACATTAAAAAAAATTCACAAGCAAAGGGATTTAAATTGACAAAAAATATTTATAATATACCTATTTTTTAGAGGTGCTATATTGATATTTTCCAAGATTTAAGAGGTCAAGTGACCCTCTCACATGTAAATGACTTCACACTGCTGTTAAGTAGGGGTGGACATGGTTTGGTTTAAATTGCGGTTTGAGATCGAATCGAACCAAATCACGTAGTTTGGTTTGGTTTTTTTTATATAAATGGTTTAGCTTGGTTTGAAAATTTAATAAACCGTGTGGTTCGGTTCAGCTCGCAGTCTGGAACCTCAAAACCGAACCAAACCGAAACCGAACCAAACCGATTCAGACCGAACCGCGGTTTGGAATCGTGAAACCGAACCACGGAACAGAACCATGAAATTCTTGAATCGAAATCCTAGCCGTTCATTAAAAATTAAAGATGAATCACAACCACTGATTTGAAAACCCTAGATTGAAACTCCTTAACTCAAACTACCTCCTCATTTTTCATATCTTCTTTCTCAGTTTGTATCCTTATATGCTGCCTTTTGTATCTTTATTTTAGACAATGTCTTGTAATTTGTTTTGAGATGGTTTCTTTTGTTGTACTTGTTAGAACAATGAAATTTCAGTTTACTAAAACTCATTCCTATTTGGATAGTAGTATTTGTGTTTTATGTTTAATATATATGATTGCTAGTTTGATAAAAAAAATATGTAAAGAGCAACGCTTTTAGTTGGACAGGTTTGTAGTTCGGATAGCGGTCTAGACCGCAGTTCGGACTACGGTTTGAACCGTTTATGAAACCGTGGTTTGAGATCGAACCGAACTAAACCGAGGTGGTTTGGTTTGGTTTGGTTTGAAATTATCTATGGTTCGATTTGGTTTGGAATTTTTCCAAACCGAGTACTAGCGATTTGATCTCCAAATTCCTTTCAAACCGAACCAAATCGAACCATGTCCACCCCTACTGTTAAGTGTTAACATACAAAAATAGAGTGTGAGAATGTCATATTGAAACTTATGATAATTCATTTCAAATTTTGTGTTTTTACTTTTCTTAGTCTCTATTCAAAAAAAAAAAAACATACTCCGTCCGTCTCACGATAATATATAAAATTTCCTTTTTGAGCGTCCCACAATAATATATAACTTTCCTAAAATGGAAAGGAATCTTTACTATTTCCTCCACTCATTCTCTCTCCTACATTATTTTAATACTCATATCACCATTATAATTTACTATTCTCTCCACTCATTCTCTCTCCTATTTTATTTTCACACTCACAACACTTTCAATATAATACTTTCTTCTTAATTTCCGTACATTGACAAAAGTCTATAAATTACTGGGACGAAGGGAGTATAGAATAAGCAAACTTTGAAAATTCCTTTTTTGTTTTTTGGTTTTTTTTTTTTTAAGATGAGCAGAAAAAAAGAGAGAAGAAAATTGGATCCTCTCCAATCTTGATTTGTCCGTGGCTCCTATTTGGGGTTAAACTTGTTTGGACTATAACGGTAATTGAACGGTATAAAACGAGGTACGAACGTAGATTATAATCGTGCAAGTCTTAATGGATTGGATAAGTCTCAATTATGATAAAGAGAGTGGGTCTTCCCTACCTATTTTCGTCATGCCTACTCGTCATTTTTCACTATATCGACCTAGACATAGCAGAGCGAACAAGAGTAGGTCTGCTGAGAAACGCGTTTCTCCATAACTATGGAGAAACGTGTTTTTAATAGCCAGAAGCTATACGTTTGATAACCAGAAGAAAATTTCTGGATATCAGTCTCAAAGGGTTCTGGATATCCAGAAGCTTTGGAACGGATATCCAGAAGCCTTTGGGCGGATATCAAAAATAGATTTGAAGTCAAATCCGAGGCCAAGACCAGAAATTGCTTATTGAAGGTTTACGGATATCCGAGAAAACCTTGAATGTATATCCAGAAACCATCGAATGAATATCCAGAAACATTTTGAAAGTTTACGGATATTCATTTTGAAGGTTTACGGATATCCAGAAACCTTCAAATGTATATCCAAAATCATCAAATGAATATCCGAAACATTTTGAAAGTTTACGGCTATCATTTGAAGGTTTCTGGATATCACTTTCATAAGCTTCTGGATATCCTTTCAAAGGGTTCTGGATATCCAGAACCTTTGAGACTGATATCCAGAAGTAACCATGGGACAAGGTCATGGCCAATACAAAAAGTTTCTGGATATCCTTTCAAAAGATTCTGGATACCCGTAACCCGTTTCTCCATAACTTATGGAGAAACGCGTTTCTCCCTAGATTTTACGAGCGAACAATTACTAAGACACTGAATTATTGTATCTCGACAAGGCACACTCTCTTATTCCGAGCAAGACATTCATCAAAGCTGACGAGGGCTTCATCAAAAGACGAGGATACCTTCCTCGTTCACCATTCAGGACAAGTAAATGGGCTTCCCTATCCTTACTTCCCTGTTCCTTAGCACTCATTCAGACCGACCAATCATAACATGCCGAGGAGCTTCCCTCCTAGGCACACGTACAAAATGCAATTACCTAAGGAAAAAAAATGCAATTACCTAATCCTACTCAAACAAGAATTATGGGTAATTATAATACAATTAGGATTATAACCTCATCTCACACGTTTTCATATTCAAAGATGGACTCTACATCCTACACCTATAAATACAAGCAATAATTCACATTATTTTTGTAACGCATCTCTTGACTCTCAACTCTTGTCAATTGATTTGCTATCTATATCACACAAATATTTACTCTCACACCGGAGGGCGTTCGCCGGTGAAGCCCCGAATTAATTTACGTGTTTGTTTTTCTTTTTCAGTTTATTCAAACCTCCAGAATACAACATGTCGCTCAATTTGGACTGATTCGAACGTTTTTGTCATCATCATCATCAGTAATATTTTAATTTAATATTTATTGTTTGAAAAAGAAAATATTAGTGTCATAAGTTTTTGTTATTTTATTGCACACTTTACAGATGAAACTTTTGAGTGTAATTTCCTGATTAAGACTGATTACCTAAAGACTTTAACATTATACTTAACAAATCCTATAATTCTCTCAATAATTTTTATAATCTCATATGACTAAAATAATCAATTATCTCAATAGTTCTTATAATCTCACCTATTTGACTTTTTTAGCAACGCCTATTTGACTTTTTAGTGGGTAAGAAGAAAGACCACATTTACTGAAATTTCTTAAATACCCTGAAGTCATTAAAGATGAAATTAAATGCTCACCCATTCTAAGAGTCCATTATTAGTTTGTTAATTTTTCTAATTAAAAGTCAAATTTTAAAATAGAAGCTAAAAATATATACTCCCACTTCCCACTGTCCCACACCAATTGATACTTATTTCCTTTTTTAACCGTCCCACACCAATTGATACTGTCCAAAATGAAAGGAAATCTTTACTATTATTCCCACTCATTCTCTCTCTTATTTCACTTTTACACTCACAATTTTCTCTCTCCTAACTATTTCTCTCTCCCATTCATTCTCTCTCATATTTAATTTTTCATACTCACAACATTTTCTTCCACTTTTTCTCTCTCTTACTTTTTCTTAATATGTGTGCCCATTTTTTTGATATCTATTGGTGTGAGACGGAGGGAGTATTTATTTGTCGTACCAAATTTCTTTCATGTTTATAATATTATACTCCCTCCGTCCCAATCTAAATGTCCAAACTTTCCTTTTTGGGCGTCCCATTGAAAATGTCCCATTTCCAAAAAAGGAAAGTTTTTTTCACTATTCAACCCACTCATTCTCTCTCCTACTTTACTTTTACACTCACAACATTCTCTCTCCTAACTATTCCTCCCACTCATTCTCTCTCCTATTTAATTTTTCATACTCACAACATTTAAACTTTTTCTCTTTCCTACCTCACTTTTTCTCTTTCCTACCTCACTTTCCTTAATTCTCGCGCCGGAGCCATTTTTGGACATTTAAACTGGGACGGAGGTAGTAGTTTTATTGTATAATGCAGAATAAAATTATATAGTTAATAAAACTTATAAAAAGACAAATGTATAAAAATATAAAATTAGTAGATTGATTTTCCTTATCTTCTTTTCTAGTCTATATAGAAGTAATTTTTTGGTATATTTAAGTTGACTTAATTGACTTCTGACTTCTCTTATTTATCTACCAAATATCAGAGTTCATTCTCGTTGGATAAAGCCAACCGAGTTACTAGACTTAATAATAAGGAATAATAAGGAATGAATAATGTATGATAGCCAAAAATAGGTTGATACAGTAAGTGCGTAAGAATTTTTGGGTGTATATTGGGTAGTAAGCTTTGGATAGCGAAAATCATGGTCATTGTTGAAACCATGGGAAAGCCATGAAGCTGCTGATGGGTGTTGCTGATTCTGACAGCCAAAATCATGGCCATTGTTTAAATCATGGGCAAATCATGAAACTGACTGGTCTAATTTCGGAAAAAAAAATTTGAATCGGGCCGAATTGAATAAATTCGGAATTTCTTTATTGTCTAGTGTTTAGGACTGTTCCGTGGCAAGTATATAAGCAATGTTCCTCCTCCAAATTTTGAGTATCTCATATTTTACATAATATATTGTAAGATCATAGCTTGACAATGCCCCAGATGTAGCCAATTAATTGGTGAACTGGGTAAACAATTCTCTTGTTTTATTCATTGCTTTAATTGTGTGTTCTTATTTCTATTGTGTGCGTGAGTGCTCTGTATTATCTTGACAGGAATTGGGACCAATTCCCCAACAACAGGTATCATAGCTTCGATTTTAAGGTCCTAGGATTTTAGCAGTCAGGATAGACAATGACAAACAAAAGGTTGATATGTTCGACGGGTCAGATTATGATTTATGTTGGATGCAAATAGAGGATTTCTTTTATGGTAAGGATCTCTATAAGCCTCTAAAAGGAGTAAAGCCTGCAAGCATTAAGCAGGAGGATTGAGAGGTTTTGGATAGGAAAACCATAGGTGTTCTTAGGTCGACTCTGGTAGAGAGTATTGCTAAGAAAACAAAGGAAATGAAGACCACCAAGGAGATTATTAATTTTTTGTCTGAGAAGTATGAGAAGCCTTCAAGCCATCAACAGCCGGCAAGGATGACTCTGTGCAAAAGCTATTCAACTCGAAGATGGCAGAAGGGGTATCAATATTAGGCCACATCAACAATTATCAAGACATTCTTGACTCATTGAGTGCGGTATTGATTACGTTTGAGGATGAATTCCAAGCATTAATAATGTAGGGTTCTTTGCCAGAAAGCTGGAGCGGAACGATCACTGCGTTAAGTACTCCACCAGGGAAGAACAAATTGAATATCGAGGATGTCAAGGAATTGCATATTCGCGAGGAAAATCGTCGTAAGAAATTGGGCGTTGTCTCTACTTCAGGAGCGGCTTTAGCTACAACTAGCAGGGGGAAGTTGGGTACAAACAGTAGGTGGAAATCAGAATCGGGTAAGAACGTAGTCGGTGGATGGTCTAAATCTATGGAAAAGTCCAAGGGGAATCAGGATCTGATAAAGTGCTATAAATGTGGAGAGATCAGGCACTTCAAGAATAATTGTCCCTTGATGGAGAATAAGGCAGTGAATATAGTTACCGAGGATACATAGGATGCACTGGTTCTTAGTGTTAGTAATTAACTAGAATCATATGGGTGTTAGATTCAGGGGCATCATTACATTCATGCGAACGCATAGAGGTGATAGATAACTATACTTTTGGGGATTTGGAAAGGTCTATCAAGAGGATGGGAACCTTTACAGATCAAGGGGAAGGGGGATGTCAGAATTGAAACATCAAGCGGTTCGGTTTTGCAACTATATGGGGTAAGACATATTCAGGGTTTGAAGAAGAGCATGTTATTAGTTGGGCAGCTAGATGAAGATGTTTTGAAGTGACATTTGTCTGCAGGAACTGGGTTATTACTAAGGGGATCGAGGAGTTGGCTTGAGGTAATAAGGTGGGTACATTGTATATGACTAGCAACACCAATGATTGTATTGCTCTTGCGGGTGACAAGGGTAATACAAATTTGTGGCACTCTCGATTGGGTCACATGAGTGAAAAAGGGATGAGGGTACTTTGTTTGAAGGGAAGACTACCGGGCTTGAAAACAATGGATGTGGGTATCTGCGAGAACTATGTATTTGGAAAGCAAACGAGGAATAATTTCTCAAGGAAGCGTAGGGCTTTGAGGGAACATAAGTTGAAGTTAGTTCACATGGATTTTGTGAAGGCCATCACCGGTTATATCTCTGGGTGGTGCAACATATTACATGGCTTTTATTGATGACTCTACAAGGAAGATCTGGGCTTATTTCTTGAAACAAAAGATGAGGCATTCGAGGTGTTTAAGAATTGGAGGGATTTGGTGGAGACAGAGATCGGAATCAAAGTCAAAAACTTGAGGTCCGATAACGGTGGGGAGTACGAGCTCGGAGAGTTAGAGGAATATTGTGTTGTGAATGGTATTCGCATGGTAAAAACCCCAAGTGAGACACCACAACAAAACGAGGTTGCAGAGAGAATGAACAGAACATTGAATGAACGGGCCAGGGCTATGAGATTGAAGTGTGGACTTCTGAAGATGTTTTGGCAGATGCAGTTAACACAACAGCTTTCTTGATAAAGAGGGGACCATCAGTCCCGCTGGGGAATGGAATTCCAGAAGAGGCGTAGAGTGGTAAGCAGGTAAATCTGTCCTTTCTTCGCATGTTTTGTTGCATTGCATATGTTCATGTTAATTTTGTGGAGAGAACTAAATTGGATGCTAAGTCATTCATGTGTACATTCATTGGGTATGGCGGGGATGACTTTGGGTACATATTTTGGGAAGAACAGAATCGAAAAGTTATTCATAGTCGGGATGTCATATTTAATGAGAAGCTTTTATATAAAGACGAGAAAAGTGTAAGTGCATCTGATGGGATTAGTTCGGAACCCAAAATTGTTGATGTAGAGGATATTCCTGGCTCAGGTGGGATTAATGAGGTTCATGTTGACAAAGATCAGAGAGTCATTGAGGATGATCGAAGTACTCCAGGACCGGTTCCGCTGCGCAGATCCACAAGATTGTGTGGGTCGCCTGATAAGTATTCTCCTTCAAATTTCTATTTGTTGTTAACAAAGCCGGAATGTTATGCGGAGGCTAGTCATAGTGAGCTTAGGGACAAGTGGAAATCTGTGATCGACGATGAGATGGAGTCATTGATAGTAAATGATACTTGGGAGTAGGTAAAGCTTCATGAGGGGAAACGGGCATTGCATAACAAGTGGGTTTACAGGATCAAAAAGGAGGCAAATGACAACATTCGTTACAAGGCAAGGTTGGTTGTAAAGGACTTTGAACAAATTTATGAGATTGATTACACAGAGGTCTTCATTTTGGTTGTGAAGATGACTACTATCAGAATGGTTCTGGGTTTAGTAGTTGTAGATAACTTGCTGTCTGAGCAGATGGATATAAAGACGACCTTTCTTCATGGGGATTTGGAGGAGGTAATTTATATGGTACAACCACATAGTTACTTGTCTAAGGGTAATGAAGAGTCGGTTTTCAGATTGAAAAGAGCTTGTATGGTTTGAAAAAGCTCCTCAACAGTGGTACAAGAAGTTCGATAGATTCATGCATGACATTCAGTTTATTAGATGCGAGGCGAATCATTGTTGCAACTTCCAAAGGTTTGACAACGGGTACATAATCTTGCTTTTATATGTGGTCGACATGTTAATAGCGGGCTCTAGTGATAGAGTGGTAAATTGATTGAAGAGGCAGTTGTCAGAACGTTTTGAGATGAAGGATTTCAAGGAGGCCAGTCAGATTTTTGGCGTGCGGATTTTTTGGGATAGAAAGGTAGGGAAGTTGTTTCTTTCGCAGGCTGAATATGTCAAAAAGGTATTAGGGAGATTCGGCATGGAGGGAGCAAAACCAACAAGTACACCGTTGGGAAGCCATTTTAAACCCTCTAGCAATGACTCACCTAGGAACAAGGCGGAGCTTGCACAGATGGAGAAGACTCCATATGCATCGGCAGTGGGGAGTCCATTGTATGCCATGGTGTGTACAAGGCCAAATATTGCTCAGGTGGGAGTAGTCAGTCGGTTCATGGGTAATCCAGGGAAGTAACATTGGGAAGCGGTTAAATGGATCCAAAGGTACTTAAGGGGTACTACTGGTTTGGCCTTATGTATCGCAGGCAAGGGTGTCTAGTTAGCGGGTTATATGGATGCGGATTCGGCATCAAATGATCTTGATAGTAGTAATTAGGAAAAGTACTACGGGTTATGTGTTTACATTGGGTAGTACGATAATTTCCTAGGCTTCTAAGTTGTAGAAGGTCGTGGCATAGTCGATAAGCAGAATATTTGAAGTGACTATGGAAAGCAAGGAGATGGTATGGTTACAGAGTTTCTTGAGTGAACTTGGGAAGGGTAGGAGTGATAATGTGTTCTATAATGACAGTCGGAATGTCTTGCGAAGAATCCAGCTATTCATTTTAGGACAAAGCACATTGAGCTGAAGTTTCACACATCAGGTACCTCTTGCAATAGAAGATTTTAAAGCTTGAGAATATTCAAGAATCGGAGAACCCGATGACATGTTTACAAATGTTGTAAACCTTGACAAGTTCAAGTTATGCATAGCTTCAACTGGGCTTGGAAACTAGGAGAGGAGGCTAGCACTGCCATGATCTAGGTGAGCAAGGATCCACAAAGAACGAGTTGATTACGATTGATCTATAATTGGGAGATTGTTGGATAGAGTCCAAACGAGTTACTAGAGTTAATAATAAGGAGGAAACAATGTACGAAAGCACGACAAGTGCTTAATTATTTTTGGGTGTATATTGGGCAGCAAGCATTGGACAATGAAAATCATGGCCATGGTTGAAATCGTGGGCATGCCATGAAGCTGACTGGTCTAATTTCGGGGAAAAAAATATGGGACGGGTCAAATTGATTAAATTCGAGATTTCCTTATTGTGTAGGGTTTAGGACTGTTTCTGGGCAAGTATATAAACAATGTTTCGTCCACAAACTTAGAGTATCTCATATTTTATAGGAAAAATTACCGCTGGGTCCTTCATCCTAAGTGAAAAGATCAATTTAGACAAGTATTTTGAAATTTAACCGACTAGTCCGGCATCATTATCAAAATTCCATCTAGTCCTTCGCTACCAACACACCCTCTCATCCACACATGACACATACACACACTCTCTCTCTACTTTCTCTCTCTTCTTCATCTTCGGCGATCTCTCGCCTCCCATCGCCGGCTACCACCCCTTCCGGCGGCCCTTTCCCTTCCCCTCCGGCGACCTCCCCGCCGTCTCTCCCTCTACCTTCTTCACTGGATTTCGTCGTCGACGCGAGCTAGAACGGCGACGACGTTATCGTTGATTTTAAATGCAACTCGTTGATTTCAGTATCTCAAACCCAGAAATCAGTCATGGTGCCGCCGCCGTCAATTTCTCTTACTGCGAATTTTGATCAATTAGGTTTTTTTTTGTTTCGTTTCAAGCCATTGATTTGGAATTGAAAGAGTGGATTTGATTTTGTACTTCAAATTCCAAATCAATGGCTTTAAAATCGTTGATTTTATACAGGTTTTGGTGGAGGAGCACTTCTCTGTGAGAACAATCATTTTGAACCGGCCTACGCAACTAAATGCTCTTTCATCCCAAATGGTATAGATCTGATAGATGAAAATATTAGGTTCACTATTTCAGACAATTGTTTTTAGTCCATTTAAAGCTCTTGAATTGTGTTTAAGAATATGCATATTTACTTTCACGGGCTTCTGAGTGCGTGTAGATGCTATATCGACTTGCACCACGACATTATTGAAAGAATATTTAAATGGAAATTCATTGCTTCTGTGCGCGTGTAGATGCTGTTGTTGCTGATAATAAGTTTTTCACATTAACCCACTCCGGAAGCTCATCCCGGCGGTTGATTATTCATTGGAAATATCAGATGTACCTCTTCTCCTAGTGTTGTTGCAGTTATATCTCACAATATTCTTATTATAATTCTTATGCAACTCAATTCGATTGAAATTTATTTATAAAATTTAATTATTTCTCCATCCGTCTCACATCAAGATATCAAGAGTTTACAAATTTACTAAGAAAATATTAGAAAATGAGTAAAAAGTTACAAGTGAACTTAAGTAAAAACAATTGTGAACATAACAAATATGTCAAATAATCTCATAAAATTGCAAAAATAGAGGTCATAAAGGACTAAAACAACTGTGAACTTAACAAAAAACAACAGTGAACTTAAGTAAAAACAACTGTGAACATAACAAATATGTCAAATAATTTCATAAAATTGCAAAAATAAAGTCATAAAGGACTAAAACAACAGTGAACTTAACAAAAAACAACAGTGAACTTAACAAATAGGTCAAATAATCTCATAAAATTGCAAAAATAAAGACTATAAAATTCTAAAAACAACTGTGAACTTAACTAAAACAACTGTGAACTTAATTAAAAAAAACTGTGAACTTAACATATATGTCAAATAATCTCATAAAATTGCAAAAATAGAGGCCATAAAAGACTAAAACAACCATGAACTTAACAAAAAATAACAGTTAATGTAAATAAAAACAACTGTGAACATAACAAATATGTCAAACAATCTCATAAAATTGCAAAAATAGAGGCCATAAAGATTAAAACAACTGTGAACTTAACAAAAAATAACAGTGAACTTAACAAATAGGTCAAATAATCTCATAAATTTGAAAAAAACAAAGGCTATAAAATACTAAAAACAACTGTGAACTTAACTAAAACAACTGTAAACTTAACAAAAAACAACATTTAACTTAACAAATAGGTCAAATAATCTCATATAATTGCAAAATAAAGGCTATAAAAGACTAAAAACAACTGTGAACTTAACTAAAAAAATCTGTAAATTAAGTAAATGATAGTCATTTTCATGCATAAATTATGAATTTAGCTAAATCAACTGTGAACTTCTTTTAATTGTTATTGGAACAAATGTAAAAAAATAACTGTGAACTTATCAAAAACAACTGTGAACTTGTAACAACTGTGAACTTAATTAGAAGATAAAATCTGGGGAGAAACGCGTTTCTCCGTCGCTTATGGAGAAACGGGGCAACGTTTGTCGCGCGACATACTTAGCCACAACAACTGGATATCACTTTCATCAGTTCTGGATATCCAGAACATTGAATATGGATATCCGTGCTTTGGAAAGGATATCCTAAAAAATATTTGATTTCTCGGATATCCTTTCCAAAGCTCTCGGATATCCATATTCAATGTTCGATATCGAGCGAAAGGATATCCAGAAAAAATATTTGGTTTCTGGATATCCTTTCCAAAGCTTCTGGATATCCATATTCAATGTTCTGGATATCCAGAAGCTTTGAAAAGGATATCCAGAAACTGGCTAAGTATGTCACGCGACAAACCTTGCCCCGTTTCTCCATACGCGACGGAGAAACGCGTTTCTCCCCAGACCGACTCTAATTAGAACAACTGTGAACTTAACAAATACTCCCTCCGTCCCATTGATAGCTTCACTTTTTGCCAAAATGGGTGTCCCGTTAAAAGCTTTACCTTTCCTAAAATGGCAAAGAATTTTTACTATTCCACCCACTAATTCTCTCTCCTACTTTACTTTTACACTCACAACACTTTTCAAATTTACTATTTCTTCCACTCATTCTCTCTCCTATTTTACTTTTATACTCACAACACTTTCTCCACTATCTTTTTTCCTTAATTTGCATGCCAAACTCAAAATGATGAAGTTATCAACGGAACGGAGAGAGTATATCAAATTTGCTTCAAATTATATGTTGATGCTGCTAGTTTGATTCGTTTTGACGATACGAATAATACAATGGTCTCAGATTTTTTTTTTTGAGTTCTAGATCTTAAGATATTTCATTTTAAAGTTTTGAAAGAAGAAAAAAACGAAAAAGAAGGGGGAGAAAAGGACAACCAGCTGTCCCTTTGACATAAAGTGCAGGTGGCATTAACTTGATGCGGGTGGACTTATAACTGACGGACCTGGTGGTAAATTCATGAAATGTGTGTCCTTGGTAGTAGTTTCCATTAGGATGAGGGACTATTTGAAAATTGCCCCTATTTTATACTCCCTCCGTCCCGGTAGAAATTACACGGTTACTGTTTACGCGTAAATTAATGAAAAAAATAATTGAGAAAATGTTGTGAGTGTAAAAGTAAAATAGGAGAGAGAATGTGTGGAGGGAATATTAAATTATAATGGTGTTGTGAGTATTAAAATAATGTAGGAGAGAGAATGAGTGGAGAGAATAGTAAAGATTTTTTGTCATTTTAGGCAGTGTGTGATTTGTAGCGGGACGCCCTATGTGATTTGTAGCGGAACGGAGGAAGTATATTATAGTGCAAGATCCTGAATTGACAGTGCTCCAGACGTATCCAATTGATTGATGAGATGGGTAAACAATTTTTTGTATCTTTTATTACTTTGATTAGTTTTTATTTTTGTTGTGTGTGTGAATGCTAGTATTATATTTTAATTGCTTGACATAAATTAAAATCAATTTTCCAACAGTTCTCCCCTTCTCTCTATAGAAGAAGTATCATGATATAATCATCAGGACTTGACCTGATGGCCAGAGCATTGGGACATCAATACGGAGGTCCTGGGTTTGACTCCCCCCAGTGGTTAGAGCGGATGATTATCCCTCCCTAGTTAATATTAAGCGCCTCTGGGGGGGGGGGGTTTAAGGGAATTTTAGAGAATTGAGAGACTTGTTAGTAACTTGACTTACATAAAAAAAAGGGCTTGACTCGAGATGGGCAAGCCTCAAAAAAAAAAAAAAAAAAAAAAAAAAAAAAAAAGTGTCATGATATATGTAGTATAAATAAGACCTCCACTATTTATAGTTAATGAACAGTATCAAGCGGTGAATTTTCCATTTTGCCCTCATACATTTGTCCCTTTCTCATTTTGTCCTTAAAATTTTTTTTTTAAATAAATAAAAAAAAAAATACGTGTCCTTGGACACGGGCATGTACTAGTAATTCAATACGCAAGGACTTGTGATTTTTAATACCGTTCTGGGAGTATTTTTTCATAAAAAATAAAAATAGTTAATAATTTTGAGATAGATAGAGGAATAATTACAAGAAAAAAAAATAAGCAAGTTGTACAAGCAGTTTAATTTTGGACCAACCGATTTGTGGTAGAAAATGACATTGAACAGTTTTAGGAAACTCTCGTATGTGAATCTAGTAGGGGTGTAAATGGTTCGATTTGATTCGGTTTGGCCTAATTTACGAATCGAATAATTAGTTATCGATTTGAAAAAATCTCAAATTGAATTGAATCATTTAAAAATTCAAATTGTACAGAACCAAACTCTTATGGTTTGGTTTGGTTAGGTTCGAACTGCGGTTTGATTTTACGGCTCGAATCGCGATTTTAAACAATAATTCAAATCATGATTCAAACTATGAAATATAACACTGCTTAGATCAAACTGAACCACAAAATTTGACAAATTTTAGAATCAAACTAAACCGCGTAAATTAATTTAGTTTGATTATAAATCACGATTTAAAACGAATCACTTACGACCCCCACCACCACCCACACACACACACACAGAGAATCTAGTGTAAAATCAAGCATGTCTTGAATAGAATACTCTTTAATTTAACTAAATCTAATTAATAAATTTTTACCCAACAAGTTTCTGATTTAATATCTTATGTCTTTGTCATAAAAATTCAAGTTTTTATCTAATAAAATTTGCTTTATTGTGATGATTGTTTTGTGTATGCGTCAAAAACTTTATTGTGATGATATAAAAGTTTGACTTGCACCTTTTTCAACTAAAACTCGTGGAATTGTATCTTGTATTATTATCAATTTAAACTCGTAAAATCGTATCTGGTGTTATCTCAACACTAATGTGTCGGCATCTCATTTTTTTGTTTAAATTTTTTAAGTTTAAGCTGCCTATTAATTAATGGCTAAAATCTGGAGAGAAACGCGTTTCTTCGTCGCTTATGAAAAAAATGGGGCAACGTTTGTCGCGCGACATACTTAGCCACAACTACTGGATATCACTTTCATCAGTTCTGGATATCCAGAACATTGAATATGGATATCCAGAAGCTTTGAAAAGGATATCCAGAAAAAATATTTGGTTTCTGGATATCCTTTTAAAGCTTCCTGATATCCATATTCAATGTTACAGATATCCGAAGCTTTGGAAAGGATATCCGGAAAAATATTTGGTTTCCTATCCTTTCCAAAGCTTCTGGATATCCATATTCAATGTTCTGGATATCCAGAAGCTTTGGAAAGGATATCCAGAAACTGACTAAGTATGTCGCGCGACAAAAGTTGCCCCGTTTCTCCATACACAACGGAGAAACGCCCCAGACCGACTCCTATTAACGTGATTGTGTGTACTTTCACTTTATTTCCTACAGGTCTTGCGAATTTTATGGTGTAAATGTCGATTTAAACATGCCATAAACGTTTCACTTGCATTTTTTTCAACTTAAACTCATGAAATTCTATCTTGTGATATCTCAACACTTATGTGTAGGGATGTTAACGGGTCGGATTCAGATCGGTCCCAATTCGAACCCGTTTCGAATATTAATTTTGCTGATCCAAATTCGATTCGACCTGAAAACTTAAAATCCCACGAGATTCGACTCGAATTATACTGATGCTGCAGGAATTGTGCTTATCAATCTTCCTCCACGTGGCAGGACTGATCACCTGGCTCCTTGACCTGAAATCAGAACCCACGACTAGCCGGATGTGTCTCCGGCGAAGACGCTCGGGCGTGAGAGTAAGATCACAGTTGTATAAAGCTCAAAATGTATTGAATATGGAATTCAGATAACAAAATGGCAGTTACCTTTCACCGTTTGGTAGTGATGAAGTATTTATAGATAAGAGTGGTGTATTTTTGGGGAGGCGACATGTGCTCCGAGATTGTAGCGGCAGTTACTTGATTGTGGGAACGTGTCTATAACGGCCCCTGATTTGTAGGGATGTGGTTATGAGAATTGTTCAACCAAATACGCCGGCAAGTGTCAGGTCGTCACTTGTTGATTTAGGTCGAGGTCGCCACTCGTGGAATGGTCGACACCGCTCGGGTAGAGCATGGTTCGTACCCGAATTGTGATTTGGATCATGAGGTCGGACTAAGTTAGGTCGGGACCTGGTAGGTCGGACCATGAGCTTAGTCGACTGATACAAGAGATGGGCTTTGGGCCTTGTTCTGATTGGGTCAGCCTCATTGAGAATGTGATGGCCTAGGCTGCTTGTGATTGGGCTTTACTTGCTTAGCCCATCTTGGTACTTTTGGTATGTTCAGTGGCCCCCAACTTTCGAGTGGACTTTGTCGACTTGGAAGTTAAGAAGATTTTTGATGAGAATTATTTTACCCGCAGGTCGCTACTAGTTTTTTGAAGTAGGTCGACCATAATGACGTGGCATAATCCGGGACGTTGGCGATGAACGGTCAGATCGGTACGAGCGCCGTTTTTGCCATAATGATGATGTTTTTGACGTTTGAGAGTCCGCCTAGGAAACTGTTTTCGCCATTAATTAGGAAAATTAAATTCGAATTTTCCTTTGCCCTTTCCAATTCAGGAAGCTATAAATTTGAGAATCCTTCTTCATTTACAACTTTTGCCTTCTCTGAGCTCTGTGTGTGATTCCGGCGGTGATAAAGGAAGTTGATACCTGCTATAAATTGGTGCTTTCGTCCTCCATTGCTCCGTTCCTCCCTCAACTGCTAAAGGTATCTCCTTTATCCTTTAGAATTAGGGCTTTAACTTTCGCAATTTCTTTGATTTATCCATGGCTAGGACCTTTAGTTGCGAAGCCGGGGCTGGGTATGGTTATTGTAGTATCAATCGTAGAGTCTACAAACATTTGAACGGAGAGTGGAAAGAGATAACTGTAGAGGAGTGTTCTTTGATTTTGACCCGTTGGGGCTTGCAATTCATCGAACTAACTTTACCAGTGGGAGAGAACTTGGGTGCTTTAGAAACGGATGATCCAAGAGTCGTGTCATTTCATCTCTTTCATGAGCTTCTCGACCATTTAGGCATGTTTTACGTCAAGGATGCCAATAAACCCTCTTTCATTAGAAATAGGATTGGGTTTCGGGAATCTAGGTCGCCCCTTAGTGTGTCTGCTAGGACTCCTGAGACTTCATTTAGAACTGATTCCCCTGTTTCCCCCTCTTCTTGTACAGATATGGAGATTCAAGGTGAAGCTCATGCATCGACCTCATCAAGCCCACGTATTGTTGATGCCTTTGATAACACTGTAGTGCCGGGCAGGAATGAAAAGGGCTACGTTCCTCCAAGGCCAGCTAGAGGGAAGCAGAATTATCCATCTCGCTTAAGCATGATACATGATTTTTGTGATGTTGATAAGAAGGAGTTTAGCGTTGCTCTGTATAGTAGGGGGGATTTCTTTAACAAATTTGGGGACACCTACGAGGAGGAAACTACCAAGGTAGCTTTCTACTACGGCCAATTCGAAGCTGGCTTGAGATTACCTCTTGACCCCTTTATAAATGAGTTCTTGGAGTGCACCGATGCCTTGCCACTTCAGCTAGGAGCCAACACCTGTAGGGTACTGGTTTGCTTTATTATGGTTTGTAGGTTCTTAGGGTATGAGCCATGCATGAGGGTGTTTAAGGAGTTCTTTAGCATTAAGTTTGATAAGGATAGTGGTATAAGTACTCCTTCCAAGCCAAAGTCTCCCAAATTATTTGCCAATCTTCCTGGTAAGGCTAGTGGATGGAACTCTTGCGTGGTGGTGGTGGAGAGTAGAAGAGGATGGGAATTTTCATTGCCCAGTGCTGATACAACTGTAGTAGATGAGAACAACTACTGGGCCCCACATTGGCATAATGATTTACGTAAGAAGTTGATGGAGTTTACCAAGAAGGGGGCTATCAGTTAGGATGCTCTAGGAACCAACAAAAATAATTTTATCCGAGCTGGATTGATGGTTGGTGAAGGAGAGGTAGTGCCCGTGGTTCCGGTAGTTAGATGTCGAGAGATATCCAGTTGGGTCACCCGTGAGGAGCTCGATTGATTTGAGAAAGAGTGCCACTTTTGTAAGAAGACTGCCAACTATTGTAAGGAGCGGGTAGAACATTTTGGGGGTAAGAACTCGACCATTCCTTGTACCTTGATCCCTCTTACCTTTGCTTAACTGTTTATTTATGAACTTGATTCGTACATAGAACTTTTTGCTCGTATGTAGAATAATCAGTCCACACATATTTAATTCGTACATAGAACTTTTTATTCGTATGCAGAAATTTTATATGTCTACCTAACCCATGATCATTTCAACTTTGGTGTAGTTTTAACTCCTGAGCAAGAAGCGAGTATGGGCCGAACCATTGACATCAGGAAGAGCAAGTGGAGTTGTGGAGCGGCCAATGCTAGAGAACATAGGGAGAAAGAGGGTGTTCTCCGTCATGATATCTTGCAGACGGTGGATGTGGACCCTGTTAACTCTATACCGATGGAGGAGAACCCCGAGGAACTGGAGGAGGACCAAGTTGGAGATGTCGCCCGAGGAATGGAAGAGGTCGACGTTGAAGAAACCAATATATCCGACCAAGTTGTGGAGCCAGCTAAGGATGCTAGAAAAACCAGGGCTCGTGATCAACCCAAAACCAAATCAAAAACCAAAAGAGTTTCCAAGGCCAAGTCGCCCGTGATCGAGTTAGATGATGAGGGGGATGACGAAGATGATACGGCCCCTCTAAGCAAGAAGATTAAGGTTGGGAAAACCAAGGTGAGCTCGACAGTTGATCAGGTCGATGCTAATGAGCCGATGGAGAATGAAGTTAGGAGTCCCCAGCCTTCTCCCGTCCAGGTTTCTTATGCCGAGCTGATCCAGTCTCGTGTTGACGAGCTAAGTGATGTGGCTCCTTTGACCGAGGATTAAGCTCGCTTGGCCGGGGAGTACCGGAGGTGGAGTATGGACAGCCGTGGTCGAAGGGGTCTTGACGGGATTTGATCATGGAGTTCACCAAGAAACCTCTAACTCCGAAGCTGCAGCTAGGGTCGGGCTAGCTTCCTCCGAGGTAACTCTTTGGCAATTTCTTGTGTTGTTAACTTTATTTTGCTCGTTTGTTCCATGTCTCCATTTGTGTGCAGAGATCTAACCCCTTCCTCCCACTCTTCCTTTCGAGTCCCTGCCATGATTGACCTAGCTACTACTTACTCGGAAGGCCGCCGAGGAGCAAGTGAGAAGCTAGCCAAGTCCATGCCGACTAAGAAGAATGCGAGTTGAAGAAGGCCGGAGGCGGAGAACGCCAAGGTGGGGAAGCTGAAAGAAGCCAACGCTACGTTGAAGGAGGAGCTCAAAAACTTGAAGGAAGAGCACTCAGACTTGGACAACTCGTATGAAGCTTTGAAGCTTTTCAAAGACAACGAAATAAAGGCCAAAGAAGAAGCCTGGGACCAGTTGGGAGAAGCTACCAAGGAACTCGCTGCCCTCAAGGAGGAAAAAAAGAAGCTAGGCTGGCGACCGGCATTGGCGACTCAGCGAGTTGGAGGAGGTGCCCGTCGCTTTGGCCAAGAAACAAGAAGAGTTGGATGCCGCTCGAGCTCAATGGGGGGTGGACCTCGTGAGGGCCGCAAAGGAGGATCTTTGTTAAGGTTTATAAAGATAGTGATGAGCTGCACGCCCATATTACCAAAGAAGCTAGGGGGTTCTTCCATGTAGGTCGGGCTCATATGGCTCGACGTATAATAGTAGATCCCTCTGTCAACATATCAATCGAACAGCTAGCTCAATGGGCTTCTGAGGATCCCTATAACACGGCAGCTCGCCAAGGGCACTCCTTGGTACCATTCAATGATAATGACCTGGAGCTTATAATTAAAGATGATGAAGAAGCGAGAGGCGGCACCTTGGGACCCTCTATAGCTATTGAAAGGTTAACTTTAACACCATCTGGCGGAACTCGAGGAGCCTGATTCTCCGGCCTTTGATGGTGATACTCCAAGGCATGGGTTTTCGAGTCGGATAAACCAATTGGCCCCGGGGAGGAAGGCAGTAGACGAAAGCAAGCGCGGCTACCGGTGGGTCAACTTGAAGGTAATCCCACAGATTGAACTTTGAAATTGATGGCTATGTAATGGACAAGTCCCAAACATTTCTTGTTTTTTGGTTTTATGAATACTTAGATGCACAGGCCCTGTTTTTGGGAGGCATAGCACTTTTGTAGTTTTAATTAAATAAGTCTTGGCCCACTTTGGGAGACTTAATTATGTTTAATCGTAACTGACCTCTCTTTTTTGCATGTTGTATGCTTTGGATGTAAGTGTCGAGTTAGATTTAGTAGGGCAACGACTTATCTTAAGTTTGAGGTCGTCCTGACTCTATGATGCTTTGGTCGACCTCAGACTCGATTAACTTTTGGAACGAGATTGATTATAAATCTAATCTGTTCAAACTATTTAAGCTGACCAAGGGTCGAGTTACTTAGAGCGAAGTTGATTAGGAATCGGACTTGTTAAAATAGTAGAGCGGATTAGGAATCGAGCTAATTAGAACAAACTGACTAAGAGTCGAGTTTGTTAGAACGAAGTCGACTAAGAGTCGGACTTGTTAAATGGACAAAGCTGATTAAGAATCGAGCTAATTAGAACAAACTGACTAAGAGTCGAGTTTGTTAGAACGAAATCGACTAAGAGTCGGACTTGTTAAATGAACTAAGGCGATTAAGAATCGAGCTAATTAGAACAAACCGACTAAGAGTCGAGTTTGTTAGAACGAAGTCGACTAAGAGTCGGACTTGTTAAATGAACTAAGGCGATTAAGAATCGAGCTAATTAGAACAAGCCACCAAGAGTCGAGTTTGTTAGAACGAAGTCGACTAAGAGTCGGACTTGTTAAATGAACAAAGCTGATTAAGAATCGAGCTTGTTAAATCGAAGCTGACTAAGAGTCGAGCTCATTGGGATTGGTGTAACACTATGTTTGATCGAATAAACTGTGCTTTTTATTGAAGTAGGAAACATGTTTACATCAACTTGAAACTTAGAGCTAACACAAGCTTGAACTTTGAAACCGAAAACTAGAAGTAGTATTTGATGAGGTGAGTAGCATGCCAAGGATGTTTCAACTCGTCACCTCCGGGATGAGCTATCATGTAGGTTCCTTCCTTGACGACTCGAGTGACTACATAGGAACCTTCCCAGTTAGGAGATAGCTTGTTCTGCTGGGTCCTTTTACCCGTTGCTTCAATCTTTCTCAACACATAATCTCCAACTTGGAACGACCTTGCCTTGACCTTCTTGTCGTGGTAGCTCTTAGTTCGCTGCTTGTAGTTGACCATTCGGAGGTAGGCTATTTCTCGCTTCTCGTCGACTAGATCCAGGTCGATCAATCTATTGGTATCATTTTGCTCTTGATTGAAGAAAGTCACTCTAGCTGGGAATCGAGCTCGGCGGGTGCCATGGCCTCGACCCGTATGTGAGAGCAAAGGGGTTTCCCCGTAGGCCCCGAGTGGTTGTACGGACGCCCCGAAGAGCGAAAGGGAGTTCGTCCAACCAATTGTTACGTCGACCTCACGAGTCACTGTCTTGAGCGAAGATAGAACAAGTTTATTTCTTGCCTCGCCTTGGCCATTTCCTTGAGGATAGGCGACAGAAGATTTCCAATGTTTGATTCCAACTCGCTTCATCTACGCTTCGAAGGTGCAGGAGAAGCGTAAACCATTGTCGGACACTATAGCTCGAGGAAAACCAAACCGACACCAAATGAAGTCATGAATAAAGTTGATAGCATTTTCCTCGTGATGCGAGCTAATGGTTTGGCCTCAACCCATTTAGTGAAGTAATCTATGGCGACGATCACATACTTGCGGTTTCCTCGGGCGGGAGGGAAGGGTCCAATCGGTCGACGCCCCACATGTCAAATGGCCAAGCTGCGATCACGTGAGTACGCCCCTGTTGTAGGCACACGTGGGGAAGGTTGGCAAACCTTTGGCATTGATCACATTGCTGAACAAAGTTGTGAGTGTCGGCTCTCATGTGTGGCCAGTAGTACCCCAAAGTGATTAACTTGTCGGCGAGAGTCCGGCCCCGGGTGTCCACCACAAATCCCACTATGTACTTCGTGTATCAATAGGGCGACCTGCTTGAGGTGGATGCACTTTAGTAATGGTCGAGTATAAGATCTTACGAGCAATTCGCCTTCTTAAATGACATACCTTGGAGCTTTCTTTTTGATAGCTCGAGCCTTCTTCTCGTCATCGCGGCTCTCCACTTTCTATGTATGCCTTCATTTCCTCGATCCAACACTTCTCCACGAGTCCAATTTCTTGAGGGATCATCTATGCATTGAATTTTTACTCTTTCATAGAATTTGGACTTTCGAGGAAGGAGATAGGTTCATCATGTGGTTCATCCGAAGTGGCTAACTTCGAGAGGAGGTCGGCTAGCTCATTGTCTTCTCGTCCAATTCTTTGAATCGCCCAATTCCAAATCTTTTATCGGTTCCTTCACCGGGTCGCGGTATTTGATCGAGTGTGGCACTAAGTACCTCGTACTCGCCTCGGCACTGGTTGACTATCATTGTGAATCACGGTAGGCCATGATCTTAGTCGCTCCAAAACACTTGGCGTATTCTATAGGCTGCTATCAAAGCTTCATATTCGGCACAGTTGTTGGAAGCATCGAATTTGAACCTTAATGACTCCTCGTACACGGTTTCGGACTCTCGGTTCAGTAGCACTATCCCAGCTCCGGCTGCTATTCTTGGTCGCTGATCCGTCTGAATAGACCTTCCAACAATCGACGGGTAGGCGGTGGCGACACAGGACTCGACTCCTTCCACTTTAGCCATTTCTTTTGGAGATCGGTGCTCGTCGTCTTCCTTGGTGAACGTAAGCTCGACCAAGAAGTCAGCTAGAGCTTGAGCCTTCAACGCCTTTCGAGGTCGATACTCAATGTCAAATTCAGTAAGGGCAATTGACCAATTGAGAAGTCGACCTGAACTCTCCGACTTGTGAAGAATTTTTCTAAGGGGGGCATTTGTAAGAACCACAATTGGATGAGCCGAGAAAATAAGCTCGCGGCTTCCTTGAAGCCACGACTAGGGCATAAGCGACCTTCTCGGCATTGTAGTATCTGCTCTCCACATCGATAGGGCCTTGCTGATGTAGTATGCGGCTTTTGAAACCCCTCATCTTCTCTAACCAAAACCGGCCGCGGATTTATCTCCCACGGATAAATACACAAACAAAGTTTCACCGGTGGTCGGGCTACTCGGGAGAGGTGGAGTAGCGAGGTAATCCTTCGGTGTTGGAACGACGAATGACATTCGGTCGTCCATTCAAAACTTTTCGTCCCCCTCGATGCTTTGAAGAAGGAGGGGAGAGACCTCTCTGCGACTTTGATATGAAACGACCAAGAGCTGCTACCCTTCCGTTAAGTCATTTGCATCTCTTTGACTTTGGTGGGAGCCTTCATGTCGACTAAAGCCTTGATTTTTCTGGATTAGCTTCTATACCCCGTTGAGATACCATGAACCCGAGGAACTTTCCGGCTGACTACACCAAATACACACTTGCTAGGGTTGAGTTTCATGTCGTTTGCTCTTAAATTGGCGAACGTTTCCCTTAGGTCGACCACGTGACGTCCGGTCTTTGTTTTGATGACCATATCGTCGACGTAGGCCTCCATGTTTCGGCCAATTTGAGAAGCAAAGACTTTGTTCACCATCCTTTGATAAGTTGCCCCTGCATTCTTCAATCCAAATGGCATCATGTTGTAGCAGTAGATGCCTCCAGTGCCTTGAAATGCCGTCTTGATTATGTCGTCCTCATGCATCTTAATCCGGTGGTAACTGAATAAGCGTCGAGGAAGCCTGAGGTTGAGTGGCCGACAATGGAATCGACTAGCTTGTCAATTCTAGGAAGGGGATAACTGTCCTTTGGGCAAGCTAGATTGAGAGTAGTGAAGTCGACACACATTCGCCATTTGCCATTCGATTTCTTCACCATGACCACGTTGGCCAACCACGTTGTATGAGTGGCCTCTTTGATTATCCCTGCACTCAAAAGTTTTGTACCTCGGCTTTGATAGCCTCTTCCTTGTCACGAGCAAAACTTCTCAACTTTTGAGGTCTAGGCTTTACGGTCGGGTTGACTTCAAGTCTGTGAACAGCGACCTCTTCCTTGATTCCCCTCATGTCTTCTACCCTCCATGCGAAGACGTCATTACTTTCCTTGAGTAGCTCGATGATTTACGCTCGCTCCTCAGGCGATAGGCGCTTCCCAATCTGAATTTTTGGTCGGGGTAGGAAAAGTTGGTGATCACGGACTCCTAACTCATCCACGGCTTCTAGCTCTGGTCCATCCCCTGAATTGTAGAGTCTCAATGATTATCTCCTTGACCCTTTGTCTCTCCTCGGCCCTCAGGTGTGGAGCTTCTTACTGCTATCATATCATCTAACTTGTCTGCAACCTCGTGGTGGCCCCAGGAGTTATTGTCGAGAGTGGAGGCATAGGTTGCCTATGATGACTTGGTCGACCATAACTACATCTGAATCGACCTCAGTGGTGTTAGAGTGATGTGTCGACTCAAGCATGACCTCGTCATTTGAGCGATAGGTCGACTCTTCCACGTCGGTGATTGTTGACAGTCTGGTAGTTTTGGTGACTGATTGAGACAACTTTAAATAACCATCTGCAGTCTCGATTTCCAATTCCCTTTTCTTTCTTTCTCTGAGAACATGATCAAGGTAGGCTCGAGCTATGCCTTGTACACACCCTACTCCAAATGCAAGCGGGTGTAGGGAACTTGACTCGGCGATGAGGGATCGATGCCACCATTCAAGAGCGACGACTGGGATACCAAGTATAGCGGCATAGTCACTATTTACATCAATTACTATAAATTGTACCTTTGATACGATCCTGAGGGGGTGTTGGCCTAGGTCGACATCGAGCTCTATCTTGCCTTTTGCATCAACTCGATGATTGGTGAAGCCCTCCAACCTACCATCATATCTCTCCAACTGCTCATCATTAAGATCCATTTCTTTAAAAGTTTTGTAGAACAAAATATCCTTGCGAGCCCCGTGTCGACTAAGAGTACGCTCGTCGTACATCCGTCTATGAGACACTGGGATGACGAGAACTTGCTCTCTATTGCCATGTTAGTAGCCAATTCGTGGGGGAAGAAGGCGATTGCTTCATCTCGACTTCTCTTCTTGGAGGCACGTAGGAGCTTTATTGAGTTGGAAGATTTTGTGCTTGATGGCCGTGTTGCTTGCTTGCTCTGTAATGACCCCCGGGTTCAATCTAGGCCGCCTCGGCCCTTCTTTGTCCACTGTTGGTGTTCGCCTCCACCGGTTGAGGCCTTTTCACGTAAGCGTCGAGCCTCCACGGTCGACCATTCTTTGTATAATGCGCTTCAAACCCAAACAATCCTCTGTGAGATGACCAATGTCTTTGTGGTAGTCACAATATTTGCTGTTGTCCCTCCTAAACTTGTTGCCTGGATTCATTGGGACTGGAGGAGCCAGCTCGACGACATTCATAATTTACATTTCGACTCACCGTAAGGAGTGAAAGCCTCGGGCACTTTCTCTGTTGCCCTAGTCTGTTCTTTCCATTTTTATTATTTCCTCCGCTCTTGTTGGAGTCCTTTTTATCATCGGCGACCTCCACCTTGGGGCTTTTACCATTCTTTTTCTCTTTCCTTTCCTCGGCAGAGCGACATTATACACGCTTCTCAAACAACTCCTGTCGAGTTGTTCTTGTCTGGCTTGTGAGTTCATAATCCATGTCCGCGAGAAAATACCGTTTCGGAAGCAATTAATGACTTCCCTATCGGTGAGGTCTTCCTCTATCTTATCAACCATTTCCTTAAACTTGGTGAAGTAGCTCATGGAGCTTTCATTCTTCGCGCACCAAGTTATTCGGATCGGTGACGGTCATCTTCCGAGCTCCTGCGATCGAGAAGCGATCAAAGAACTTTGTCTGAAGCATGTCCAAGTATTGATGCTACCCGCGGCCGGACCGTTGAACCAAGTTAAGAAATTTGCCCCGGTGAGTGTGCTTAGGAGGGCTTTGCACATATTGTCGTCCTCATTGGCGACAAAACACATGGTGGCCTCCCGGATGTGCTATATGACTCCTTGCGTTGGTCGACCCCGAATACTTCTCCAGAAGTGGCAACCTGAAAGTAGGAGGAGGTCGACTATCTCTGATTTCTTTGGATAAAGGTCGAAGAGCAAAGTCAATTCGTTCGACCTTTCCAGTCTCCTTTTTCTTCTCCTCCTCCCATTGTTCGAACTTCTTTTTCATCAATAGCCATTCCCTAGCATCGGGTCTTTCATCTCCTGGAGGGGCGCGACATTTGACTTCGGCCTTCACTTCTAGGGAGTCACCTGCCTACTCCTTCATCCCTGTGGGGTGGTCCTCTCTCGATCTTCGGAGATCTATGCACATTACTTCTTTGAGGCGACTGCGCCTCTCAGCACCAGATGGCGACCTGCGCCTGTTATCTCCATGTGGCGACCTGCGCCTTTCCCCTCCTACAGGCGACCTGCGCCCATTCCTGTCTCTATGAGATCCTGACCTCTGCGTCCTAGCCGGCGAAACCTGTCTGTTTCTATTGGCTGTTAATTGAGTCCTCAAATCAGATTGAGCCTCCTGCTCCCTGTTTCTGTTGAGGCTAGCCCTTAAATCGTTACTGGGCACATGAACAATAGTGGGAGCTCGACGAACTATCCTGTCCTCACCATTTTGTCCCACACCTTCATTTGGCCTAGCACTCCTGTTTCCATTAGAGACCTGAGTACGTGCCACTCTTTCGGAAGCGCCTTGCGTCGGCACATTGCCTCTTCCGCCGGCTATCAAGTCGGCGAACACGAGCTCGCTCCAACATCATCTCCTTCTTGCTCATGGGGTTGGTGTAGGGGCACACCTGTTTCCCACATTCACCTGAGCAGCTGGACGCTTTGGAGGAGGTGGAACTCCTTGCCCATCCATATGCCTTTTCCCTACTCCTTGTGTCGAGCAATCCCACCGCCATCAGCGGCGGCTGGTAGAGCGTGTGGCCCTACCATGGGGACGATTCGGTGGGGGAGGAGGCAAGTTAAGGTTCTCAGCGTTTGCGTTCATGTTGTTGTTGTTCACTTCTTCATGCCCAAGTGAAGCCTCGAATACGTGTCCTTCTCAAGTCACCATTGTTGCGGAGTTGATAGAGTTTTCGAGGTCAAGTTTAAAGCACGATTCCGTGATGGAACCAAACGATCTTTGCGGGAATTGTGCTTATCAATCTTCCTCCACGTGGCGGGGTGATCACCTGGCTCCTTGACTGAAATCGAACCCACGACTAGCCGGATGTGTCTCCGGCGAAGACGCTCGGGCGTGAGTAAGATCACGGTTGTATAAAGCTCAAAATGTATTGAATATGGAATTCGAGATAACAAAATGGCGGTTACCTTTCACCGTTTGGTAGTGATGAAGTATTTATAGATAAGAGTGGTGTATTTTTGGGAGGCGACATGTGCTCAGAGATTGTAGCGGCGGTTACTTGATTGTGGGAACGTGTCTATAACGGCCCACTGATTTGTAGGGATGTGGTTATGAGAATTGTTCAACCAAATACGCCCAAGTGTCGGGTCGTCACTTGTTGATTTAGGTCGAGGTCGCCACTCGTGGAATGGTCGACCATTTGTTGGGTAGAGCATGGTTCGTACCCGAATTGTGATTTGGATCATGAGGTCGGACTAAGTTAGGTCGGGACTGGTAGGTCGGACCGTGAGCTTAGTCGGCGATACAAGATGGGCTTTGGGCCTTGTTACGATTGGGTCGGCCTCATTGAGAATGTGATGGCCTAAGTGCTTGTGATTGAGGCTTTACTGCTAAATTTCATCTTGCATTTCTTTTGAGTATGTTCATATACTAAAAGTCTATTTTTTTTTTATCTCAAATATGATTGAATAAAATTTATTTTTAAACACAATGTTTAATATTTCATCGAAAATGGTTCAAAATCTCACTTACAAACACAAATAAAGAAATAAAATTTAGAAAAATGTTAATTATATTTTATTTATCTTTTAGATTAACTTTTTATTTAGGATTTGGGTCGGATCAGATCGGGTTTCGATCGAGACGATATGATTCGAGTCGGTTTCGATCGGATCAACAGCATGATCCGAACCCAATCAAATTTTAAGAATTGCAAACCAAATCTTAATTTTTCAATTCAAATCGAATTCGATTAAATTGTCATCTTTACTCGTCTTAACTCATGCAACTTAATAGATTGCTAAATGACAAAAATAGTCATAACGGTTATATTAATTGCACTTGAATAGATTGTCAATTTTTTTTCTTGCTTGATAACAATTTGAAAATATAAATTAAATCTAAAACATAACTTCAAAACATAACACATCGAACTCAATTGAATCTACGTTGTTCTTTCCTTTTAATCACAATGCTACACTAGTGAATCTAGATATTTATATTCTTATAGGGTTGATTTCATTTTTTATTGCAACGATTGGCAGATCAGAAATGAAACCCTGATCTTCTATTAAAATAAAAATTTACAATTTTTTTTTATAGCAGAAACTAAAATTAATTTTTTTATTTTTTTTTTTTGAAAGAGAAGCATAATTTCAATAAGCAAAATAATTATATCCAAGAATTAATCACAACAAACTCTTAATAGACTATTTACCACTTACCACAACAACAAAAAACATGAAAAAAAAAAAAAAAAAAAAAACCTAAAGGGCTTTGGCCCAGTGGTATCTAGGTGACTTTTGGGGAGGTCACCAGTTCGATTCCCCTCAAGAGAAATTTCTGTGGTTTAATTCCTATCTTGGGTTTCAGGGTCCTTAGGAGCTCCCCGGGGCACATCCGTGTAATTAAGGAAGCAGCATTGTTGGGCTTGTACCCTCAGCGTGGAGAGTTCAAATCTTGACAGTTTCTTGATGTTGTGGAGCAGCCGATTCATTGGTGTTGTGGAGCAACCTTGTAGCTGCCTTGTAGGAGGGCTCCCTTGGAGCTCTGGAGTATAAGGGGTGCTGCCACCCTGGCTGCATAGGGCACATCCCGCGATTTACCTCCGCCAGCATATTGTGGGGCCGGTACCTGATGGTCCAGGATTAGTTCAACAAAGCTGGGAACCTGGGTATAAAAAAAAAAAAAATACAAACAAACAAACATTTTTTTAACCAATATCTATCAATAGTATATACTCCCTCCGTCTCAATAATAACTTTATCATTTTGGATATTGGATAGGCACGCAAATAAAAAAAAAGTAAGTGGAAAAAATGTTGTGAGTATAAAAGTAAAATAGAAGAGAGAATGAGTGGAGAGAATAGTAAATTTGAAAAGTGTTGTGAGTATAAAAGTGAAATAGGAGAAAGAATTAATGGGTAAAATAGTAAATTTCTTTTATCATTTTAGAAAAAGTAAAGCTTCTAACAGAACGTCTTTTTAGATAATTGATGAAGATTTCAGTGGAGGTATGAATATGAACCCGCGTTGGACCTCATCTTTCTCCTATTGACATATCTACCCTCCAAACCTTGAAACTATCAACCAAACATTACACTGTAATTTCCACAAAAGTACGGGGGACAAACCGGTAATAGATTTCACTGAATAAATTGACAAGACCTACCCCCTGTGTTTTTAAACTCCCAATGCTTCTTTCGCCTCTCGGACAATTTCCTCTCTCTCTCTCTCTCAAACATCGTCACTTTCTCTCTCCAGAAACCGCCATTGGAGAAGCTCAGTAGAAAAGAGAACAACTTCGTCATCTCAATCGGATGCCGGTTACTGTTTGACGCAAACGACGTTTCCTTGTTAGGTAAGCCGGAAGTGGAGTTGGTCAAGAACAATTCTCTGGAACCTTCCTTGTACTGCATCTTATTCATCATTTTATTTATTTTTAATACTGTTTTTAAATTCCATGCCTGAATGATTTTGGTTCTCTAACCACTATTTTAATCAGAAAAATACCTGTGTCACAACATTAATAAATTAAATAAGCGATTTATTTTAATTTTGATTTCGTAATCAATCAATTGATTAGTGCTTTTCTAGCTATCAGGGGTTTATAAGCTCTCGTTTCATTTCATACCTTCTTCGCCTCTTTTCGATTTTTGAATAAAGGTGCTGCGAACACGGCGCAAGACTCTTATTTTCTTAATCCCTCCGTTCCAAAATGAATATCTATCAAGAGCAAATTTGATTATTTTTTTGGACATTCATTTTGGGACGAAGGGAGGGAGTATTTTGCTTTATTTTGTGAAGCGATTTTGTTTGATTTTGAAGCTTATTATTATTATTAATCCTTCGTTGGGGTTGCAGGGGTCGCCATTAGAGGAAGGTGTGGTCTGTGTATGGTGGTGGTTTTTCCTTGAGATTTACGCTGCTGCGATGGTGACGGTAATCTGAGCGAGATTTTACCAATTTCTCGAAGTAACGGTAATTTCTCGTAGTCTTTACTCTTGTTATCGTTGACTGTCGATGGTCTATTTTAATTTTGTCTGCACCGTCATGTAGTGAATCATTGTAAATCATGGACATTTGGGTGTTCTTGGGGGGTCGGGGGTCGGTTGTGTTTTCTTGTGCGGACGACCCCAGGGTTAGGTTCACCACATGCGTGAGAGATCTCCTGGCCTTGCATTGGCACGTGAATGAGTTTTGTCACGTGGTGGTCACGTGATCGTGGGAGGGGGGTCCACGATAACCTGGTTTTATTCTCTGTTTTTTTTTTTTTTTGTAACCGTTGGATTTTAGCGTGATGTTATTAGGCTCTAGGTACGTAAATATGGGGAGTCATAATTCATTCACCTAAAATCAGGGTAACGATTGTTGTAGCGTAATAAAGTGGGACCCATGAACTTTTTTTGTTCTTTCTGTTTGCATGATTTTTGTTTTTCAATTATTTTGGTCTTATTTCTTTTTTGGTGGAATGGTACAACTTTAATTTAAATGAATAAAAAAGAAGAACTTTAATTTGATTCTCCACTAGGGGAAAAAATCTATTGTGGGGTTAAAAACTTGGTTACACAACGTATTCAACTGGGATTCACCTGGCCTACATTGTCGGTTTTTACTCGTATCTCGGACAGAAAAATGTGTATCGAAGAGCTGTTCGCAACTAGTAATTTTTTAATGATGTGTTTTTATGTCAAATCCTTCGCTAAATAGTGAGACCTACAGTCGAACCCGTTGTTTCAAACTATATCAATTCACCGTACGTACAATATTCTGTATCTGGTGCATTTTGGATTTTTGAATAATCGTGAAATGTGTGTCCGCGTCACATTAGTAAAGCTGATGTGCTAAATTTGATATCTAGTTACAAGTTGTTGGGTCGTAGATGTGGCAGTTTCGCTACATTGGTTATGCTAACATGTTGGCATCCAGTGGCGTAGTATTTTTATTAATTTTGACCCCTTCATTCGAGGTAAAATTTGCACAGCAATATCATTTTGACCCCTTTTGGACCATATTTCTATATAAACATTATAATTTTTATTTTCTAAGCAATCTTGACCTTGATGTGTATGTGGAGCTTAGTAGTTTCAATTTGGCACTTGTAATTGGTTTTGTGCATGATCATCTGATTCTAAATTTATCACCTAAGAACTTTTCTTGGCTTTTGATCGAATTAGAGATTCTATTTTCCACACGTGGAGCACAAGAAAGTAAGCAGTAGCAGGGATATGTGACCGCCATTTGGTTTGAGCATATTTTTTGGGAGTATTCATTTTATAGTATTATTATTTTCAGGTAACTCAAATTTCTTGTCAAAATAAAATGAGACTCAAAATATCATGGTACCTGTAATATGTACACCACAACCTTTTATAGGACTTCTAATAAGGATGTTTGAAATGGAAAAGGGACCCGTAGATGGAGTAAAAGTTGCTCCATTTGTCTTGTAAAAGTTCCAACTCTTTGTTTTGATTTCTTCCCTAATAAAGAGTCCCATTTTCAAATTAAAGTTATCAATTGTCACTGTTTTCCTTATCTTTTTTTTTTCTTTTTCTTTTTGCAAGAATATGCTGTTCTTATGTTCAAATAAAGAAAAAGAGTAGAAATGTAGTCTGCTATTACTTCAAGATATTTATGGAAGTGAAACTGTTTTTTTTCTAAGCCTTTTTGAGCTTTCATCAAGTCTGTAGTGGAGTGAGATGGGGAGCAGCAGTTAAGGCTTTACTTAGCATGTTTAAAATTGTTTCTGCTTTAGTAAAAAATGAGACACGGTAAAAACATTTATGCTTTAATCAAAATTTTATTCAATTCTTTCTATTTCTATATCATAACATTTACATGTTTTATGATCTTCTGTAATATTCCAAAATTTTAATCTCAAAGTGGCAGGTATTTGTTATCCGCCGATTGTCCAAATTTTAAGGGGGTTATGAATCATGGTGTTATCATAACTTAGCATTTCTGTTAATTGGCTCCGAACGATCTTATCAAATTATTCATGACTTTTTATTGGTCCAATCCTTTATGACTAACGGTAGGAAATGAATTTGCTTTGAATGGTTGCACTTTTAAGAGTCGTTTCGAATGAAAGGGGGGGTAGGGTTGTCCCCAAGTGGATCCTCAAATCAGAGTTCCTGATACGCCCTACAAGTCTACGAAGTGTAGGGAATGTGAGCCATGTTATGTTATTATCAAGTCTATGAAGTGTAGGGAGTGTGGGCCATGTTATGTTATTATCGTATCCCATGACTACCATATACCCCCTCCGTCCCGCTACAAATGAGACACTTACTGTTTACGCGTGGATTAAGGAAAAATAATGATATAAATGAGTATGAAAAGTGAGGTTGGAGAGAGAAAGTGGGGTAGGAAATAGTGATTTGATTGATGTTGTGAGTATAAAAGTAAAGTAGGAGAGAGAATTAGTGGGTGGAATAGTAAAGATTCTTTGCCATTTTAGGAAGTGTGTGATTTGTAGTGGGACGCCCAATGAGGAAAGTGTGTGATTTGTAGCGGGACGGAGGGAGTATACCAACTCTACCACACCATGTTGACACTCAGACTTTTCTATTATTTAATGAGAATCATATTTTCTATTCATGCTTAGTGGGATAAAGTGAAAATTAGCATTACCAAATCTGAATCACACTATTTTGAGATGACAGAAATATTTCTGAGCTAATAATGTCTTAGTTAAAATGGAAAGAGTTCAGCTGAATTGGTAGCAGTGGATAGATTCCACAGGTTGTATAAGTAAGGGAGTAAAAAATTAGTCATTTGCATAAAATAAAATCTTAAGTTAGGTTGCACTGACCTCTTCTCCACGTGTCATGGATAATTACTAACGAGGTAGCCAATTACCTGTTGATTTTTTCTTATTTGTAATTCTCGATTCACTATGAATTATTCTATGTTATAATAAGAAATGCCATTGAGCAGAGGCCGTTAAAAGTAACCAGCATTTAGAATAGTGAACATCAAGCACGTCTTTTAAACTTGTTGTTTTGAATCTAAGTTTTCCTTCTTTATACTTATTTAATTTAAAGATTCCTCTTTTTCTTTCACCCTTGGATAAAAATCCTATTTTGAACTTTTTAAAAGAAATCATGTTATGAATTCCCAAAGGGAAATTATAAAGAAGCTACATATTGCACAGATGGTCTAAGAGTTAAAGCATATTGCTTTTCTCCTTTGTTGGAACACACTCATCATTGTCGTCCTCGTCCCGTCATCATCCCCATTTCCTTTTCATTTCTCTTTTTGAATATTATTATCTTTGTTCACACAAAACTCTTTCTCCGTCTCTCTTGTATTATCAACAAAATCATTTTTTCCTATTTTTTTTCCAGATGGATCCTGTTAATAGGTCTTCCGTGACCCCAAACAAGAGTAGATTGGCTCGCACCTTTGCCAAGGTGTTGCATATCCGAGCTGTAACAGGGGTGAAGAATCAGAAGAACCAGTCACATGAGGTCAAACATGGGGAGCTAGTCAATGATGGTCATAATCTTCAAGCTAAGTTTTTCGATGAGGAAGAAGAAGAAAAGCTTCAGAAGAGGGCTTCAATGGAAGCTTTTCTTGCCAAACTATTTGCTAGCATATCCTCTGTAAAAGCAGGATATGCTCAATTGCAATTTTCTCAGACTCCTTATAATCCAGAAGGAATTCAGACAGCTGATCAAATTGTAGTTTCAGAGTTAAAGACTTTGTCTGAATTGAAACAATCTTTCTTCAAGAAGCATCTCGATGACCCCTCTGCTGAAACCACCCTTCAATTGGCCGAAATTCAAGAGCAGAAAAGTCTTGTAAAAATATTTGAGATTACAGGGAAGAAACTAGAGTCAGAGGTTAGGCTGAAAAATTCTGAAATCACCTTTCTTAGAGAGAAATTGGAAGAAGCCAATAATGAAAACAAGTTGCTTGATAAGAGATTGAATTCAAGTGGGTCCTCATCTCCTCTTGAAAATATACGATCCTCTTCATTGGGCCCCACCCACTTCATTGCTACTCTTAGAATGTCGATCAAGTCAATTCGAAGCTTTGTTAGGTTAATGATCAGCGAGATGGAATCTGGAGGGTGGGATTTGGATGCAGCTGCAAATTCAATCGAGCCAGGTGTTATTTATTGGAACACAACCCAGAAATGCTTTGCCTTTGAGTCCTTTGTTTGTCGAGAGATTTTCGATGGCTTCAATTCCCCAAACTTTTCCATTCAAGGTGAGCCTTCATCAAGCAAACGGTCATTTTTTGACAGATTCATGGAACTGAAATCCCTGAAGCCAAAGGAGTATATTGGGTGGAAACCAAAATCCCTGTTTGCAAAATTTTGCCGGGAAAAATACTTGAGACTTGTGCATCCCAAAATGGAATCATCCCTTTTTGGGAATTTGAATCAAAGAAACCTAGTAAATGGCGGCGAATTCCCGGAAACAACATTCTTTGCTGCTTTTGCTGAGATGGCGAAGCGGGTTTGGCTCTTGCATTGCTTGGCTTTCTCTTTCGAGCCCAAAGTTTCAATCTTTCAGGTCAAGAAAGGTAGTAGATTCTCTGAGGTGTTCATGGAGAGTGTGAATGAAGAAGCTTTCTTACCATCGGACGGTACACCGGAGACGGACCCCAGCGTGGCTTTCACAGTAGTACCTGGGTTCAAGATTGGTAAAAGTGTTATACAAAGTCAGGTGTATCTGGGCAGATCTCAAGATCGGACGGCAGAGGGGATCCGGTTGTGGGGGCCGAATATGGGGCCCACAAACATCAAGGATTGAACTGTGGACTCCATATCTTATTTAAACAATGGTATTATGGAAAGAAGTGGGAAAATGCAATGGCTTTGGCTGGAAAGGTTTGATGGATGTGGAGCTTTTGTCTGTTTGTTATAAAAGGGAAAGCGCGTAGACTGGTATGTCAAGACAACCTTTGAAATGTTTTAAAATTTTATTAGTACTCTGTGTTTGCGTTGAAGCCTTCCCCAATTTTGTTAATATTAGGCAACTGGTGGTAATTTTTAATGGGTGTAACATAAAAAAAAAAAAAAAATTAAAATTTCTACCAGTATATGGAAAGAATAGAATTTATAATTTGTCCACTGGATTGTCTTGTTCGTTGGAGTTGCTAGTGTAGCTGTTGAAATTAGCGGGATGAGTCTGACGACCGAATGAAAGCCAACTAAACATTTGTCAGAATTCATGTTTGGATTCATTTTATTCTAAATTTTTCTATGGTTTAGAAAAGGAGAAGAGGAGACTGGCCTTTATTTTGGGTCTTTAATTTTTGACTCAAATTTTTTATGTCTAGGAAAGTGGGTTTTCTGGAGTAGTTACTATCCAATTTGGATATTTTGGGTCTTTATTTTCCATTTCAAGTGAAATATCTTCAAACTTTGTTGGAGTAGTGAGTCTTGGGAGCTTTAGTATCATTTATATTGGAAATACCTGTTAGCTCAGAAAAGGAGAAGAGGAGACTCGCCTTTATTTTTGGGTCTTTAAGTGTGATTCTTAAAAGGTTCGACTCGTTTAGTGCAATACTCCCTCCGTCCCAATTAAACCTTCACCATTTTGAAGGGGGCACGCAAATTAAGAAAAAAGTTAGTCGAGTAAGTGTTGTAACCTTCACCATTTTGGAGGTGGCACGCAAATTAAGAAAAAAATTAGTGGAGTAAGTGTTGTGAGTATGAAAAGTGAGGTTGGAGAGAGAAACTGGGGTAGGAAATAGTGAGTTGATTGGTGTTGTGAGTATAAAAGCAAAGTATGAGAGAGAATTAGTGGGTGGAATAATAATATAAAATGTCCATTTTAGGAAAGGTGAAGCTTTCAACGGGACACCCGTTTTGGCAAAAGGTGAATGGGACGGAGGGAGTATTTATTTTGGAATGCACAAAAGAAGATAGTGTAATATTTACTATGAGGCGGAGGAAGTATTTTGTTAGAAAATTCTGTATTATTTTGGGACGGAGGGAATATTTTGTTAGAAATTGTGGTGTATATGATGGTCCAAGAAAACGGCCGACACAGGCATAAGGCCTTTAAGATATTGAATGTGTTAGGATGGTGATATATATAAAAATCAAGCTGAAAAGCTTTGAAAGTCTTTCTTTGTGTTAAAAGGAGTTCAGATCTTATGTTTCAGTCTGTGTACATATGCTTTGTATTATTATTGATCTAATGGTTCACGTTTGTGGACGCTATTATCATTCCCCGTCTTACCCGAGACTTCTGACACGTATTGTCATGATGTCATTTGGCTTACAAAATGATTTGTCATGATTTTGCAGGTGTTTATAATTAGAGTGTGGCGGGTCTACAAACAATACAACTAATAAAATATATTCATGATCATTTTGTATTTATCTTTTTTGTAAACTTTTTTTTGTGTCCGTAGTAACAGGGCCCTAAATCATATGCTCAATAAGTACTACATTGAATGTGGTGTGTAGGAAAGATAACATTTAATAAATTTTATGCGTCCATTATTTACACATTACCTAGGAGAATGAGAGCACTTTAAGTAACCCTTTGAATGGTAGATAGGGAGAGGAATAAATGAGAAAGAAAGTCTCAAAAGCATGCCATTTACCATTTTATTTGGGATACCAAAGAAGTTTAGTTTTGATACCTGATATTATATTAGTAGGTACTCAGGTAGCGAGTTTGAATCTTGTTAATGACACTAGCAGTACACCCGTGCGATGTATGGTATGATAAAGTTTTTCTATTATGTAATTAAAATTAAAGATTTAAAAATTATTTCATAACCAAATAAAAAATTACTTAAATAAATAATTGAACATGAATAGTTTGTATTTGTGTAAAATAGTAATTACACTAAATAAAAAAAGGAAAAAGTATGTAATAGTATGTTTGGCAACTCGATTTCAATCCATTGAATTGGAATTGAAAGGGTTAAATTAGTTTTACGGAATTCATTTTGTTCTTTCAATTCCAAATCCAAGTCTTGAAATTGAGGTTGCCAAACATACCCATAATTGTAATTCTACGGATATTAGAATTTCACAAAACACTCTTCACATTTTTATATTTTTTTTTTACAAAAAGACAAATGGCCTTTTAAATACTTACCTTCTATAAAATCCTAGAAAAAGTCACTTTTCATCCCACAATTCTATTTTTTGGGCCTCTCTCATTTTTTGTCCCTCCCTTTTCATTTATTCATTCTTTTGTATATTAGGAATACCTAATTAATTTGAAATCACCACTGAATCTCCCAAGGTCCATATGCCTAAAAATGACGCACCCATTCCCTTTCCTATTCGCTCCCCATTTTCCTATTAAAAAATCTCTCGTATTTATTCGTAAAATAGGGAAAAAAAAATTTCCAAAATTATCTTAACATCATTATGATTTTTCAGTTTTATTTTTTAATTTTATATAGAAACGAATTTTTGAAAAGTGACAATTTAATAGTAATAAGTGGCAAATAATGGAGCACCCATAATTAATCCAAAATCATGTATGCATGCCTAATAAAAGAAAAAATAATTAGGTTTCCACTTTTTTCATTAACCATTTCATATGAACACAAAATTTAACAGATCATTATTTAGGACATCAAATAAAAAAAATGAAGAAAAAAGTTTCAAAATAGTGCAAATTCTTGATGGGCAATTATAATCCACCCAAAACCATTGCAATCCACTGCAAACAAACTTTATCTTTCTTCACCCCACCCACTCCCGCCGACACATCCCCCACCGGAGAACCTAGGCAGCAGCTTCATCAGGTCTCCTCTTCTGGCTTCATCTCTCTTCCTTCACCTGCATGTTTCTCTGAATTTTTCTAGACACCTCAATCAAAACTCCACCCCCACCACCAATTTCACCATAACAACACCAATTTCACCAACACCACCACCACACCTCAAAATTAACCGACACTACCATTCCACCAACAACGTCGTCACTACAATCGCCAATACCAAAATCAAGACAAAAAAAAATCAATTTCACACTTGCTTGATAGAAGTAAATAGAAATTACCTTCAAATTGAATAATCTCACACCCTCAAATCATGATCCCAATGAAGATCTTCTCCTCCCGGCTTCCTTCCCTCATTCGACCTGTTTTGCATAAGGAAAAATAGAGAGTTAGATTCTTGTATATTTTTGTGTCTTGGTATGTGAGCGTGTGTGCGTGTGTTGTTTTATGTTTGTGCATTTGTGTGTTAGAGAGTGTTTTTTTTAAATCACAAAAGATGATAAAGAGAAAAGAAAGAGTAGGGAGCAAGTATTTTATTTTCTCGTGGAGTGTGAATACATATACTTGTCAAAGTTTTACATACATGTGTTATTTTTTCTTTGCCAAATGAAACAAATGGAGCTCATGCACACATTAACATCAGCAAGCATCTTTCTATTGTAGACTAAATTTTTGTCTTAAGCAATGAAAAATGACATATTTGCTCTTGATTGTGGCAATATTTACCACTTGCTTCCTTTAATATATACTCCCTCCGTCCCACCGATCTTAAGAAAAGTTTCTATTTTGGGCGTCCCGCTAATCTTAAGAAATCCCAAAATAGAAAGTTTTTATTATTTTTATACTCTTTCTACCCCACTCATTCTCTCTCCTACTTTACTTTTACACTCACAATATTCTCTCTCCTAACTATTCATCCCACTCATTCTCTCTCCTATTTAATTTTTCACACTCACAACACTTCTTCCACTCATTCTCTCTCCTAATACTATAATAATATTTCTTAATTCCCGCGCCTTTTCAAAATTTCTTAAGATGACCGGGACGGAGGGAGTATAGAGATGTGCAAGCTTAATTATAGGTCATTTATTTGATGTAGTCTAAGAACATTTTATATATCACTAATAAAATAAAATAAAAAATATTATTTTATTTGAGACAGATACTTCCCGGGAAAAGTTCAATTTTTACTATTAACAATCAACCCAACCTTTTTAAGTGTCAATTAGTCTCCCACATAGCATAGAAATGATTGACGCATAAAAACCAAGTGTGTGTGTTTATGTGTGAGAGAGATTATAAAGCCTGGGTAAATTATGGCAGAGATGCAGTAATGCATAGGGGTGGTTCGGTTGGTATACCGATTTTATTTTGCTTGTACCGTGTACCAACCAAGTATGAATTGGTATAAAAAAATCTGTACCAGTACCAACCACAAAAGTCGGTATACCAAGTTTATGGTACGGTTGGTATTCGGTTGGTACGGTTGGTATTAGACATATACCAAATGTAAATAAAGACAAAAAAAAAATGCATTTATATTGTTTTGAACAACATATTATAACAAAAAAATACGTCTCAAAACACAGAAAACACAGATTATAAATACTTGAAACAGAAACGAACTAGTACAAGTACAACAAAGGTCTTGAAATCTAAACAATGTCTTGAAAATTAAACAATACTTATAAAATCCACAGCTTCCAAACCAAAATATCACAATTGCTAACGCTGATTAGTTGATGTTTGAGAGTTCTTGGTCGCATCCGCTCCTTCAAAAGCTGAATGAATAAGAGGAAAAAAAATGTTAGATAATGTACTAAAAATCACAGATTGAGTATACATTGAGTAGCCTGCTGTTTGTTGCAATCAAATAAGTGTCCATTTTTTTGTCCCAAAATGAGTATCAGTGTCCATTTTCTAGTAAACAAGATTGAATAACCTTATAAACTATCATGGATTATCTTACATTTTCAATGACAGAATGTGCTCATTAAGAGTATTTCTGTATATGTGAGTACTAAAAGTGCTTAAAAGCTAAAAAATGACTCACTCTGGGTGGAGGGAGTATTTAACATTTGGCAGCAGATAAACATGTAACTGAAAGAATGGTTTAACTACCATATTCATTAACTGCAAGTAGTGGCAATGTACTAGGATAAGGATTCCCAAGAACTGCTGGGATAACAAATTGCAAATGAACCAAACAAGCTATGATAATTCTATGATTTAATTAACAGTAAGCACCCATTATACATTTCCATACAAGCTCATTACATACAAGCTCATTACAGTGATATAATTGCTTCACTAGTAGTATCTCCAGATACTGGAGCGGATGAAGACGGAGGAATCGATTGAGAAGAACCTGTAGTTACAGGCCTCGATTGAGAAGATTCCATCCTGTTTCAAACAAAATTGATAAAATAAAATTAACACTCTAAGGCCTGTCAAGAAGCTCAAGAAGCACAGTAGTCTCAGACCAAAGTAGTAACAGAGCATAAATTCTGGAATATACACACATTCAGTACATAAATTATGGAATATACACAGATAAAGTAGTCTCAGACCAAGAAGCACAGTAGTCTCAAGCAAGTACACAAATTCTGTATAGATCTGGTGCGAAAAAATTCTGGAATATACACAATAACATCAAGAAACTGAATGACGATCGAAAATGAGCATAAACTGTTACTGAATGACGATCGAAAATGAGCAATACAAAATAACATCAATTAAATCAGCATCAATCTTACCGTGGGGTGAAGCGGAGCTGGTGTCGGCGGCGCAAGGTTGTGGGAAGAAGAGAAGACCGGCGAGGGTGAGGGAGAGAAACCGAGAACGAACGACGCCAAGCGTGAGGGAGAGGGAGAGCGAGAACGAGAGCTGTGTCGGCGGCCACTGAGAAGAAGAAAGAAAGACTTTTTAGTTTTTAGGGTTAGATTTTTTTTTTAATTTTGTAATTTTTGTTTATATGTATATAATACTATATATTTTATATATTTTTTTTAAAAAAAGTCGGTATTTTGGTATACCAACCGAGTTCACTTTTATATACCACGTACCAACCATTTTCACTAATTGGTACGGTACTACCGTACCGAAAATTCGGTATACCGATTTCACTGTACCAATTACAATTGGTACGGTTGGTATATGGATTGGTTGGTACGGAAGAGTACCATTTGCCGGTCCTAGTAATGCACATGAATTTACTACCATTATGTCCTAAACAACAATATTGCTCGAGCAAAGGAGTTTGTAAGGTTCAGATTTAACCACGTTTTCTTTTGGTGGGGAACGCCATCCCTTGGTCAAAATAATTTTTCCACTTTTTTTTATTTATATTACAAACGAACTTTGAACAATAATTTTAAATTGATTTAATTTTTTTAATAAAAATCTAAAATTTGATATTAATAGTATTGTTAATGGTGTATCGATAACAAGTTATAGATTTTTATTTGTATAATTAAATTAACCTAAAATTATTGCTCAAAAAAATTTCGGGCAGAAAGGAGTATCTGTGGAAGAAGTATCTGATGTAGTAACGGCAAAAAAAAAAAGAAATAAAGGAGTATCTGATCAAGTTAAATTAATACTCCCTCCGTCCCACCGATCTTAAGAAAAGTTTCTATTTTGGGCGTCCCGCTAATCTTAAGAAATCCCAAAATAGAAAGTTTTTATTATTTTTATACTCTTTCTACCCCACTCATTCTCTCTCCTACTTTACTTTTACACTCACAATATTCTCTCTCCTAACTATTCATCCCACTCATTCTCTCTCCTATTTAATTTTTCACACTCACAACACTTCTTCCACTCATTCTCTCTCCTAATACTATAATAATATTTCTTAATTCCCGCGCCTTTTCAAAATTTCTTAAGATGACCGGGACGGAGGGAGTATCATTGATTAGAAAAGTGAACGAATGGAGCAAAATTTTGGCCCTCCGCATTAGAGCACTGCAGCCAATTCTCATTGCAAATCCACCTCAAGTTGAATTAATATGAACATTTATTAAAAAAAAAAAAAAAAGTCAATAAATATAGCAAAATCTCGAGCGTTCGCTGTAGAAAGCTGAACAATATTTACATGTCCGTTAAGCACGGTTCATGAATGATTCGGAAAATGTGGTTGTACACTATCTTACAAGTAACATTTGAGACCTGCTATATAATTTATTGATGAGCTCAAAATTCATACAAAATTTATTGGAGAAACTGCAGCATTGCAATGATGCCGGTCATTGTCCATTATTCATAATTAAGGACATTGCTGTAAGAACATGGATTGCAAAATGTGTATACTTAATAAATATAAGTGACATGTAGACGTACATGTATAAATCATTGAAATAATGTTATTGTAAAGTATAGAAATATTAATTAAATGTGTAGAATTTTCGAGGTGGAAATTACCTATTTATGATGGGCAGAATGGTAATTTCACACCGCTTAATTGAAAGGGTGTAGTCCCTTGATGAGGTGTCATTGTTTCCTATATATAGAGGCCTACCATCAGCCTAGAAACACTACATCATCCTTATTTACTCTCTCTATAATCTGAGTTCTAAGGAAGGCATTCATCATCAAGAAGATCTACAACTTCCTACGTGATTTTCTTCTTCTTCTCTTCCTTCCTTTGCAAGAACATCATCAAGTAATAAGATGGACTCAACAGTTATCACGCTTCCGCCTTCATCTTCTTCTCTTACTTAATCTAGACTTGAGTGCTTTCGGGTTATTGGAATAGGAATGTTCCAACAATTGGTATCAGAGCCTCTCAAGTTTTGGATTAAGTTTGAATTCATATTGCATATGTTTTGCTATACTTTGATTTTTTAATCCTGTTGAAATCATTATGTTATGATGTTATTTAAATGCTCTAATTCGTTGCTAGAGTGTTAGTATTCATTACTTGATTAAATTATGAATATGGATTGAAGTTTTGCACAAAAGGACATGATGGTTCATGCAAGATTATCCCATTGACACAACAGAGCGTTTTATGTCGCACAACCGTGTTGAATCTACTTGCATTCATGTTTTGGTTAAGCGTTAATTTTTGCTTGCCATTCATCTTTTGTGTGAAGAAAAATTTTCAGTGAAAAGGGCCTTGCTCGGCCAATTATGAAAAGGTGCCTTTTGGAAAAAGCTGTGAATAGTGACTGCACGGGCGTGCAAGTTATAACGCACGGCCGTGCAAACACTGTTCACGTATTTTCAAAATTTTTCAATTTGATTCCGCCGTGCACTAATGAACTGGTGCAACTCTAATTCATTTATAGAGTATTGCGTTAAATTATAATTATAAATTTTTGGTTTTACTCAAAAGGCTTTCAATTCTTAATGTAAGATTATCATATTTTGAATATAGCCACCATCATTGAATGCGTTGTGAGTTTGTTCAAATGCATAGCCACACATTTAAAAATGTGATGTGAGTGTGCGGATCTACTTGCTTTGGTTGAATGTTAATTCACCATTAAATTAAGAATTAATAGTAAAAATCTGGAAAATTTGACTTTCAGGGTCTGCTTGGCCGAGCACCTCCCTTGACTCGGCCGAGCACCCCATTTGTATCAGCACAACGTGGAACGGTCATGATGCTCGGCCGAGCACCCCTAAGGACTCGGCCGAGCACCTCTAATGACTCGGCCGAGCATCCCTAAGACTCGGCCGAGCACAAGGGATCAGAAAGGGATGTTCTCTGGAGTCTTTTGCTCGGCCGAGCACCTTCCTTGACTCGGCCGAGCATGACTCATTTTGGCCAGATTTTCAAAATTTTCAATATTTTTGCTATTTTGGTCAATTTTCATTCATTATTTGAGTAAAGTATACATTAATTTGTGCCCCAAAGTGTGATTAATTATATGCTTAACAATTTCATACATTTCTAAACAATATTGTCGCCAAAGTGATTTACGTTGTTTAGATACGAAATTGTGAAGTGATGAATGTTTATATTGATATGTGATAACATGCTTGTTTCCCAAAGGAGACCTTGTTATTGACTAAGTATTTGCATTCATGGGGTAATTATTGAATAAAACGTTTGGTCATTTTAAATACTTTGAACCATCCCAAAGGAAGGCGGGTATTTAAAATGAGTTGTTTATATTCTTTATTGCTGGGTAACAAATACTTTAAATGTTAGGACATTTTTAATACTTGAACCGGCCCAAAGGAAGGCAAGTATTTGAAATGTGTTGTTTAAAGTCATTTATTACCCTAAGATAAATCAAATTATGAGTCAATTCGCAATCCAAAGATTAGTTTTGATGTCATGTCGATTATCTTTTTGATGGGATTCATTGATATAATTAATCACTTTATTCATTATGTAGTTTCTTATACATGTTTTGTATTCATTCTTCGTTCTTATTCCCAACAGATTTGATAAACGTTTCATCTATTACTACTGCCATGAACAATGTTCCAATGCTTAATGTGATTAACTTTAAAACTTGGAAAAATAATATAACGATAATCTTAGGTTTTATGGACATCGATCAAGCATTAGGGGAACCAAGTCCCGCTGCTCTCACTAAAGGAAATACCGTTATAGAACGGAAAAATGTTGAGCAATGGGAACGGTCCAACCGCGTGAGTCTAATGATCATGAAAAATGAAGTTTCAAAGACATTTTTTGGACAATGTCTCTAAGATCGAAAATGCTAAGTTTTTTCTTGAATTCTTGTGGAAACTTGTTTCCATTCGGTACAAGGGTGAGGAAAATCTTCGGGAGTACATTATTGAATTATTTCAATTTTCGATCAAACTAAAGGCACTTAAGTTAGAGATTTCGGAAGATTTGCTCGTGCACTTAGTTTGATGTATCTTCCTCCTCAATTTGGTCCTTTTGAGGTGACCTATAAATGTCAAAAGTACAAGTGGAATATTAATGGATTACTTTCACATATGACTGTGAGAACCCCGACCCGGAACCTACACGTGTCCCGAGCTGGGCGTCCTCAAACTAACCCAATTAAAATCTAAACTTTAAAAACTTGATTTAACTTTCAAACATAAACACAACCATTTAAAAATAACTCTACTCCTTTCCACATTGGAGGAAAAGTTGACCAACCTTGAAAGTAATAAACGGTTTTAGTTACAAAAGATATCGAATATAAAATAGGATTAAAGTTTATGAATACAAACCCTTTTAAAAGAATTATGCCAACATACACTTTCTATACCAATCTATACATAACCCGACAATTCCCAAAATATCAGTTCTAAACTCCTTTCCGCCCTTACTTGGTCGGTCCACCTGTCTCGGAATCTAAAACATTAAAGGGAGAGGGGTGAGAATAAATCTCAGCAAGCTATTATGAATGCAGCAATATGCCATATAAGATACAACACATAACAAGTTGCACATAACACATTGGGAAAGCTGTAAACACATTCCATTACCTTGGTTTACCTTTTCCCGTCTGAACAGTAGTCGTACAACATTGGGTATAATAATACTCCAATCTTACAGTGGTACTTAAGCAATACTCACATCTTATAAGACCCGTTTTTCAAGGAACCAAATAAGATAGTAGCAACTCTGTAAGGCTTTTGGCTCACTACATATGCTATACCCCAACCTGTGGCCACAGGAGGGGACGGCCACAGGTATAACATAATCCGATCACATTAGGTCACACTTCCATAATTGATCGTATTATGTTATACCCCCAACATCAGCTGATTAACAAATTATCAAGCACATAATAGATACTTGAAACATAATCCACAAAAAGGGATAACAATATAGCAACATGGTAAAGTATACTCATGTCCAACCAATATCATAGTGAAACATTTATTCAATACACTATGCATAATATAAACAATGTATATGAACTCAAGTAAGGCAAGGAAATATCATCAATCCATCCTACTAGGTCATTATACAATAACACAAAGCCTCTACGAAGGTTCAAGCTTAATTTACTAAGTGGGAGTCACAATGTATAAGTGATCAACAATATTGCTAACTCATTCTGTTTCAGATTTAAAATGAAGTTCTGCAGGCTTGGGCGACCGCCCATACCACTTGGGCGACCGCCCAAGTGGATTTCAAGATGACCCTAAGTTTCTGCCCTCTTGGGCGACCGCACAACTCCTCTTGGGCGACCGCCCAAGAGGCTTCCTAAGGCATACTAGTTTCTGGAAGCATGGGCGGCCGCTCATGCCCCCTTGGGCGACCGCCCAAGTCCCTCTTCAGCAAATTTCCCAGGTTTCAATCCTTTTCTTCCTAGCTTCATTTCCTTTATTTTTCTCCATCATAATTTCAAGAACACCAAGAAAATTTCCTAACTTTACCAAGTTCATCTTAAATCGTGCAAACCCAAAATAAAGTAATTCTAAATTATTTATCATTACCCATTCCACCCATTTTATACCCTCTAGATCATCTTCCAAGAATCTTAATTTCAACCTAATCCATTCACCCATCATCTAACTCATATAAGGTCTCCAAGGCATGAAACAAACTTCATAAGAACAAGAATAACATTCAAGAGTTATGAACATTTAAGAGAAGGAAATCATAACAACTCACATACTAAACCATGTAATCCAAAAATGATTAAATCTTATATCATTTACCCTTTGAATCACTACCCATTTCACTATCACCTTCCAAGTATAAACTTCTTAATTTAATTAAACCCATTTGCTTACCTTCTTGGCCCACTTTCCTAACCAACAACAACATTTTATTTTATTACTAAATTTCTTAACATCTAAGAAAGTTTTCAAGCATCAACAACCATTTTATTAGCAAGAACAACCTTAATTAATTCATGAACATCACATAGAAGGGAGGGTCATAATAACTCACCTAGCAAATATGGAATGGAATGAAGATCTTCTTAGCTTGAAGAACTCCTCTCTTTACCCCGAACACAAAAGTACTATCAGATCTAAAAAAGGTGGAGAATTGACTTCTCTAGAAACTTAGGAAATGAGGCTTTCAAGAGTGGTTTCCATGGAATTTTTGTAAAGAAAATAAAATGAAGGAGAAGAAGGAGGAAGATGGAGTATAAGAATGGTAAAGGGAATAGGGGGGGGCCGGATTTGAAGGGGAAGAGTGAGGAAAAAAGGGGAAAAGGTATGGTCCCCCATACCCAAGATTAAAGGCTTTCCACATTTTATTTCTTTTCCCTACACAAACTAAAGCCTAACTACTCACATTTTATTTATTGTCAATTATTATACTTTTCCCATGGACTTTATTTAATTTTCTCAATTATCTCATCCAAATCAAAGATATAAAAATGAACACATAATATTAACAATAATATTAAAAGCACACAATATGATGTTAAATTAGTGCCTAGGGTTAGGGTCGTTACACTCACTCCCCCTTAAAGAAAATTCGTCCCGAATTTGACTGTCACTAACCTAACTGATCAACCCGCCTCGGTTACATGTATACCTCAGACTTCAATTCCCAAATAGTCTCTTCAATGTTGTGATTCTTCCCCAAGATTCTAATTCCATTAATGATACGATATTACAACTTAATTTTCCAAAAATACCTTACAATATCACTAACCCGAATTTTCACGACCTCAATAACTATATAAATAAACGAAAGTATTACAACTTATGTCAATAATTACATTACGATATTACATTTAAACTTCGAATATTCTATAATCTGCTCCAAGCCAGTCTATAAGTCAAATCGCCAACCTTTTCTAAAACTTCAAATGGATTAACAAACTTTGGCGCCAATTTACCTTAGGCCTTGCTTCTCCAACTTCACCCCAACAATTTAGAGATCGATATTTCCTTCCCTAACAACGCCTCATATGGTTTTATCTCAATGCTAGAATGATAACTGCTATTATACGCACCCAACCACTGGTAATCATACGTCCTATCGACTACAACAATCTATTGCACATGCCCGTAGCATATTCTCAATAATAAGTAATGATTCCTCAAATTTTCACAAAGTTAAACTCAATAGCATTCCTACACTCCAAAAGGATCTTCCCAAATGAATGACTATCCAATCTATTTAATACTATGGGGTTTATACAATCGAACTATCCCCTAACATATGTGAGGACTCTATCAATCAATATTTCATCAAACTATATATAATTAATAGAAAATACAATCAACTTTTTATAAACAAAACAACATACTCCTTTTTACTTCCAAGGTAACCCAATCACAAAATCCATCTTGATAATACTCTCAAGTTCGATCTAGAACTCTACATATTTTAATAAAGCTTCTAATCGTCAAATTTCTATTTTCACATTTATGACCAAACCACCTTATGTCTTGACTCGCTTGAAACGCGTTATTTCAATTATCTCATCCTCCATTCTCATGATACAAACATTAAGTAACTGCCTATGACATAATAAATGTAAACATGCTAATAAGACCATGATTCCCATAAACGGAATACTAGTCGACTATATATCATAATTCAATGCTCCAATCAAGCTCAGGTTCAGTGACAGATCAATATCCGAATCAAATGGTTGGCCGCCCACAACGGAGCCGATCCAACTCCAATAAAAACCGAGTCTACTGCGACCGTCACATTAATAACCCCACAATTTTATCAAATCATTTCTCGGATCAAAACTTTAATATAATCAATCACTATAGGGGAACTAGGTTGCCTTTCTACTTGCTTCTGTACGAACTATACTTTAATATAACATGTCTTTCTAAAATTTACAACATCTTTCAGAATTACAAAGGATATATATAAAAGAGATCCAATGAGACTCGAATGGTTTATTTAATTAAAGCCGTCCCATACCAGTTTTAATTAACTAAACCACTCAAATTTTTAAGAATTTTCAAAAGATGGATAAGCTAAACAAAACTAACTCGAGTGATCTAATTATCTACAACCGTCCCATACCAGTGGTAGATAATTAAATTACTCACAGATTTTAATGTACACAAAAACGGTTCATTGACCTTATTAAATCAAATTATCCCCGAAGGGCACAAATACTCTCACAGAGATCCAATATAAAATCCAAAGTTTTAAAACACATTTAAAACAATTTTAACAAAATTTTCTTGTTTGATCTCCATTTATAGTGTAGCCACCACTCATAATATTTATACTTAGTTAAATTCTCTATAAGAAAACACAATCTCGCAATACTATTACTTTCTTCGATAAATAACACTGAAACATTCATTAAGATAATAAACTAGGTAAATCATCCTCAATTCATTAATTCCTCAAGTTGAATATTCAACACTTTTACTTAATGTGAGTCATCTATTCCTTACCTTTGATATTGGTATTGTACTTAGTAACAACGTATTGCATACCTCAAGTTTCCGATCAATTACCATGATCTCCTAATAAGAAAATATAATTGGAACTCACATAGTTCAATCATCCCCAAATTGCGATTAAACATTAACAATATAAACTAACTTAACTTTCAATAACCATCAACAAACTCAAAATCCGTATAACGTCAATATCTTCCAAGCATCACACCAATCCCTCATATGATTCACGCAACTAAGTCGACCTATAGTATATAATCATCCTAAAGTATCCTGTCTTCCAATAAGATTCATCCTCATTTTCTCAACTAATGATAATCATTTCTCAAAACAAACCATATACATATTTTACCAATTTCTGAAGTTGATCCTATAAGTCACCAATAACTACATTTATTATACTTCTTCACATTGATCTTATTTACCACTCCATAACTATTACACAACCACAATTCAAAAGGGTCCTACTAGATACAAATGTTGTCTTAAGTATATCCTTAAAACAAGTATTCCCCTAATTGTAACATCCCGAACATTCAACTAATAACCATTGAGTATCCTACTAGTCTCTTAAATCAGTCATACAAATCATCAACAAGGGATAACGCATACTTATTCTTCACATTTACCTATTTGGGATTTCTCTAATCTATAAATAAACACCAAGTATCATCTTTTCTAAATATAGTAACAATTTATCCTTACGGAGATTCGCTAAGCTCATTATCTTCTTTATCACATAATTTCCCAAGATGATTCACCAATTCCATCATCCCAATTAGTGTCCTCTATCTAGGGATCCGAATACCAAAATAGTACCTTATAGCAACTCAAAGCCTCCATATCTTGGTATGATACCTGATGAAAACCCATTTTGAAACTCACATGGAAACACCACTTAGTCAACTTATAGGGTGATATTACCTACAAGAGTATCTGATTCCTTATTCAAATTATTAGCAAGAATACAATCAATCTTTCATTAGAGAATATACTTATAACACATAAGGCAAAGATATATCAGTTCCATAAGATCTCGTACTCGCGATATTTTATAACCCATATAATCCCCTTAGACTACCACTTGCAATACTAGTCTCATATATCTAGTCTCCACCATGAGACACCAATGAATAAATACTCATGCAATTATACAACCATAAACCACTCTCGATTAGGCCATAGACCAACTCTAAACTAAGAGTTCACCAATTCATTTACCACCGGTACATGAGATCATTCGAGGGTCTTTTACTCAAATATAACACATAACCCAAATAACATTCACATTCTTTAGGCCATACTTTCGACATTTACGCCTATATGACATAATAGCAAATAATGACTCAGCCGCCTCAACTACACACGGAGGCAAATCAAACATAGATAAGGAGACTCGCTTCTTGCGACAGTTCTCCCCAAACACGGCAACTACTCAAATATTTCAGGTCAATATAATAATAATTCACGGATTGGTATCTCTACCACATCCACCGGCAATCCATGCCAACCTAATCACAATTACCATGATAATCAAGAATGATTCGAGGTACTCTCCCATAAGAGTAGAACCTCCAGCACATAAGGTAACTCTTAGGCTATTTATGCAAATGAAAACGAAATGGAATGCCTCATGAGAACGAAATGAACGGGAATTTATAAAAGTATGACCCCTAACTCCGAAGACAGGTAATATACCTCAAATGATTGTGGAGGAATCTATCTCTCCATATTGCTCACCTTTCCTTGATCCTTTGGTTGGTCATTATTATTTTCTGTCATTGAACAAACTCCTGCATTAAACACTCGACGTAAGTTATCGCACACTCTCACTCAGCTAGACTCTACCCGAGAACTCTAACCGAGCTCTGATACCAACTGTGAGAACCCCGATCCGGAACCTACACGTGTCCCGAGCTGGGCGTCCTCAAACTAACCCAATTAAAATCTAAACTTTAAAAACTTGATTTAACTTTCAAACATAAACACAACCATTTAAAAATAACTCTACTCCTTTCCACATTGGAGGAAGAGTTGACCAACCTTGAAAGTAATAAACGGTTTTAGTTACAAAAGATATCGAATATAAAATAGGATTAAAGTTTATGAATACAAACCCTTTTAAAAGAATTATGCCAACATACACTTTCTATACCAATCTATACATAACCCGACAATTCCCAAAATACCAGTTCTAAACTCCTTTCCGCCCTTACTTGGTCGGTCCACCTGTCTCGGAATCTAAAACATTAAAGGGAGAGGGGTGAGAATAAATCTCAGCAAGCTATTATGAATGCAGCAATATGCCATATAAGATGCAACACATAACAAGTTGCACATAACACATTGGGAAAGCTGTAAACACATTCCATTACCTTGGTTTACCTTTTCCCGTCTGAACAGTAGTCGTACAACATTGGGTATAATAATACTCCAATCTTACAGTGAGCTGCTTAAGCAATACTCACATCTTATAAGACCCGTTTTTCAGGGAACCAAATAAGATAGTAGCAACTCTGTAAGGCTTTTGGCTCACTACAGATGCTATACCCCAACCTGTGGCCACAGGAGGGGACGGCCACAGGTATAACATAATCCGATCACATTAGGTCACACTTCTATAATTGATCGTATTATGTTATACCCCCAACATCAGCTGATTAACAAATTATCAAGCACATAATAGATACTTGAAACATAATCCACAAAAAGGGATAACAATATAGCAACATGGTAAAGTATACTCATGTCCAACCAATATCATAGTGAAACATTTATTCAATACACTATGCATAATATAAACAATGTATATGAACTCAAGTAAGGCAAGAAAATATCATCAATCCATCCTACTAGGTCATTATACAATAACACAAAGCCTCTACGAAGGTTCAAGCTTAATTTACTAAGTGGGAGTCACAATGTATAAGTGATCAACAATATTGCTAACTCATTCTGTTTCAGATTTAAAATGAAGTTCTGCAGGCTTGGGCGACCGCCCATACCACTTGGGTGACCGCCCAAGTGGATTTCAAGATGACCCTAAGTTTCTGCCCTCTTGGGCGACCGCACAACTCCTCTTGGGCGACCGCCCAAGAGGCTTCCTAAGGCATACTAGTTTCTGGAAGCATGGGCGGCCGCTCATGCCCCCTTGGGCGACCGCCCAAGTCCCTCTTCAGCAAATTTCCCAGGTTTCAATCCTTTTCTTCCTAGCTTCATTTCCTTTATTTTTCTCCATCATAATTTCAAGAACACCAAGAAAATTTCCTAACTTTACCAAGTTCATCTTAAATCGTGCAAACCCAAAATAAAGTAATTCTAAATTATTTATCATTACCCATTCCACCCATTTTATACCCTCTAGATCATCTTCCAAGAATCTTAATTTCAACCTAATCCATTCACCCATCATCTAACTCATATAAGGTCTCCAAGGCATGAAACAAACTTCATAAGAACAAGAATAACATTCAAGAGTTATGAACATTTAAGAGAAGGAAATCATAACAACTCACATACTAAACCATGTAACCCAAAAATGATTAAATCTTATATCATTTACCCTTTGAATCACTACCCATTTCACTATCACCTTCCAAGTATAAACTTCTTAATTTAATTAAACCCATTTGCTTACCTTCTTGACCCACTTTCCTAACCAACAACAACATTCTATTTTATTACTAAATTTCTCAACATCCAAGAAAGTTTTCAAGCATCAACAACCATTTTATTAGCAAGAACAACCTTAATTAATTCATGAACATCACATAGAAGGGAGGGTCATAATAACTCACCTAGCAAATATGGAATGGAATGAAGATCTTCTTAGCTTGAAGAACTCCTCTCTTTACCCCGAACACAAAAGTACTATCAGATCTAAAAAAGGTGGAGAATTGACTTCTCTAGGAACTTAGGAAATGAGGCTTTCAAGAGTGGTTTCCATGGAATTTTTGTAAAGAAAATAAAATGAAGGAGAAGAAGGAGGAAGATGGAGTATAAGAATGGTAAAGGGAATAGGGGGGCCGGATTTGAAGGGGAAGAGTGAGGGAAAAAGGGGAAAAGGTATGGTCCCCCATACCCAAGATTAAAGGCTTTCCACATTTTATTTCTTTTCCCTACACAAACTAAAGCCTAACTACTCACATTTTATTTATTGTCAATTATTATACTTTTTTCATGGACTTTATTTAATTTTCTCAATTATCTCATCCAAATCAAAGATATAAAAATGAACACATAATATTAACAATAATTTTAAAAGCACACAATATGATGTTAAATTAGTGCCTAGGGTTAGGGTCGTTACAATGACATTAGAGGAAGATAGGATGAAATATCTTGAATTAGAAAGTATTCACTTAGCATTTACTTTTTCTCGTGGGATTAAGAGAAGAGGGAAGGAAATTGCAGTTGCAAGTAAGAAGCGTAAGGGATCATTTAATGATCATAAAGTCAAGAAATGCTTCTTTTGCAAGGACCTTACTTGCATGAAGAACGACTACCATAAGTATCGCAAATGGCGAATTCAGAATGGTATGTCATTTGGTCTTGTTTGTACTAAGGAAAATTTGGTTTCAATTCCTTAATATACATGGTGGTTGTATTTGGTACAACAACTCACATTAGTTCATGTATGCAGGGTTGCCTGAATTATCGAATCCCCAGTAAAGATGAGAAATACATCTATATGAGAGCTGGAAATCCGGTTGAAGTTATAGGCTTAGGGACTTTTAGATTAATGATAAGTACTGGCTATTATTTTGTACTAAATAATATATTCATTGTACCGTCCTTTAGATGGAATTTAAAATATATCACAGTTTTGGACAAGGAAGGTTACTCTTGTTCTTTTGGTAATAATAAATGTGATCTTTATTTTAAATTCCTAACTTGTCGGTACTAGTACTTTGTCATATATCGATAATCTTAATTTACTTGACACAGTCAAGAAAATGAATGAGTCCCATAATAATGAAACCAAAACTAAAGGTACTAAGCAAAAGTTATCAAGTGTAAATTCTTGTATTCTATGACATAGGCGTTTGGGTCATATCTCTAAAGGGAGAATTGATAAAGCTTATATTAAAGGGAATCCTAAAACAACTTGATACTCCGGATAGAACCTTTTGCATTAAGTGTTTTAAAGAAAAATTTACAAACATTAAAGGAAATAGGATCTTTGAGAGTATCAAACGTCTTGAAACTAATTCATATGGACCATTCTCTAACCCTTCATGGAATGGTCAACAATATTCCATCACATTCATAGATGATTACTCTCATTATGGATACATTATTTTCTTCATGTAAAGACTCAATCATTGGACGTATTGGGTGAATAACGCCCGGGTCCTTTATACTCACTATCTTGAAGAGTGTGGAATTGTCCCTCACTACACCATGTCAGGCAAACCTAGCATAGTGTAGTGGAAAGACATAATAGAATCCTTAAGGATATGGTAAGAAGTATGTTTTCTTGTACTTCTTTACCTCACTCATTATAGGCGATGCATTAAAGAACCGCTACTTATATTCTCAATAGAGCTGCTTCAAAGGCTACCGACAAAACTCCGTATGGACGTTAAGACCGTTGGCAGTTACTTTGTAAGGTATGCTAAGAGATCTAGGGGATATAAATTTTATGACCCGAAAACTAGAACATTTTTCGAGACTGACAATGCTAGGTTCTTTGAGGATGTTGAATTTAGTGGGAGAAATAGTAATGATTTTGAATTTGAAGAGTTAAAGGAACCACTCTATATTCCTTAAACTTTAGTTCCTGTTGGAAATCAAGTAATTGTACCTGAAATTCAACAAAGAACATACAATTCAAAATAATATAGAGACTTCCGTAAATAACGGATAACATGAAAATGTTGGACATGAGGAAATTCAACAACCTCAAAATAAGGATGAACCAGTGCCCTTAAGGAGATCTACTAGAGAAAGAAGAAGTGCTATTCCGGATATTTGTATCTTACGGAGAATGAGGACACCTTAGGTTTAGTGGGAGATGATCTAATCACCTTCCATGAAGCCATTAATAGTCCTAATTCTCATAAGTGGATCAATGCCATTAATGAGGAGTTAAAATCAATGAAAGACAATGATGTTTGGGATCTTGTCCCATTACCTGAAGGTGCAAAACTTATTGGTTGTAAATGGATATTTAAAATCAAAAGGGATTCGCAAGGTAATGTGGAAAGATATAAGGCACGTCTTGTTGCTAAGGGATTTACTCAAAAGGAAGACATTGATTATAAAGAAACATTTTCTCCGGTATTTTCTAAACCCTCTTTTATGATCATTATGACATTAGTGGCACATTATGATCTTGAGCTTCATCAAATGGATGTTAAGACGGCTTTTCTCAATGGAGACATTGAGGAAACCATCTATATAAGGAAACCAGAAATGGTGACCGATTCAGATCAAACTAATCAATTAGTTTGTAAACTTAAGAAATCCATTTATGGTCTCAAGCAAGCTTCTCGTCAATGGTATTCAAAATTTAGTCAAGTTATTCTTTCATTTGGTTTTGAAACGAATCTTGATGAAGATTGTGTACTAAGTTCAGTGGGAGTAGATTTATAATTTTGGTCTTATATGTGGATGATATTTTACTTGCTAGTAATAATAAGGACCTTCTAAAGGAAAATAAGAAATTTCTCTCAAACAAATTTGAGATGAAAGGTCTTGGTGAGGCATCTTTTGTATTGGGAATCCAAATTCATCGTGATCATTCACGAGGTATTTTGGGATTATCACAAAAGAGCTATATAGAGAAGGTATTACAAAGGTTTAGCATGGAAAATTGTAAACCACATGACACCCCTGTCTCTAAAAGAGATAAATTCAGTTTAAAGTAATGTCCTAAAATTAATTTTGAATCCAAGTATACGAAAATATCCCTTAAGCACCGGCAGTAGGAAGCTTAATCTATGCGCAAGTCTGTACTCGTCCAGACCTTGCATTTATTATAGGGATGCTTGGTCAATACCAAAGCAATTCGGAAAGAAGAACATTAAGTCGCATCCAAAAGAATGATGAAGTACTTATAAAACATTAAACTACATGCTTATGTATACAAAATCGGATCATTTTGAGATCATTAGGTATTCCGATTCTGTTTTACTGGATGCAAAGATGTCGAAAGACATCATATGGTTATATCTCTTGTTGAAGAGAAATAAGTATAAATTGAACAAATAGATATACAACTTATAGGATCAAACTCCATGTTATTGGATCCATTTTATAAAGCGTTATCTCCTTTTATGTTTCACGAGCATACTGCTCATATGGGTGAAACGATTTTTGATAATGCATAATGTAGTGGGAGTTTGAGTTGTGCTTTATTTGCTATTTGTTTTATTCATATTGATCTCATTTGGTTAATAAGGACTAGTTGATGGAATATATATATATATGTTTTAATATATATTCATTAGGTGTTCCATGCTACACATCTATACTTAATCTATGTCATTTAGTTGAACATATATATGTAATTAATGTGGGTTTAGTTGCGAATCAATTACAACGACTGCCCCTTTAGTTCCTATACTTGTGAAACTAATGGACGAGATTGTTTTAGAATGACAATGAAGTGCACATATGGATTTTCATTTACATTATGAATATGATTTTATGAGGATTTGTTAAAGTATAAACACATATTTGGGCAATCCAAGTGGGAGATTGTAAGAACATGGATTGCAAAATGTGTATACTTTATAAATATAAGTGACATGTAGACGTACATGTATAAATCATTGAAATAATGTTATTGTAAAGTATAGAAATATTAATTAAATGTGTAGAATTCCCGAGGTGGAAATTACCTATTTATGATGGGCAGAATGGTAATTTCACACCGCTTAATTGAAAGGGTGTAGTCCCTTGATGAGGTGCCATTGTTTCCTATATATAGAGGCCTACCATCAGCCTAGAAACACTACATCATCCTTATTTACTCTCTCTATAATCTGAGTTCTAAGGAAGGCATTCATCATCAAGAAGATCTACAACCTCCTACGTGATTTTCTTCTTCTTCTCTTCCTTCCTTTGCAAGAACATCATCAAGTAATAAGATGGACTCAACAGGTATCACGCTTCCGCCTTCATCTTCTTCTCTTACTTAATCTAGACTTGAGTGCTTTCGGGTTATTGGAATAGGAATGTTCCAACAATTGCACTTCACTTCTCTGGTGCCAGTAACCGGTTTATAAATGATAATGCCTTCACACTTTGTTTCAAATTATGGAGAGAGTTTATCAATATTATGTGTATCCCTAGGCTGATGAAAAGCATCTATATATAAGAAATCAAGGGGCATTTCATTTAGGGAGCACACCCTTTCATTATTAAGCAGCAAAAGCTTACCTTTTGTCTATCATAAATAGGTAATCTTTGTTTCGGGAATTCTACACATTGATTAATTTTCTATACTTTATACAACATTATACGTCTACACGTTTACGTATTTTTACTAAGTATACACATTTTGCAATCCATGTTCTAACAATCTCTCACTTGGATTGCTCAAACATGTGTTTATACTCAATAAACCCTTCTAAAATCATATTTATAATGCAAATGGCAATCCTTATGTATACTTTATTGTCATTCAACAATCCCGTCCATTAGTTTTATAAGTATATGGACTAAAGTGGTGGTCGTTGTAATTTATTCGCAACTAAACCCACATTAATCACATATTTATATCCAACTAAATGACATAGATTAAGTATAGATGCGTAGTATGGAAAACTGATGAATATATTGAAGCATGTATATATATTCTTCCAACTAGTCCTACTTTAACCAAATGAGATCAAAACTAAGTGCACGAGTAAATCTTTCGAAATCTCTAACTTAAGTACCCTTTGTTTTGTCGAGAGATGAAACATCTCAAGAATGTACTCCCTTAAGTTCCCGTTACCCTTGTACCTCATGAAAACAAGTTTCCTCAAGGAAGCACTTGTTTTCGATTTTTCGCTTTTTGCAAAGCGTTCTTCAAGGGTATCCAGAAAACCCTTAGCATTGACGTCCTCAGAAACACTGTTCAAGAATGTTTCCGGGACGGCATTTTTCATGATCATTAGGCTCACGCGATTGGAACGGTTCCACCTCTCAACACTCAAGCGATCTTCTTGAGTGCTTTTATCAGTGAAAGGAGCTGGACTTGGTTCCCTTAATGCTAGATCAATGTCCATACAGCCCAAGATCATAGTAATTTTGTTTTTCCAAGTTTTAAAATTAGTCTCATTAAGCATCGGAACACTGTTCATTGCAGCAGTTAAGGACGAAGCATTCACTAAATCTGTTGGGTTAAGGACAAGAATGAAGTACAAAACATGTATAAGTAACTACATATAAACAGTGATTAATCATATCAAAGATTTCCATCTATAAGATAATTAATTTGTGTGTGTGTGTGTATAATTTGAAAAATTCATTTTATTCACATATTAAAGTATACATTCATCACTTAATCAACTTCGAATCTAAATAACGTAAATCACTTTGACGACAATATTATTTAGAAAATTTATGAAGTTGTTTAAGCATATAATTAATCACAAAGAAATAAAGGTTTGAAAAATGTATGTTTTTACTTAAAAAAATAAATGCCAGAATCTGCAGCTGGTGCTCGGTCGAGCATAATCAATGACTCGGCCGAACAGGTCTGTCCAAGAAATCACAACATTCTGTCCAATGGTGCTCGGCCGAGGCAATAAGGTGCTCGGCCGAGCAAAGAGGTGGTGCTCGACCGAGCACAAGTAATGACTCGGTCGTGCATGCTTTTCCAGAAACATTAATCATTCTGTACTACGGTGCTCGGCCGAGTCAAGAAGGTGCTCGGCCGAGCAGACCCTTTCCAGAAACTTTTAATAGTCTGTTCCAAAGGTGATCAGCCGAGGTTTTGCCTTATTTGGCCAAGCAAAGTAGTCCGTATGGACATGAATTTCACAAGTAGATCCAGCACGGTCGTGCGCCATACAACACTCTATTGTATCAATGGGATAATCTTGTAATATTCATTGTCCATTTTGATGAATTTTATGTATTTTAAGCAAAACATTCAATCCTTTCAGATTTTAACACTACCAGAAACAGGTCATTTAGCGACGGAATTATCAGCGACGGACAGATTCCGTCGCTAAATAGCGGCGGAATATAGGCTTTAGCGTCGGAAAATTTTTGGCGTCAAATTTAGCGACGGAATTTAATTCCGCCGCTAAATTCCGCCGCTAAAACGAATATTCCTCGAATATTCGTTTATTTCCGCCGCTAATTTGGCGGTTGATTTACCGACGGAATATTCCGCCGCTAAATATTTATCAGCGACGGAATTATTCCGCCGGTGAAAATATATCATATTTTTATTTTTTTATTTATCAGCGTCGGAAATATTCCGACGGTGAAATTAAAATATTTTTTATTTTTCTTTTTGAAATATTACAGAAGCGAAATATTTCCGACGGTGAAATTAAATGTTTTTTTTTTTTTTATTAAACACCGACGGAATATTTCCGCCGCTGATAATTTAATATTTTTTTTATTTATCAGCGACGGAAAATTCCGTTGCTGATAATAAAATGTAATTTTTGTTTATTTTTAGAACTAATTAACAAAATAACAAACTAAAAAACATTAAAATATCATAAATATTTATGATATTTTTGAAAAAATAAATAAATCATAAATATTTATTAATTTTAATTTTATAATGCCATTATTTTTATTTATATAAAATATGAAAGTTATTTTAAATTACTCTCAAAAAAATAAATATGAGTCGATAAATATTATTTTTGAAAAAATAAATAAATTATAAACCCTAAACCTAATACCCTATATACTATACACTATATATACCCTATACCCTATACCACATACCACATGCCACATACCACTATGCCACATACCTATACCACATACCCTATGCCACATACCCACATGCCACATGCCACATACCACATGCCCATGCCTATGCCACATGCCACATGCCACATACCCTACATGCCACATGCCACATGCCACATACTTATGCCTATACCCTATGCCCTATACCACATACCTATACATACCATATACCACATATCTATACCATATACCACATGCCACATACCACATGCCACTATGCCACATGCCTATACCACATACATGCCACATACCATATATCCACATGCCACATGCCTATGCCACATGCCACATACCTATGCCCTATACCACTATACCACATACCTATGCCACTATACCACTATACCCTATACACTATACCCTATACCACCACATACCTATACCTATACCACATACCATACCACATACCACACTATACCTATTCCCAATTGGTAAATTGCATACAATTTTAAATTTTTATCCAAAATAAAACAAAAACAAGATTAGTCAAAACAAGGAACTAACCTTGACTATTAGACAACACTCTGGAGATTATTGTCTCATAAGTCATAACTAAGATATCCGAGAAAACAAAGACCCAGCATCATTCTTTGCTTGAGCCTGGCTGTACTCTCTCTGGCCCCCACCACCGTGCATGTCATCATCTACATCGTAAGCTTCAATGTTGACATCGTGAAGGGTTGTCTCCTCGCACTCATCATCAAGCTCCATATATGTCATCTGCGATGAAGGCTTAGGAGGCAGCACACCCTCTAGGGCCTTGCATTGTTCGGAAGTCGAGGAATGCAGGAAGTCGAACCCAGATTCGGACCCGGACGAGGAAGGGAGAGAATTGAAATGTGGAATTACACTGAAATTAAAGATGAAATAGCACCGGGGTAAGAGCGGCTCGATATTTGTTTTTTTCAAATTCAATTCTTTGGAGAGAGAGAGAGAGAGAGAGAGAGGATGGGAGAGAGGGATTTAGAGGTGTCTGATTAATTTGGTTTGAAAGTTTGAATTGGATTATCTGCTTGTTGTTCGTTCGGAAATTTTGAAATTTTAAATGAGCGCCAACTTGGCGCGCTGTTTATTGTGAAATTAATCCATCCGATCCGGTCCGACTTTTTGTAGATACGAAATTGAAAAGGAGAGATTTTGCATTTGACTCACTTGGAATTTAGGTAAACGATATTTAGCCCCTAACAAATATGTCATCACCCTTTCGCTTGAACTTTGGGTGCTCTTTATGTTGTAGTACAAAGACTATGTCTCCAGTAAGAGTGTCAGGAGCTTCATCGGCTTCTCGTGTGGGAATGTAATTTTCTGTCCATTTTGCATACCCTTCTCCACAACCACTTCCAAGACCTTCTTCTCCTGTACAATGCAAGGCCCTAGAGGGTGTCTTTGCCTCCTAAGCCTTCATCGCGCGGATGACGGATATGGAGCTTGATGAGTGCGAGGAGACAACCCTTCACGATGTCAACATTGAAGCTTACGATGTAGATGATGACATGCGCGGTGGTGGGGGCCGAGAGAGTGCGGTGTGCTCAGCGGTAATGATGTGGGTTTTTGTTTTACGGATATCTTAGTTATGACTTATGAGACAATAATCTCCAGAGTGTTGTCTAATAGTTGGTTAGTTCCTTGTTTTTGTTTTACGGATATCTTAGTTATGACTTATGAGACAATAATCTCCAGAGTGTTGTCTAATAGTTGGATTAGTTCCTTGTTTTGTATAAACCACACTAAGCCCTAAACCACTAAACCACAAACCACTAACCTAAACCCTAAACCCTAACCCTAAACCCTAAACCCTAAACCTAAACCCTAACCCCTAACCCTAACCCTAAACCACAACCCCTAAAACCTAACCCCAACCCACAAACCACTAAACCACTAAACCACAAACCCTAAACCCTGACCCTAACTCCCTAAACCACTAAACCACACAAACCACAACCCTAAACCACTAAACCTAAACCACCTAAACCACTAACCTAAACCACTAAACCACTGAAGCCACACAAACCACTAAGCCACAACACAAACCCTAAAGCCCCAACCACTAAAGCCACAAACCACAAACCACTAACCCCTAACCCTAAACCTAAACCCTAACCTAAATTTCTAACCCCTATACCCTGTGTATAGGGTATAGGGTACAGGGTATAGGGTACAGGGTATAGGGTATAGGGTATAGGGTAATGGGTATAGGGTATAGGGTATAGGGTATAGGATATAGTGTATAGGGTATAGGGTATAGGATATAGTGTATAGGGTATAAGGTATAGGGTATAGGGTATAGGGTATAGGGTATAGGGTATAGGGTATAGGGTATAGTGTATAGGGTATAGGGTATAGGGTATAGTGTATAGGGTATAGGGTATAGGGTATAGTGTATAGGGTATAGGGTATAGGGTATAGGGTATAGGGTATAGGGTATAGGGTATAGTATATAGTATATAGGGTATTAGGGTATAGGGTATAGGGTATAGGGTATAGGGTATAGGATATAGTGTATAGGGTATAGGGTATAGGATATAAGGTATAGGGTATAGGGTATAGGGTATAGTGTATAGGGTATAGGGTATAGGGTATAGGGTATTTTATATAAATAAAAATAACTTTCATATTTTATATAAATAAAAATTATCATCAATTATAAAATTAAAATTAATTAATATTTATGATTTATTTATTTTTTCAAAAATATCATAAATATTTATGATTTATTTATTTTTATATAAATAAAAATAATGATATTTATTAAATTAAAAATTTTACAAAAATAATATTTATTGACTCATATTTATTTTTTTGAGAGTAATTTAAAATAACTTTCATATTTTATATAAATAAAAATTATCATCAATTATAAAATTAAAATTAATTAATATTTATGATTTATTTATTTTTTCAAAAATATCATAAATATTTATGATTTATTTATTTTTATATAAATAAAAATAATGATATTTATTAAATTAAAAATTTTTCAAAAATAATATTTATTGACTCATATTTATTTTTTTGAGAGTAATTTAAAATAACTTTCATATTTTATATAAATAAAAATTATCATCAATTATAAAATTAAAATTAATTAATATTTATGATTTATTTATTTTTTCAAAAAATATCATAAATATTTATGATTTATTTATTTTTATATAAATAAAAATAATGATATTTATTAAATTAAAATTAATAAATATTAATGATTTATTTATTTTTCAAAAATATAATGAAAACAATTATATTTATTAATAATAGCGGCGGAAATTTCCGTCGAATTTAAAATCGCCGGCGGAAATTTCCGTCGGTGAGAGTGCCATGTCATCGATCCGGTGAGCGTACGCATAGTTTAGCGTCGGATTTACGACGACGGAATATTCCGCCGCTAAATATTAATTATAGCGTCGGAATTTAATTTCCGCCGCTATAATTAATATTTAGCGGCGGAATATTCCGTCATTGAAAATTATAAATACTCAATTAATCCCTCGGATATCAATTACGTATCATTTCCCTCTCTCTCTTCTTCGCTTTCTCTCTCTTCCCGCTCTCTGCGACCTAAGAAGAAGAAGAATCGCCGTCCGTCCACCTCTCCACCGTCTCTCGCCGTGACTAAGCTTCGCCGTCCACCATCTCCACCGTCTTCACCATCTGCGTCTCTCTCTCCCTCTCGAAGCGATCCAATTTCTCAATCCTAGCTCTCTTCAAGGTACGTGATTGTTACTGACTTACCGTCAAATTTCTCAATTTCTCAATCCTAGCTCTCTCCCCTTAAACTACATTCGATTGTATTTTTTACCGGTTTACCCGGTCAATTTTTGGAAAGAGATTTGAAGGGAGCGATTATTCTGGCGCTTCAACACAAGGTATAGGATTCAGCATCGCTGAACGCCTCGGACTGGAAGGCGCCTCTGTTGTCATTTCTTCTCGCAGACAGGTTCTGTTCATCTCTTCCTTCTCTATGCTGTAAATACCCTTTTTATTTTCTCTTTTTCATTAGGTTTTCACTACTAGAAAAAGGCCGTTTACCGACGGAAATTTCCGTCGGTATTTCTACAAATCCGTCGCTAAATTGATATTACCGACGGAAATAGTCCGTCGGATTCCGTCGGAAATAATTGGTTGGTAATACCGACGGACAAATTCCGCCGGTATTTCTGTCGGATTATCCGCCGGAAAATAAAAAATTCCGCCGGAAAACGTCCGTCGGAAATGAGTTACGCCGGCCGGTTAACCGGAGCAATACCGGAGGTTACCGATGGAAATATCCGTCGGAAATAAAATCATTACCGACGGTTATAACCGTCGGAAATCAAAAAATTTACCGTCGGATCTGTCCGTCGGAATATAAACCCTGGCCGACGGATATGTCCGTCGGTATTTTGAGTATTATTTTTTTATTTTTATTTTCCGACGGATATTTCCGCCGGAAAAATTGAATTATTTATTTTTGTATTAGTTTACCGACGGAAATTTCCGTCGGTAATCTGGCAATTTTAAAAAAAAATTTGTTTTATTATTAAACCACACAGTAAAAGGCTGTAAACTGTTCAAACAACCTGTTTTAAACAACTACAAACTACAAACACACACAAACAACCCAATTACAAACTACAAACACACACAAACAACTGTTTCGCTTGTACATCAAATAAAATACATATGTTTGTCCAAATCAAGCGACGGGGAAGGGGAAAGGGGAAACCGCCGGGAAAGGGGAAAGGGGAAACGGCCGGGAAAGGGGAAAGGGAAACGGCCGGGGAAAGGGGAAAGGGGAAACCGCCGGGGAAAGGGGGAAAGGGGAAACGGCCGGGGAAAGGGGAAAAGGGAAGGGGAAAACTAGGGAAAGGTCGGGGAAAAAGGGAAAGGGAAAAAGAAACTACATATGTTTGTTTGTTTAATTACATGTCAATGAAAATTCATGTTTAACAACCACGAGCGCCGCCATTCTGCTACCGCTACCACCACCATGCATGTATAAACCTATCAAGATATTAATTAAAAAATAATATATCAATATATATACAAATAAAAAGACAATAATAAAATGTAAACATTATATATATGACATTTACAATTAAATGATACTTGCGGCCACTTTGGGAGAGATAGATATTTCCATTTTTCCTTCCTCATTAATAATTGCGTCCAAATTAACCCGCTCGGATGGTTCACTACGTCCGAGAACCGAAGTAGATCCTCCCTCCCGTCCTTGGTGAAACAAGACGATGGACAAAACCCGCAACCTTCCCTCTCTTTGAACGATTGCCACCTCGACCCGACATATCTAAACTAGTATATTATATATGTAGACGAGAAAATATTATCAAGTAGAACAAAATTTAAATATTACATAGCATGTAAAGAGTAACCAAGTAAACAAAACGTGGGTAACGGTGTGGACTTGGTGTCTGTCGGCATTGCACTTCTTGCGGCTTTAAAATAGAAATGACAATATGAAAACAAGAAATAATGGAGTTCACATGGACCGGTGGTTTCGAGATAAGGTTGTTTTACTAAAAACAAAAAGAAGCAAAATAATGGAGTTCACTTGAATTTGCTTGAATTTGAAATAATATTGTTGTTTTCTTTAAAATAGAGAGAGAGGGTTTACATTTATAATGAAATTTGGAGTGGAAAATATCAAGTTTGCACAAGCCTTTGGCCCAAAGATTGAAACTTTGAAAGTAGATTTATTATTATAATAATTAATCAAAGTTTCAATCTTTGGGCCTAACGCTTGTGCAAAAACTTGAGATTTTCCACTCCAAAGATAACCCCCATGGTAGTGGTTGTACGTGATAGTAGTGGGGTTGGCTTCTATCCCATCCCGAAATACACGCATGAATTGCAAATATCACTTTGTCTACTTGCTTTATAATCGAAAATCAAGAAATTTTGACAGCATAACCCCATAGTCTCCAAGTGCACGACGTAGACTAGGTCAATCAAACACTATCGATTATAATCGACAGTGTAATCAACCATATATGTCTAGTATACACTCAGAGAACAATAGGATTAATGCAACCGAAATATTTCAACTATCGACAATTCAAGCAATTTTAATAGACAATAATGATATTTATATATATACATATATGTATATTTTTATTTTTATTTTTATTGATTATTTTATTTTTTATTTATTATTATTATATTTATGTCCATTATTATTATTATTATTATTATTATTATTATTATTACAGTGATAAGTGATATAAAATGTACAAAACATTATATACAAAACATTATCTGAATTAAAACTAAACTGATTCATTCACTACAATCTTGATCACTATCACTACAAAATTCAATTTCTTCTTCACTAGTTTCCTCGTCGTCGTCTTCTTCCTCATCTTCATCATCGGACCCAGATATATACCCTTCTCCTTCCTCATCCTCCACATTGTCATCATCGATTTCATTGAAAGTGACTTCCTCCCCTAGTGGACGGGTGTTTTCGGCCATTAATGCTTCATCCTCCTCGACATTATCATTCAAGTCAATAATCGGAGGTATAGGCATTTCCTCTTCCTGATAACAATCATGTAATGATGAATCAATATTTGAAGTAGACGTTTTTGCACGCAATGGTATATCAAAAGTGCTTCTTGCTTTGGTTTTCCATACGGCCCACCATCCGCTAGACTCTCTTCGTCGACGGGGGTAGGGGGTCATATACACCTGTTGTGCTTGAGATGCAAGAATGAACACATCATCACCATTATGCCTAGAAGAATGCTTTAAGTCAACGAGATCAAAAGTGCCATGTTTATTAATGCCTCGCTCAGCGTCCCGCCACTCACAATTGAAAAGACGGCTCCTCTTCATCAATCAAATGTTCAGGTTCCCTTGGCGGACCACTTGATACAGTAGGATGATTGCGAACACTTGTTTCAACCACATAACGCTCCCCGTGCGCTATCCATACCTTGTAACCATCAACAAACCCTGACTCTAAAACATGTTTCTTTACCCATCCAACACTCAGATATTTTCTATTCTTACACTTTTTACAAGGACACCTAATCTTATCACCACGCATGCACTGGGGATGCGCTCTAGCAAACTCCACAAAATGTTCTAAATCTTCTAAGAATTGAGTTCTGACACCCCTTCTACCGGGATTACTACGATTATCCATCCAACTACGATCTTCTCCAGACATAATTAACTCCTGCATTTCATAATGTATTAACAGTTTAGATGTAATTAACGCATTATAATTCCCTAAATTTGGATTACAAACTTAAAAGCAACAAGACATGTTTCTTTAGGTTTAGAATTGGGGTTGGCTTCTATCGCACACCTTATTAAACATTTTTTTAATTATTAATATTTTAAATATTAATATTTAATTCTTTGTTGTAAAGTATATCATTTCCTATGATGAAAGGACAATTCATGTCCATTAGGTTTAGAATTGGGTTGGCTTCTATCCCATCCCGAAATACACGTATGAATTGCAAATATCACCTTGTCAACTTGCTTTATAATCGAAAATCAAGAAATTTCGGCAGCATAACCCCATGGTCTCCAAGTGCACGACGTAGACTAGGTCAATCAAACACTATCGATTAGAATCGACAGTGTGTAATCAACCATATATGTCTAGTATACACTCAGAGAACAATAGGATTAATGCAACCGAAATATCTCAACTATCGACTATTCAAGCAATTTTAATAGACAATGATGATATTTACAAATCATATAATCGTGCATTTCAAGGCTGTCTACACGGACAATTTAAGAATCGATGACTACATGTTGACCTCAACATGATAAGTTAAAGATTCTTAAACGGGTTTCTAAGCTTTTGTGTTTCAACCGTCACAACGTCACGTCGTAACATTAATTTTTATTCATTATCGTAAAATGCATAATTTTACAATAATTAATTAACACACACATCTATCATATTTTTTAAATTATTAATATTGTGAATAATTTGAAATATTAATTCTTTATTGTAAAATTTGAAATTTTACAATGATGAATTAAATTAACATTTATAAACAAGATAAGAGTCGTTCTCATCCACAACTATCAAAACCCAATCTCATCTTAGACCAAGAAAGACGAGCAAACAAGTTCATTGCCGTTTGAGTCAAGGATTTTCTCGTTTAATAAGAGTTATTTACTCTTATTAAACAGAAAATCCTTTACTCAAACGGTAATGAACTTGTTTACTCCGTCTTCCTTGATCAAAGAAGACGAATTTTGATAGCTGTGGGTGAAAAAACTCTCATCTTATTTATATTTTAAATAGAGTTGTACCTCAATCTATTTAAAGCCTAATTAACTACCAATTAGGTATAATGAAGAGCCACTTCCAAAACCCAGCTTGATAAACTAGTTAGAAAATGCAAACAACCTAAATCGGAGGACCAATCAAGCATCAAACATTCAAATATTTGAAAATTCACACAAATACCAATCAATAATCATGAACATTAGAATCAAAAACAAATTAGGGTTCTTACAAATACCAATCAAAAAATATCATATTCCTTAATTCCCGCGCAAACAGTATTAGTGCGAATATTAGCGGGACGGAGGGAGTAAATACTATCTCAAATATCAATACAATTAAGTTTTCCTTTTACTAACCACCTCAATGCACACAAGATCTGTAGGTCATTTCATATTTTCTCAAACCTTAATAGATTACTCTGTGATTCACCTAATCCGAGCCAAGTGGTCAATATATTAAGTTTCTCAAATAATGAACCAAGTAGAATGTTGTTAAAACCACGTCACCGAATTTACCATTTAATTATTTTTGTATGTCGATACAGAAAAATGAAATTGTTTGAAGTAACAAAATCAGCCCTAGCCTCTACTTGCAAACGGATATACTACAGCATAAATCGAGTGAGAGAGAGAACGATTGAGAGAGAGAAAGCGAGAGAGAGAGATAACGTACCGGCGACGGCAACGGCGATGGAAAGAAACGGCGGCGGCGACGGCGTGGACGGCGTGTTCTTCTTGGCGGCGAATTACTGAGAGAGAGAGAGAGAAAGTGAGAGAGAGAAATCGAGTGAGAGAGAGAAAGCGATTGAGAGAGAGAAGAAGACTTACCGGCGACGGCGAGGCTCGGCGGCGACGGCTTGGCGTTGGCGACGTTAGGGTTCGCGAACTGCGGATGGAACGGAGGATCGATCGTAATAAAAATGATACGTAATTAAAAATGGGGAAGAAACGCGTTTATATATATGGATTTGTTACCGACGGACTATGTCCGTCGGTATTACCGACGGACTATGTCCGCCGGTTTTACCGACGGATATACCGACGGAACTTAATCAATTACCGACGGACAAAACGAAATTTTAAAAATTTTAATTCCCGGTAAATTAAATTAAATTTCCGTCGGTAAATGAAAATTTTCCGTCGGTAAAAGTCCGTCGGTAATGCCCATGTTTCTAGTAGTGTTTCAATTTTGAACTTTGATCTTGTTTTTTGAGGTTAAAGTGATCTGGGTTTTATTTGATTTTTGTTAAAGATTGGACCTTTGATCTTTGTGGGTATTGTACTAATTTTAAGTTTAATTTGAATTGCACTGATATGGGTACTAAACAAGTAATTTATATAATATTTGACTTTGTGACAGATTCATGTAGGTTTTATAACTTTTATCTTTGTGGAAATCTGTAAGCGGCCGGCCTTAGACTTGGTATACGTCAATGGTAAACCAGTTAGACCGATGGCTCAATACGTGCTTACAAAGGAAAAGAAGCTCCTCCTCCTGAAATGGCTCAAGGATTTAAGGCTTCCGGATGGTTACGCGTCTAACATTGGTAAGCGTGTCAATGTAGAGGAGGGAAAGTGCGGGGTTTGAAGAGTCACGATTGCCACGTTTTCTTTGGATAGGCTACTTCCGATCGCTCTCGTGGTCTCTTGCTCGACAATATCTCGGTGGCGTTAACGAGTTAAGTGAGTTTTTCCGGCGTTAACATCGACCACACCGCGTGTTGATCACATGAAAAAGCTTGAGGAGAGCATCGTAGTGACTTTGTGCAAACTTGAGAAGATATTTCCTCCTTCATTCTTTGATTCTATGGAGCATTTACCGGTCCACTTGGCATACGAAGCTAGAGTCGGTGGTCCGAGTTCAATACGAGATGGATGTATCCATTTGAGAGGTAATTGAATTTATTCTATTTCTAAATAATTTGAGCGTTAACAATATACCTTCTTTAACATTATTTATGTTTTAATCTACGAATGACTTTTAGGTATCTAGGCCAATTGAACAGGAAGATGAGCAATAGGGCCATGGTCGAGGCCTCAATTTCGTAGGGTTATCATAGATGAGATTGTTGCCTTTGTCGGAACATATTTTCCTCCCGATGTTAATACGAGATTGACTAGGGTTGGCCGCAATTACGATGGTGGTTTTCCGTCTAAGGGAAACATCTCTGTATTTTCATCCCTTGGTCGGTTGCTCGGCAAACGGGTTGGTACGCGTACGTTAACCGCTAAAGAGTTTGTCGCGGTCGAAACGTATGTTCTTCTTAACTGCGACGAGGTTGGGGAATATATCAAGTAAGTCATTGATGTTATGTTTACGCCTCGTCGATTAAATTATGCATGTTTAATTACACTGCATATGAAATGCCTTGTTTAACCCTATTGCGAGAATGTTTGAAGATTTAGCTCGGGATTTATCTCCGTAACTCATCGCAACTAGGATAAAGAGAATTTCCAAGCGGCTAAGGAAATATGTAAATATTTCGTTTCATTCAAATTTATTCTATACACTTCTTTAAACATTCAATCTTAAAATTGTATTAAATTGGTTACAATATTGTCTTATAGATAGTGAACATCCGGGTGATGCCAAGGCTGCGAGGTTAAGACATTTAGCATCATCTCCGTACTTGAGCGTTCATTTATACAACGGTTATTTCGTGAATGGCTATGTGTTTCATACCAAAGCTTACGGGGGCTCTAAATTGACGTGGAATAGCGGTGTGAAGCTTATAGGGAATGATTATTATGGCGTCTGAAAGAAGTAGTCGAGGTGGAGTATTTCGGTAGAAACGGTGTTGTCTTGTTCAATTGTGATTGGCGGGATCTTTGTGCGAGGTGTTAAGAAGCACCCCATATTTGACCTCGTCGATGTAAAGGACTCGTCCGGACATAATGGCGGCAACGTCTTCATCTTAGCATCTCAAGCACAACAGTATACATGACTCCCTACCCTCGTCTGCGACCCGACGGATTGTGGGCATTTGGATGACCAAGGCTAGGAGCATGATTGACAACCTACCCTCGTCGACAACTACAGAGTCGTCATTAGAAACACCCTATCAAGAGGATGAAATGCCGGTGCCACCTAACGTTTCATCGGCTAATCATCCATTAGATGATGTCACTCATATTCCTCAAAATGTTGATGAACCCGAGGAGGATATCTTACCGGTGAATTTGCCAACTCCCCGCCTCGTTCGGGTCATCTCGCGCACATTGATATTGATGAATCGAGAGGAAGAGGAAGAGGAAGAGGAAGAGGAAGAGGAAGAGGAAGAGGAAGAGGAACCGAGTTTGATTCATCGTAGTCCGAAGACGAAGATGAAGAACTCGAGTTTTGTAGTAATTCGTAGTCCGGTGATGATGATGGGGACGAAGATTAATAATAGTTTAAAGTTTAAAATTGTATTGTGAATGCTTTAGATTATTAGAACTTTAAAGTTTTATATGTATTGTGAATGCTTTACATTATTAGAACTTTAAAGTTTCATATGTATTGTGAATGCTTTAGATTATTTTTAATATCCGTCGTTTTATATATATTGTGAATGCTTTAGATTATTAGAACTTTAAAGTTTTATATGTATTGTGAATGCTTTATATTATTAATAGTTTAAAGTTTTATATGTATTGTGAATGCTTTAGATTATTAGAACTTTAAAGTTTTAGATGTATTGTGAATATATTGTTTCCTATTGTTAAAGTTGTATATTTTAATATTTTCTTGTAATACAGTATGAGTTCTAGTAGAAAGGGCAAGGGTAAGAAGACTAAGCCTATTTACACATTGATTCTTGGGGCGCAACCGTCCCGATCCGGTAGCGATGATGTCGACCCTTCACGCGGTAGTACTAGCTCCACCTCTGGGGCCGATACTCGGACTACTACGTCGATTCTGAGGAGGATATTGGTCGAGATATCATCACTTTATGACCGGTAAGTAACTCTTCATTAATTTGATATAAGTTGGTTCCTTTTTGCTTTATATATAATTCATTATTTAAGTTAAAATGTTATTGTATAAATATACTTGGCGAGGTTTGTAGGTGGATACCCCACCCCGGGGACTAAGATCGGGCAATGCGGCGGTCTCGAAAAATGACCGAGTTTTGGCCCAACTGGAAAAAATTGCCACGAGAGGCGGAAGGACGATGTGTGGGATGAGTTTAAGGTAATGTGTTAATGGTTTTTATTTAAAACTTAAATGTTAGTTTGTTATTAAAATGTTATAATTAATAATGATTGTACTCTTTTAGTTTTGTAATGTTATCATTATATGTTGTAGGCTAAATATTATTGGGCGCCGGACATCGGCGATGCGACGGCTAGATATGTTTACGATGAGCGAGGCTCACAAGCTATTTAAGGATTTTATTTGTAACATATTTATCTATCCTTAATTAGTTTAATTAACAATGATTATACTCATTTAATTTTATAATGTCATCATTATATGTTAACGAGATATTCATATCTTTTATAGGTACCACGAAGAAAAATTATTATACTACTCGGCTCGCGGCGGGAGAAACGACCCTTGTGTCCTACTTTTATGACCGATGAGGTGTTTGGTCAATTTTGCGAATATTGGGGGTCGCTGCTTGGCGAAGGCTATATCCGAGCAGGCCAAGGCCAATAGAGCGAGCTCCTCGGGGTCGGCGGCGTTGCATACGGGGACGCTCACGGTCGCCAGAGCATCACGACCGCATGGTATGTATGTTAATTTAAATGTAGTAGTGTATGGATGCTTTTAAATAGGTTTATGTACGTATGTTAGGCGGGAGCCAATGTTGATGCTATGAAATCCATAGTTTTAGTGTAAATGTAGTGTATGCATGCTTTTAAATCGGTTTAAATGTTGCATTTATATATACAATTTCAAAGTAATAATCTCGCTTATTTTATTTATAGGAAAGGGAGTATGGTCCGAATATCGGTTTTGTGGATGTTTACGCTAGCACCCATATTCGGAATTCTACAGCGCCCGATCAACCTCCGCAATGGGTTGACGATCGATGCACTCTTGCCTTTGTAAGTAAACTACCATTAAATGACTTGATTTTGAATATGTAAATTTATTTATGTACCTTACATTGTGTATATGATTATAATTGTTTGTTTTATTTTTGTTTGCATATCAAGCCGCCGTTGTTCCCGAAGGAACGCCTCCGCGAGCCCGTCCCCTTCGTGCACGATGTTTGGCGGAGGTCACCTCTCGGGGACATCCAAGGAGAGGAGCCCGAGTGTTAGGGATGGGGGATTACGGGCGGCAATGCCTGTCGGCGTCGACCGGCCGTCGGCGAAATGTAGCCCGGCCACGTTTCATGATCCGAGGGTCGACACTCTGGAGGCTGCGTTGGAGGAGGAGAAACGCGAGCGGGCAAAGCTTGCGGATGCTTTGGCGGTTCGACGCGGATGCGGGAGGAGAACGATCGACGTCATGCGAGAGATTCGTAGACGGCATGCGAGACTCAAAGACAATTGGCGCTGTTGATGGCTCATCTCGGCCAGGACTCCCAGGGTAATTTCCCGCCTCCCCCAGGTTGATTGCGGACATTTTTAGACATTTTTGTATTAATTTATACTTGTTTGTAAACATTTGAGACATTTGGTACCGCGGGAGCCCCTCCCGCCTCTCCCCGCTCCGCTCCACCCCTCTCCCCCTCCCCCTCTCCCCCCTCCCCCCCTCCCCCCTTCTCCCCCTCCCCCCCTCTCCCCCTCCCCCTCCCGAATTGGTACGGTGGTATTTAGTTTTTATTTGGTACGCTGATATTTGAATTTTAGTTTTTATAGTTTTAGTTTTATAAATTGAAATGTTATATCAGGTACAAAAAATTTTGGTTTATTGATATTTTAAATTATTTTTTTTAAATTTATTTCAATCGGCGACGGAATTTTCCGTCATTTAGAAATTATCTTTGAAATAAAAATTAATTAAATAAATTAATTTCGGCGACGGAATTTCCGCCGCTATAATCATTTAATTTTTATTTAATTTTTAATTTCGGCGGCGGAAATTTCCGTCGCGTAATAAAATTTAAATTAAAATTAAATAATTTCGAAGATGGTAATTTCCGCCGAAATAATTTAATTTTAATTTAAATTTTATTACAAATACGGAAATTTCCCGCCGAAATTAATTTAATTAAATTAATTTTTATTACAATGACGGAAATTTCCGCCGTGAAATGAAAATTTAATTAAATTAAATTAATATAGCGGCGGAATTTTCCGTCATTGAAACCATTAATTCACCGGCGGAATTAATTTCCGTCGGTAAAAGAAAAAAATAGCGGCGGAAATTGACCCGTCGAACCTTTGCGACGAGCTGGTAGCGGCGGACCACCGACGGAATTTTTCCGTCGGTGATTTATTTTAGCGACGGAAATATAATTTTAGCGGCGGAAATTTCCGTCGCTAAATGACCTTTTTCTGGTAGTGTAAACTGGATAAATTATTAACACTCTATGAATGAATTAGAGTGATTAAACAATACCAAAACATAATGAATTCAACATAAAGTAAAGCAAAACATGCTATCATGAACTCAAATTTAATCATGAACATGAGTAGGCTCTGATACCAATTGTTGGAACATTTCTATTCCGATATACGTAAGTCGTACTCAGGTCTTGAATAAGAATGAGAAAAGAAAAAGAGGCGGAAGCATTATACCTGATGAATCCATTTATGCCTTGATGTTGAAGACAAGAAGAAGAAGAATTAAGGAGGGAGAGTAGTTCTTCTAAATGATAATGCCTTCACACTTTGTCTCAGATTATGGAGAGAGAGTATATCAATATTGTGTGTATCCCTAGGCTGATGGAAAGCATATATATATAGGAAACCAAGGGACATTTCATTTAGGGATCACACCCTTTCATTATTAAGCAGTAAAAGCTTACCTTTTGTCCAACATAAATAAGTAATCTTTGCTTCGGGAATTCTACACATTGATTAATATTCTATACTTTATACAACATTATATTTATGATTTAAGCATATACGTCTACACGTTTACGTATTTTTATTAAGTATACACATTTTGCAATCCATGTTCTAACAAACACGAGCCTAATTGCCAACTCCGGGGCTGGGTGCAGAAGACTGCAAAAGGCGGTCAAGTTTGGCAAGGTGGATAGTGAATAGGCTTTCGGTGAGGACTATTGTATGACCTTTACTACCACTTGAGGTTGAGGAAGAATGTTGAGCGGTGGTGCTAGTGCCCTTGGCAATGGAAGTTAGGACCGAGTTATTATCAAGACCAGATTCTATCTTCTTCTTCGTGCTCAGGAGCTTCCGTGCTTCTAAATATGGTGTCAAACAGATTAAGGTAAGAATGAAGAAAAGAGAGAGAGTGCTTACACGAGCCATGTTAAAGAGTGTACTAGGTAAAAACAGAATTTGAGATGCTTGATAGATGGACTCGACTATAGAGCAGAAGCAGAAAACAAATTTGGCTTGGCTGAAATGGTTAGATGGCATGCATGTATATATATAGGTATACATAATACATGTGTGTATAATTGTTTTTTTTTTGTGTGTATGTGTGTGTGAGAGAGAGAGAGAGAGAGAGAGAGAGAGAGGTGAGGTCAAGCTGCTTTGGCCAAGTCAAGAAGGAATGTTGTATAGGTGAGTTCCCAAAGGACTCCTGGAAGTTGGGTAGGTCCAATATGAAGTAAGCCGCCGGCCCTCTGTTGCAAGTAGCAACTTGGTATAATTTGACAGCGACTGACCTCAATTCCTAATGTTCCAAGGTTGAACTGTACATAAGTTGAAATTCCGACCATCAGATCAATTTATTAAGGGTAGAATTGTCTTTTGACCTCACTCCCACCAAGTTAGATCAATTTATTAAGGGTAGAATTGTCTTTTGACCTCACTCCCACCAACAGGGATCACCCAATCGTGAAAGATGTGATATGTACTATTGAGCAATTCGACTCCTATTAAGTCGGACTGCATAGGCATAGGCCCAATTCCGGGGTGAGGTGGGGTGGGGTCGGGTGGGGTCGGGTGGGGTGTTATGTTAGTGGGTTAGCTGAACTTGGATCGCTATGGTTAAGAAGGGTTTGCGTACCCTAAGGAAAGAAGCAGACATCAAATCAAGGACTTCAGGTATGTTTTCGTGAAAAAATTACCTTTGATTTTTCTAGCACTAAATGAGGACGAGAATTGGAGTTTAAAGTGACACCAATAATACTACTACAATACAGAAAGAAAAAACTGACAAAAGGTTATGAAAGTAACAGGCAAATAAACTCAAGTTGGTGATGCACCTAATTTTTTTGTTACAAGGCAGCAACAACAAATGAAACGGACAAAAGTTGGCAAGGATAAGTCAAACATTATAAAATGAGTTAACAATGCTTTAGTCGCCCTTAATACAATCGGACTATTCGGCGGAGCTGGGGGGGGGGGGGCGCGGGAATGCCTACTAGGGGCTCATGTAGCCCATGCTGGTTTGGGGGATCACCCGTGCTGAGCTTTGTCATGGAAACAGTTCTTTGATTGTGATTTTACGATTCTTGAACATCATCTGTAGGGACTAGGGAATAATTACGTGTTGAACTTCTTAAACTATATCAACAAAGACAAAGCAAAGAAACCATATGAGCTAAGAGCATAATATCTGTAAGTCAGACCACTTATAGTACTATTAACTAAATAATTACTATAATTAAGATTAGTTGTAGGGGTAAACGGAGTATTTAATAAGGACGGCAGAACTGAGATTTATTCCTACAAAAAAGTACGGCAACAACAACGATTGACTTGATATGTTTAATCAAAAGTAGCAGCATCTTTTGTAGGAATTATGGCTCGACTCACTGAGGCGGGCGCCTCACCTAGGCCGAGGCGGGCGACTGGAAGGCAGAGCCTGGGGCGTGGGTTGAGGCTGTTGAGGTGGCCGCATGGGAGAGGCCGAGGCGAGCGCCTCAAAGGCAGTAGCTATGGGCGTGGCTTGTCAAAGGCCAGGTGGGCGCCTGGGATATAGCGAGGCGGGTGCCTCTCGGCGACAGGGTGTTTTGGACTGACGGGCTTCTGTTTATTTAGTCTTCTAGTTGGGCTAGGGTTTGTGTCTAATATAAATAGATTGTAACCCTATGTAACTGAAAGAGATTATTGCACATAATAATACAGAGGCGGTAGTTCATAACCCCAAAAACAATTCCATCTCTTTCGATTTCTCAATTGCTTTTGTGTTCTTGGTTCTTGTCAATTGCTTCCGCTGCGTTGCACAACATCTTTTGTTTCAATGTAATAACAAACTTGACCAATATAAGACGGTTAACTTTCAAAATGATTATATGAATGCAAAAGTAGGTACAAAGTAGAAAATAGATTTGCACCTGGAGTTTAACGAGTTTGCAGCAGGCCTGCAATGCTACCGTCTAAGTTCCCAATCTTTTCAGATCTTTTGGCTCAACCATATAACGTTAGAGTAGTCATAAGCTCAAGCAGATAATGGTGAAGAGTCGTCAATACATGTTTTGTCCAGCTACAACACACACATACACAATAACAACAAACAGCAATGCCAAAAACCAACAGCCACAATCCAGATGATGCCATAAAGGACAGCGTAATGTGGATAGCTATGTAAGGGAACTTAATAGTACTACTCTTAAAATGCATCCAGATGATGCCAAGCTTCTTTTCATATGTTGCTCTTTGATGTGATTGTAAAAAAGAGATTTGGGCCCAAACAGAATATGAGGCCCAATATGACATGCCTGGGCTAAAGGATATGATACATCGCCCAAGATGGGCCCAAGGCGACTTGGCGATTTCTTTGAATGTGATAGCGAGAACCAAGCCTGGCGGGAAGTCCACTCCAGCACACCGATAAATGAAAATGATATAACCACAAGTTGGGAATCTATCTGTTTGATACTCATATTGGCGACAACCGAAGGTTGCCTCCTTATCGTGGTTGTCGCCCACAGGCGACAAGAGCAGTAACAGAGTTATTCAGAGGATACCTAGACTGTCACATCTGGGCCCACCATATCTGTTAAAATGATGAAGAATCTGTCAGACCAAGAAGTAGGCGTCTCCACTTGCTTATTGGGTGGCCGTGACCCCTAATGGATGATTGACACGTGTCTGAAAGCATGTGACTTGCACATGATGTGTGGGAGTATATAAGCAACCTAAAAATGGCATTTGGTAAGCTCTCTAGTACACATTTTTTGCATATTTCATCTAGTTTTCCATTGATATTTCTTGTGATCTAGAACCTATTTCTTACTCTCACGCCGGAGGGATAACGGGTAGCATCACTCTTCCCTTACGTGAGTTTAACAAAAAATTACAAGATGTAAGATGATTCACATGGACGAATTACTCACTCTTGAAAATTTATGAGGGTTTCATAAAGGGGTGTAGCTGAGAAGAACAGTGTCACAAAAAAAAAATCAACAAAGGTTGAACAGTAACATCTCTAGAGCTATATTAACATCCAACAATCATATTTAATAAGAATGTAGCTTTAAGTGTTTGTACCTTCTTGAAATTGGCTTAAAATAATTACTATATATAGAAACGGGTCTAACTTTTTGGGTCAACCAATAAGGAAAGTGAGACTTTCATTTCTTTCCTTTATTTTCTGGGGGAGGGAGGAGAATGGGGGACGAAGGGAGTACATCTTACTAATATCATGGGCTCACTAGCTTAGCAACTAAAACGTCAATAGATAAATGAAGGGACTCTATATTTCTCTTTGCCATGTTTCTCAGAGTTTGTTTTATCGTTCTTTTTAGCCCATATTTACTCAGATTTGCTAGAGCCAGAACAAGCCTCAAGTAGCTAGACTAATTACACCTTTGGAATAGATAGGAGCAGCAAATGCAAACAATAACCTTTTTCACCAAGCTAACTCATAGCTCATATGCACACTCTCACACATGTAATCGCATATTAACTAATGATTTCAAGAATGTTTTAATTCAGAAATAGTTACAAAAGTATAAATTTCGTATAAAGTATACAATGGTTACATCTATGTTGATAGGCGTAACAAAAAGAACTAATCTCAATCAGCAAAAAATAAACGCCTAAACTGTGCAAAGCTATTTAGTCTATTGTATATCAAAAAATGTAGATTTTCCCAGGAAAGTGACATGGGGGAGAAATGCAAGAACAAGAGACTAATGACCAGCTCCGGGACTGGGGACGGCCTGCAAAATACGGTCGAGTCTCGCGAGATGAATAGTGAAGAGCCTTTCAGTAAGGACAATTACATGATCTTTATCACTTGGGGATGGGCTGGTGGTGCCTATGGGAAGGGAACTTAGGACCAAACTCTCCTCCAGAGGAGATTCTATCTTCTTCTCTATGGTCAAGAGCCTCCGTGCTTTTAAAGATGGAGTAGAACAGATTAACGTAAGAACTAGAAGGGAAAGAATGCTTAAACGAGCCATGTAGGACAGTGTACAAGGTAAAAATTTATATTGAGAGGCTTGAGAGATGAAATTTTCTACAGAGCAGAAGCAGAATAAAACTTTGGCTTGGCTAAAATGGTTAGATGGCACGCATATATATAGTTATACACAGTGTGATGAGAAAGGGAGAGGGTATTAGGTGTAAGGTTTAAGCTACTTTGGCCAAGTCAAGAAGTAATATATTACTATTGTGTAGTATATGAAGGACTGGAAGAAGTAGGGTAAGGCCATATGAACTAAGCCATCGGCCGGTGTTGCAACAAGGTACTTTTTGACAGTGACAGACCCTCAATTCTTTCAGTTTCAAATCCCTTGGGTATGTTTCCGTGGAAAAAAAAATTACCTTCTGTTTTATTAGCTCTGAATAAGGTGAGATTTGAAGTTTTAAATAACATCAATAACACTATAATACAAAAAGAAAAAAACTAAAAAGAGGTTGTCATAGTGTTGGCAATTTTAAAACTTGAGTGGGTGACGCACCAATCTTTTTTAACATGAATAGCAAAAATAAAATAAAAAACACTTTTTGCTCAAGATTTTTCTTTATAAATTAAATAATCAACTCCTATTGCAAGGGTAAAGGAGAAGATCCTCCATCTACTAAAGTCCAAAAACTGGAGTTTGAAAGAAAAGAAAAGTTGTTTGCAAGTATGCAAGCAGGCAGAACGCAAACAAATGAAGCAGAAATGAATATGCAGGGACAAGTCAAACAATATAAAAAGAGTTAATGATTTGTTAGCTTGCCTTTAACATAATAATGGAAAGAAACGTATACTCGTATATAACATCAAATTGACACATTTAGTTGTATAATATCAAATCTAGCAAGGAATATAGTACACGGGTGCCTGTGGATCCCCGTGTCGAGCTTAATCATGGAAACAGTTCTTTGATAATGACATGGATTATTGGACACCGTCTGTAAGGAATAATAGTGTGCTAACTGCTTAAACTTTATCAATGAAGACAAAGGAGACAAACTGTTGTCGCTGCAAACACAAAGAAGTAAGGAAAAAACCTAAATGTCCTAACAGCTCTGAGCCTAAGGAGTTTCAAATTCAATCAATATATGCATATGCCCGGAAGCCTTCCCGAAGAATGGATTAGATGGATCTAAGCCCACTCTAGGACAAAGTACCTGAAAGCTTTCTACTCTTTGTTGTCCAGTCCCGATAGGGAAAGAAAGATGGCCCAATTTGAGAGCCGAGAATCCAGCGGCCGAGACTTCACTCTGAAAAGACAGATTGCCTATTTTTTCTTTCATCTCAGGAGAAATACGATTGGGAGGCGAGTCAGCAATAGCAGAGGTAAAGATGCCAAAAAGATGGGAAGACTCAAAGAGTGCCTGAGCCTTTAACACGCGGCCATATTTACCGATCATTATAAGTTAAAAACACAATCCAAATCCTGGCAACTCTATGACAGCATAGTATTAACTTTGTACTGGAAGTAATATTCTTAGAAAAGATGGAGTATTTAGTAAGGACTGCAGAACTGAGTTTTTTTCCAAAAAAAAATACAGCAACAAAGAAACTTTATATATTCCCTCTGTCATAAAATAAACGTCGTTTGACTTGTCAAATATTTTAAGAATGCTGCTTTGCCTTTACTTATTTGTACCTTGTTTATACCATTGTAGAATTGCACTAAAACTATTTTTTTTAGAAACCTGACATTTATTTTGAGAATGAGGAAGTATTTCATCAAAGTAGCAGCGTCTTTTTTTATGTAATAACATATTTGACCAATATATGATGGTTAATTTTCAATGTGAATGCAAAAGTTGGTACTATATGTAGGAATTTGATATGCTCATTGAACAAGTAGAAGATACAGTTGTACCTGGTATTTAACAAGCTTTTAGCGGGTCTGCAATGGTGCCGTCTAAGTTCCCAAACTTAGATCTGCTCCAACCTTTTCATGCGCTGGCTCAACCATATAATGCAAGAGAGTAGGCAAAACTTGCTGCATAGGCTCAACAGGATAAATCAAAAGAGTAGTCAATACATGTTTTGTCCAGCTACAACACACGCATGTATACACAAAAACAACAAACAGCAATGACAAAAAATAAACATTCAAAATCCAGATAGCATGATGGTTCAAGGCTAGAGACAAACTGTAATAAATGACAAAGTAGCGTGGATAGCTATGTAAGGAAACTTAATATTATTAATCAACATTCCATATTGATTTTAGAAAATAAAGAAGTTCAACTATAAAATACCCTTTTTCTATTTAGATAGCAGATTATGATATCAAGACCAATAACAGGTTCAACTATAAAATCATGGACTTGAAATGATTCTATTGCATATTGACTTTAGCAAATAAACTTTAAGTTTACAATGAAGGGACTTTTCAATAATTGTGAAAACATAATATACTTCCATGATTTATGAATTAATCTTATAGATTCCTGGCATGATTTACTTTTTCAACTGATAGGTAAATTATGACAAGTTACCAACTCATCTTAAAGCTTAAGTTGTTAGAAATGGCTTCAACTATGGACATCATGCTTCAATATTAACAAATTACTTGCTCAGTTGATTCAAATAATTCTTAGCTTTCCTTCAAGAATAGTCGAAAAGGTAACAAATCATTAAATAATGTATACATTTCTTACATAATGATGCTGGTTTGCATTACAAATTTAACTAATCTCAAAATGTGCCTAGTCTCACCATAGAAGGTATTTTATTGTGTATATCCTAGTATTAACATTAAGTTTTCCGACGAAAGCGATAAAGGGGAAGAAAACGAGAAGAACGGGATGATCCATGATCGACATGAGCCTAATGGCCAGCTCCGGGGCTGGGGACAGACTGCAAAAGGCGGTCAAGTTTGGCAAGGTGGATAGTGAAAAGACTTTCAGTGAAGACCATTTGATGTCCTTTACCCATTGAGGTTGAGGAAGAGGGTTGAGCGATGGTAATCCCCTTTGCAATGGCAGTTGGGACTGAAATTTTCTCATGACCAGATTCCATCTTCTTCTTTGTGCTCAAGAGCTTCCGTGCTTCTAAAGATGGTGTATAACAGATTAAGGTAAGAATGAAGAGAAGTGAAAGAATGCTTAAACGAGCCATGTAGAAGAGTGTATGATGTAAAAAGGTATGTTGAGAGACTTGATAGATGGACTCAACTACAGAGCAGAAGCAGAAAACAACTTTGGCTTGGCTGAAATGTTTAGATATCATGCACATATATATAGGTATACATGTATGTGTGTGTGTGAGAGAGAGAGGTAAGGTCAAGCTGCTTTGGCCAAGTCAAGAAGGAACGTTGTATAGGTGAGTTTCCAAAGGACTCGTGGAAGTTGTGTAGGTCCAATATGAACTAAGCCGCCGTCCCTGTGTTGTAAGTTGCAACTTAATATAATTTGACAGTGACTGACCTCAATTCTTCTGTTCCAATAATTTGGGGTCGAGGGATGGGGGTAGTGAGTTCGCTGAACTTCGATCACTATGGTTAAGAAGTGTTTGCATACCCTACGGAAAGTGCAGACATCAAATCAAGGACTTCAGGTATGTTTTTTTGTGAAATTTACCTTCGGTTTTTCTAGCACTAAATGAGGATGAGAACTGGAGTTTAAAGTGACACCAATAATACTACAATAGAGAAAGAAAAAACTGACAAAGGGTTATGAAAGTAACAGGCAAATTTAAAACTCAGGTTGGTGATGTACCTAATTTTTGTCAACGATGGCCAAAAAACTTTGAGTTGGTCTTATAAAAAACGCGTTTTTTTCTAAGCTTAGGAAAAACCATTTTTACACTGACACTTAATAACACTAACACCGGCACTTTGTTACACTAACACTGGCACTTAATATACATGCACTGATACTTTTTTACACTGGCCCTTTGTTACACTAACACTGACACTTTTTACACTTGCACTTAATATACATGTACTGACACTTTTTTACACTGACACTTTTTTACACTGGCACTTTGTTACACATGCACTGGCACTTTGTTACACTGGCACTAGCGGGGGAAACAAAACACGTTTTTTCTAAGCTTAAGGAAAAACACGTTTTTTGTAAGATTTTGGCAAAAACTTTTTGCTCAGGAAAAAAATAAATAAAATATACTCCCTCAGTTTCAACATTCCCTTTTTTTTTGGTGTTACAATAAATGAACTTTGAATAATAATTTTAGGTTATTTAATTATCCTGATAATAATATAAAAGTTGTTATTGATACACCATTATAAATACTATCAATGATAATTTTAGATTTTCATAAGGATAATAAAATTAACCTAAAATTATTGCTTGAAATTCATTCATAGTAATACCAAAAAAAAAGTAGGAAGATCATTCCAGGACGGAGGGAGTGTGTGTGGGTGTGGGTGTGGGTGTGTGAATTGTCAAATAATCTACTCCTAGTGCAGAGAAAGAGTAAAGGAGAAGATCCTGCACCTAATAAATTCCAAAAATTTGAGATACCAAGGGAAATGAAAATCATAACAAACTTATATTTAATAAAATAGTAGCAGCATCTTTCGTTTCAATTTTATAGCAAACTTGACCAATATATGACGGTTAGCCTTCAAAATGATTTTGTTAATTGATTAAGTGGAAAATACACATGTACCTGGTATTTGACGAGTTTGCAGCGGGTCTGCAATGGTGGTGCCGTCTAAGTTCCCAAACTTCAACCTGCTCCAGCCTTTTCAGATCTTGCCTCAAGCCATATAACGCTACAGAGTAGTCAAAACTTTCTGCATAAGCTCAAGCAGATAATGGTGAAGTGTAGTCAATACATGTTTTGTCCAGCTACAAACACTCACACATGTACACAATAACAACAAACAGCAATGCCAAAAACCAACAGTCACCATCCAGATAGCATGATGGTACAAGGCAAGATACAAACTGTCATAAAGGACAACGTAACGTGGATAGCTATATTTTTTTGTGGGGGTGGGCATGGGGGTGGGGGTGGGGTGGGGCAGGGGGAGTACATATTTCTAATATCATGGGCTCATGAGCTTAGCACCTAAAATGTCAATAGATCAATGAAGGGAGTTAATATTTCTCTGTGCAAAGTTCTGGTTCTCAGAATTTGTTAACCTTGCTAGATATGCGAGAACAAGCCTCAAATTTTCAAGTCGGTAGGTAGACGGAGTATACCTTTGGAAGAGATAGGAGCAACAAGTTCAAAGAATTACCCTTTTTCACCTAGCTAACTCTCAGCTTTTACACACACGCACACGCACACACATGTAATCACATTATAACTTACTCCCTCCGTCCCAAAATGTTTGTCCCATTTGACTTTTTTGTTGAACTTTGACCACAAATTTATGAGAGATTAATCATGTTCATGAAATTCTAAAAGTTGTTGTTGATAATATTATTAATGGTGAATCAATAGGAATTCTTAGAATTTCATGAACATAAGATACAAATTTTTATAGCGTATACAATGGTTACATCTATGTTGATATGCTTTACAAACAGAACTAATCTAAATCAGCAAAATGATGTGCCTAAACAGTGCAAATTTATTCAGTCTATTGTATATCAAAATCTAAAGATTTCTCCCCTGGAAAGTAGCACAGGGGAGAAAGGCAAGAACAAGAGCCTAATGACAAGCTCCGGGACTAGGTACGGCCTGCAAAATACGGTTAAGTCTCGCGAGATGAGTAGTGAAGAGCCTTTCAGTAAGGACCATTATATGATCTTTATCACTTGGGGAAGAAGATGGGCTGGTGGTGCCTATGGGAAGGACACTTGAGACCAAACTGTCCTCCGGAGCAGATTCTGTCTTCTTCCCTATGGTCAAGAGCTTGCGTGCTTCTAAAGGTGGAGTAGAACAGATTAAGGTAAGAACGAGGAGAAGTGAAAGAGTGCTTAAATGAGCCATGAAGGACAGTGTACAAGGCAAAAGACAGAGCAGAAGCAGAATACAACTTTGGCTTGGCTGAAATGGTCAAATGGGATGCATATATATAGTTATACATGTGTGTGATGAGAAAGAGAGGGTATTGTGTGTAAGGATTAGGCTGCTTTGGAAAAGTCAAGAAGGAACATATTACTATTGTGCAGCAGTTGGAGTTTACAAAGGGCAAGTGGAAGTACGGTATGAATTAAGTCGCCGGCCAGTGTTGCTTACTTTTGGACAGTGACAGACCTCAATTCTTTCCGTTCCGATATTTCTTTTTTTTTTTGGGGGGGGGAGGGGGGCTATGGTTAAAAAAAGGTTCTGCGATAGCTATAAGAAAGGGGTAAGTATATCAATAACACTATAATGCAGAAGAATAACAGAATAGAGGTTGAGACAATGCAGGCAATTTTAAAACTTTAGTTGGTGATGCACCAATCTTTTTTTGACAAGAATAGCAAAAAATAAAATAAAAAACACTTTTTGCTCAAGATTTTACTTTATAAATCAAATAATCAACTCCTATTGCAAGGGTAAAGGAGAAGATCCTCCATCTAATAAATTCCAAAAACTGGAGTTTGCAAGGAAAGAGAAGTTTTTTGCACGAATGCAAGCAGCCAGCAAACAAATGAAGCAGAACAAAATAGGGCAGGGACAAGTCAAACAATATAAAAAGAGTTAATGATGTGTTAGCTGGGCCTTAACATAATCATGATAAGAAACGTATACTCGTAGTCGTGTATAACATCAAATTGACACATTCAATTGTATAATATCAAACCTAGCAAGGAATATACTTCCAGTAAAAAGTAATATTCTTAGAAAAGATGGGGTATTTAGTAAGGACTGCAGAACTGAGATTTTTTTTTCCACATAAAACTACGGCAGCAAAGATGCTTTAGACATTCCCTCCGTCACAAAATAAATGTCATTTGACTTGTCAGTGCTTTATTTATTTGTAACTTGTTGATACCACTGTAAAATTGCACAAACAGTACTACTTTCTTTTTTAGAAACATGACATTAATTTTGGGATGGAAGGCGTATTCAATAGAAGTAACAGTGTCTTTTTCTTTCAAGTAATAACAAATTTAACCAGTAAATGATGGTTAATTTTCACTGTAAATGCAAAAGTTGGTACCATATGTAGGAATTTCAATATGCTCATTTAACAAGTAGAAGATACAGTTGTACCTGGCCTGCAATGGTGCCATCTAAGTTCCCAAACTTAGATCTGCTCCAGCCTTTTCATGTGGGACGGAATGAGTATAACGCAAGAGAGTAGGCAAAACTTGTTGCATAGGCTCAAAAGGATAAATCAAAATAGTAGTCAATACATGTTTTGTCCAGCTACAACACACGCACGTATACACAATAACAACAAACAGCAATGACAAAAAATAAACAGTCACAATCCAGATAGCATGATTGTACAAGGAAAGATACAAACTGTTATAAAGGACAAAGTAGCGTGGATAGCTATGTAAGGAAACTTAATATTATTAATAAACATCCCAATAAAGTAAGATGATCCCACGCTTATTTTCATCTGCATATTTTCCCAAAAGTGCATCGTGATTAAAAGGAAAACTATAAGATGCAAAATGACTTGCATGGACGAAACAAACCACATACACACTCTTGAATAATTAATGCATAGCACATCTCTACATATAGTTGTGAACCGGAGTGATTATATCACGAAACATTCAACGCATCTTGAACCATGAAATCCTTATAACTGTGTTGACACTAAACAATCATATATAATATATAGATTGGTTACACTTACGTCAATATGCATTAAAAATAGAACTAATAAAAATGTACTAAACTTTACAAAACTATTTAGACATTGTATTTCATCAATCTGAATATTTCCCAAGAAATTGGCATGGTATAGAGGGTACTAATGATGCTAGCTCAAATGTCTAAGGGTGTGGTATGTCATTGTCTATAAGTTCAGGGTTTATAAAGATGCTATTAGTTTTCAACATCATCTGTGTTGGTATTTTACTTTCCCTTTTCAATATAAAATGTAGAGCAGTGAGCTCAGTTTGAAATAATGAAGAATATGAAATATTTCCTTCTCAATATGAATTTCTAGTTGTAATATGGTATCAGAGCCTTTACTCCTGTTTTCGTTTCGCCATTGATTCATTGTCAAAGCTTCCTTGAAGCTTTCTTCTGTCAATTCTACCATGGCGTCTACAGATCCAGTGATTTCTCCGCAATCCACACCTTCGCCTACCTCAAATCCATCTGATTCTCCAGCAATTGATGAATATGATATTGCTGAAACTAATCTGCAATTAAGTCCTTCGCATCCTCTCTACTTACATCCAAATGATCATCCCGGTATGCTTCTTATCACCGAATTACTTACTGATGTGAATTACTTTCAATGGAAGACAGCGATGTCGATAGCTCTCTCTTCGAAAATGAAACTAGGTTTTGTTACTGGCGCGCACAAAATTCCTAATGCTCAATCTAAGTATTTGATTCATTGGAATCGCTGCAACAGTATGCTTATTAGCTGGCTTTTAAACTCAGTCTCAGTTGAGATCCGTTCTAGTATTGTCTATTTTCATACTGCTCATGAGATCTGGATGGATCTGGAAGCTCGATTTACTCAGAGCAATGCTTCTCAGGTCTATCAGCTTCGTAAGGATTTGTTGGTGTTAACTCAAGGATCCTTAACTATTTCTGCTTATTTTACAAAATTTCGTGCTCTGTGGGGTGAATTTAATAATGTCAGTAGGATTCCTAAGTGCAATTGTCCTTGTGTTTGTGGTGCGAACAAGCTTGTTGATGATTATGAGGAAATGCAGAAGATAGTGCAATTTCTCATGGGTTTAAGTGATGCTTTTGCCTCTGTTCGTGGTACAATCCTCACTATGAAGCCGCTCCCTACTCTGAGTCAAGTTGTTTCCCTGTTAACTCAGGATGAGAAATTAAGGCATTATGCTGCCTATTCTACTCCTGTTTCTGGCTCACTAGTTGATTCTTCAACTGCTTTGTTTTCCAAGGTCACGAGTGGTTCCTCTAGTACTACAGGTGGTTCTTCTGGTGCCAATAAGTCTAACTATGCTGCTAGGAAGAATGAGAGGGCTTATCTGAAGAGTCTTATGCATTGTGATTACTGTGGAGGGACAGGTCATCGCAAGGATGGTTGTTTTTACATCAATGGTTATCCGGATTGGCATAAGTTGTATGGCACAAAACCTGATCCTAACAAAATGCCAAAGTACTGGAAATCTAGGTCTACTCCTGCTGCTCATATGGCTCAGTCCTCTTCTTCTGGTTCTGATAATGGCTCTAGTTCAAACTCTCGTCATGCTATAATAGATAATCATGAGCACATGGCAGGATCTTGCACTGCAAACTGTGCAGGTACTCATAACTCTCTCACTAGTGTTGTTCCTTGGATTATAGACACTGGCGCTTCAGATCATATTACCTCATGTTTTCAAAATCTGGTTGATCCTGTTTCTATTCATTCTTATATACATCTTCCAAATGGAGTTACTTCTCTCATTACTCACAAAGGCACTGTGCATCTTACTTCTGATCTCACTCTTATTAATGTCTTGTATGTGCCTGAGTTCAAATTTAATCTCATTTACGGGAGAAGACTTACTGGCGACAATCACTGTGTTTGTCATTCTTTTCTACTCATTGTCTCTTGCGGGACTCAAGCTTGAAGATCTTGAAGGGGGACTGGTAGTCTTGTAGGAGGATTATATAGGATTTGCCTTCATCTCATGCGGTCCTTCTCATACACATACTTGTAATTCTTCGGTTCTTCTCGATCAACGGTTGTGGCATCGCGAGACTTAGGTCATATCTCTTATAATTCTCACAAATGTATCTCTTCTATTCCTTGTACTTTCCTCATTCGGGATAATAACATTTGTGATGCTTGTCATTTTGGTAAAGCAGACTAGAAATTCCTTTCTGTTAGTGATAGTCATCTTTGTTTGGTCTCATTCATTGTGATATGTGGGGGCCATATAAACATGCTACTTATGATGGATTTCACTCCTTTCTTACAATTGTTGATGACTGTTCAAGAACAACTTGGACATTTCTTCTTAAATCGAAATCTCAAGTTTGTTCCTATCTGAAGTCTTTTTGTATCATGGTTCAAACTCGGTTTAAAACCACTTTGTTCAAAAGATTAGATCGATAATGGATACGAGTTTTTAATAAAGATATTATCGATCTTCTTTTCATCTTTGGGAATTGAACAACCCAGTAGTTGTATTGAAACCCCTGTCAACAAAATGGGAGGGTAGAGAGAAAAACATAGGCATTTGCTTGATGTTGCTAGGACTCTACAGATTTCAAGCACATCTTCCCATTAAATTCGGGAGATTGTGTTCTCACCGCTACGTATCTAATCAATAGATTCCCTACTCCAATTCTCGGTAATAAGACGCTACTGAAGTTCTTCCTGTCTTCCCCTCCTTCTTATTCTCATTTAAGGGTATTTGGGTGTTTGTGCTATGTTTCTACTCTTGTGTCTTCCGAGAGACAAATTTAGTCGAGGGCATCTAAATGTATTTTCTTGGGTTATCCGTATGGGAAAAAGGCTTATAAAGTCTATCATCTTAATCTTGGGAAAATTTCATTTAGTAGGGATATCAAATTCTATGAATCAAGGTGTTTCCCCATCTTGATTACACTCTCGGCTCAATCCGAATGTTCTATTCCACTTATTTGTTGATAATTCCTCTTCATCCGACTATGTTGAAATTGACATGTCTCCCACTCATGCCGCAAACTCGATCTCGTTGCTCGGCCTTTACATTCCCCCCATTAATTCTTCTCCTCTTATTCTCCATGATACATCCAGCGTCTCTTACGAGTCTATTTTGCTCCTAGCTTGCCAAATTCTTCTCCTCCAAATCCTATTCCTACTTCCGGACCACGAGAGAACTAGAACTCTTCCCGTCAGTTAATTGACTATGATTATACGGGTCTTCCTACTTCTGCCACCTCCATCAAGATCTCGAGGTAGTAGTCATGCTCTTCTCTCTTACTCGTCTATTTCCTCGTCCCTATTTTCACTATATTTGCAATATTTCTTCTCTTCTTGAGCCACATAACTATCATCGTCAGAAGGACCCTTTGTGGTGTCTTCTTGTGAGCTAACGACTCTAGAGCAAAATAACACTTGGAAATTGGAATATTTGCCTTGTGATAAAAGGGTCGTGGGATGTAAGTGGATTTATAAATTGAAATTCAAGGCTGATGGTTCTTTGAGAGACTGAGGCTAGATTGGTTGCGAGGGCTTTACTCGGGCCCGAAGGTATTGACTATTACGAAACCTTTGCACCAAGTGGCAAAAATGACCCATTATCGTAGTTCTTTTAAGCTATTGCTACTATTAGAGATTGGCATATACATCGGTTGGATGTCACTAATGCATTTCTTCATGGGGATTTAGCGAGAGGTTTTACGTGAAGCTACCTCGAGGTTATGAGTTACCTTCCTCACATGGCTAAAAGTAAATACGGTCGACACGTGGTGTGTAGACTTCTTAAATCTGCGTATGGGCTAAAGCGGGCCCACAGACGGTGGTTTCATAAATTTTCCACAAATTTACTTGCTTTTGGTTTTACTCACGGTCCAAGAATGATCACTCTCTTCCTTTGTTTTGATACCTCACAATGGTATTCATCTTGGTCTATGTTGATGACATTTTAATTTCTGCTCTTGTAAGGATGTCATTGATAAGGTGAAGACCTTCTTGCATGGTCAGTTCAACATAAAGGATTTAGGTCCTCTCGGATACTTCTTGGGCATTGAATTTGCTAAGAATTCCCTCCGGGTTTTGTGTATGCATCAGAGGAAGTACACCTTGACCTTATTGCAGACATTGGTTTATCGGATGCTAAACCTACTGTTGTTCCCTTGGATCAACATCATGGTCTTGCCATGGATGTTGGGGATCATGTCTCTGATCCTGCTCAGTATAGAAGACTTGTGGGGCGGTTAATATACCTCACTATCACAAGACCAGATATTTCTTACTCCGTTCATATCTGAGTCAGCTTTATGTCTTCACCCAAATGCCTCATTTAGCTATTGCTTTGAAATTGGTTAAATATTTGAAGACCACAGTGGCCAGGGTGCATTTTTCTCTAAAGATAGTCCTCTCAAGTTGTCTATCTTTTGTGATGCTGATTGGGGTGCCTGCCCCACCTCTAGAAGATCTCTCTCTGGTTATTGTGCTATGCTAGGAGATTGTTTAATCTCTTGGAAATCTAAGAAGCAAACTACTGTTTCAAGGAGCTCTGCAGAAGCTGAGTATCGAAGCTTGGCTAATGCATCTTGTGAAGTTTCCTGGTTGGTTTCTTTGTTGAAGGATTTTTCAGTTTCAAATGTCACTCCTGTTGCTATGTATTGTGATAATGGTGCTGCTCTGCATTTGGTATCTAATCCAGTGTTCCATGAGCGTACCAAACATATTGAGATAGATTGCCACTTGGTCAGAGACAAGTTTCAATCTGGTTTGATTACTCCAGTTCATATTGCTACCAAAGAGCAACCTGCTGATATGTTTACCAAGCCTTTGTCCTCTTCTCAGCTTGGTTATCTCCTTTCCAAACTGAAAGTCATCAATTTGTTTGCTACTTCCAGTTTGAGGGGGGATATAGAGGGTACTAATGATGCTAGCTCAAATGTCTAAGGGTGTGGTATGTCATTGTCTATAAGTTCAGGGTTTATAAAGATGCTATTAGTTTTCAACATCATCTGTGTTGGTATTTTACTTTCCCTTTTCAATATAAAATGTAGAGCAGTGAGCTCAGTTTGAAATAATGAAGAATATGAAATATTTCCTTCTCAATATGAATTTCTAGTTGTAATACATGGTGAGAAGATGCAAGAACAAGATGCTAATGGCCAGCCCCAGGACTGGGGACTGACTCCAAGATACGGTCGAGTTTGGCGAGGTGGATTTTGAAGAGCCTTTCAGTAAGGACCGCTGAGTGACCTTTACCACCTGAGGAAGAAGGTGGGGTGGTGGTGCCCATTGGAAGGGCAGTTAGACCGAAACTGTCCTCCAGAGCAGATCCTGTTGACTTTTCTATGCTCAAAAGTTTCCGTGCTTCTAATGTTGGAGTAGAACAGAGTAAGGCAAGAATGAGTAGAGTTGAAAGAATGCTTGGGTGAGCCATGTAGGACAGAGTACAAGGAGGGCAGAAACTTCTTAAGGCTTGAGAGATAGGACCAATTACGAGGCAGAAATGGAATACAATTTTGGCTTGGTGAAATGGTTTGATAGCAGACACACTCATATATATAGCAATAATGTGCATCAGTGCATGTGTGGAAAGACGAGCAGGCTTGAGGATCCAGTTGGTTTGACTAATTCTATTGATTTGGAATTGGAATTTATGAAAGAAATAATATTACTACTGTGCTTATGTTGAACAGGTGAGTTTACAAAGGACTCGTGGGAGCTGGGTGGGTCCATATGAACCAAGCCGGCCAGTGTTGCTACTTGGACAATTTTTACAGTGACTATCCTCACTTCCTTTAAGTTCCAACAATTTTGGTCATTTTGCGGGTATTCATCGAAATTTTTAATAACTATCAGAGAAGGGCTTTTTTTTTTCATATCCAAACTGTTTACATAGAAAACTTGAGTTGGTGTTGTACCCAATATCAACATTTTTTAAGTAAATAATACACTGTTTGCTTAAGAAAACATATATGGAGTATTATTCATCGAGTGCATCCTCTTTCAAATAAATTGCTAAGAAAGATAAAAATAGAGATCCTACACCTTGAACTCTAATTAAAATATTTGGAAGTCAAGAATGTGATTTGAAGGATATGTCATAAGCTTAACTGCTGAAGTACGGGAACCATATTTATTCTGTATGTAAGCAATATTCAGGGAATGAAGACAAATGAAGCGGACAAAAGTGGGGAAGATTTGTCAAACGTTATAAAAAGAGGTAATGATGTGTGTGCATCCTTAAGATAATCATAGAAGAAAAAGTAAACTACTATAATAAACGTAGCAAGTTGACATATTCATTCGTGTGCTGGTAGCATAGCTAGTTTAAAGAATATTAAATGGGTTGTCATTGGGGATCATGGGCGTCAAGCCTAAGCATGGAAACAATTATATGATAGTGGTTAAAGAATCATAACGCCAACAATAAGAAATAATAACGCGCTAACAGCTTTAGTTAGTACAGCAATTTTTATTTTTGTCAAAGACAGAGTCAAGAGAAATCATATGAGCTAAAAGAACAACTCAAATCCTAAGCAACTCTATAGGTCAGACATCTTATGTTATTAAATATTTCAAGGAAGTGAGATTAGTTGCGTATAGATAAAGCATTTAACGAGGACTGCAGAACTGAGATTTTATTGTAAAAAACCTTGTAACGATAAAGATTGACTTTATATATTTAATTAAGATTACTTTAGGATTACTAATACAGCATCTTTTGTTTCAACTAACGACAAATTTGATCACATCTGACAGTTAATCTTTTACATGAATGCAAAAGTTGGTATCTTATATGGATCATGTCATATAAATTAAATAGAAAATCGTACAGGCTCCCTATACTGCCAGTCATTTACCAAGCTTCTAGCTGGCCAGCGCTGGTTGCCGTCTAGTTTCCTCAAGCTTCAAACTGCTCCAACCTTCTGCATTGTAGGCTCAACCTTATAAAGCATGAGCATAATCAAAACATGGATAGATTTGACCATATAATTCAGAAGAGTAGTCAAAATATGTTTTGACCAACTACAGCCCACAGATGTAATACAATAACAAACAATAAATACAATAAAATCACAAGCACTGGGCAGGTCCTTTGGAAACAATGGAAGAGGACAATAATAATAGTATAAGGTTGAAAAAAGAGGTGAAAAAGGACAAAGTAACGTGGATAGCTATGTAAGGGCACTTGATACAAACAATAAAATCCATTAGAAGAGTATCAGATGCTCCCATGTTATATAACTCCATCCGCATATATACTTGCCCCCCCGAGTGCATCGCTTTCGGTGAATTTACAAGATGCAAATGATTTGCTTCTGTATGTAAAATTATTGTGATTAATTATGTAGCACGTCCAATTATATGAAAGCTAAAACATACTCGTGCATGAACATCCCAGAATTCAGATAAGATTCAGGAACAGCCAACAAGTAATATATAACTACTACCTACTCCTGAAAAATCAATAACAGTGCATAAAGTCAAATTTCTCTCAATGGGTTCTATAAAGCAGTAGAGCTGGGAAGAACAGTGATTTTATCATGAAGCAATCAATGCCACTTGAACTGTCACATTCCAAGAACAGTATCAACATAAATAATCATATATGATATTGTTTTGAAACAAAAAATATTGATTTAGTGGGTCTTTCTACTATTTTTGTACTCACCAACTTAACACCTAAATATCACAAGATCAAAATAGTTTGTGTATTTATGATTTTTTCGTAGCAAACTTGCACATTCTCCGTCCGTGAGATATTGCAAGGACAAGCATCAAATCTTGGGAGCTAGTTGCTATATAAAAATAACATTGGAAAAAGTAACATTAGCAAATGTCAAACCTACCCTTTTCCGACCTCGCTAAACTAACAGTCAAGTTGGCACTTAAAATGAATCTGTAAATGTAAGCGATTTAGCAAAGAACAATACAGTTAATTTATCAGTGATATACATCCTTTATCTGAGTGCAAAAAACTGACAAGATGAACCCACATGCTACCTTCCATATATTAGAGTGCACATGATTTAGTAATCTTCATCAACTGCCGAGTTTCTTTAAGTGATTGTGTGTTCAGCAAGTACATTGTCTAGTCATGAAATTTGATTGTCTTCATATATCATAGTGTAACAGACGTGTCGACAGTTACCTTGTGGATTCCAGTTATTTTACTCCAGAATCAGAATCCATAAACCCCCGTTTCGACGACCCACTTTGCAGTGTGATGAGAAAGATACAGACTTGAAGTTCATAAGAAAGAGTAAAGGTGCAGATTAAAGCAGTACCAATATTAACAAGAATTGGGGGAATTCAAATTGCATTGAAGATGGATTGGACTTAGTTATCAAAATATTCTCCCAAATTGAATCAAAATTTCAGAAGTACCCAGAGAAACAGAGTACCAAGTTGAAATGTTTACTAGTCATTTCATCAAACAGGTTTCGTGCATCACCCAAAAGTCATTGAACAAGGATCAGCATAATTCAGTACTTCCCGGCTACCTAATCTGTCGATTGATTGCATGCATTTTTATTTAGATTGCTTATAAACCTATATGAGCTCTAAATTACTCGACGGGAACTACAAACTTGGGACATGAAAAAAAAAAATGGTACTGCGGTCAAATATCAGGTGGCTACTTGATCTAGCCTTCTCTCGAATAAATAAAAATAAGAAAAATGATCTGGCCTACCCATATGGCCCCGGACGCGGGTTGCCCGATCCGATCATATATTCCGTTTCATCTTAATTTACAAAAAAATATTATTTTTGGTGTTCTACTACAAGTTAAGAAATTCTCGATAAGTTACAAAATTCTCGATGCAAACAATTATTCATTTACTATTTTTTATCTCACTTTTTTTCCTATCACACTATTTATATTCACAAACACTTTAATATTATACATTTTTGATTTTTCTAAATTTTCATGCATAATCTTAAATTTGTAAATTGAGCCGGGATGGAGAAATATTCCTTTATAGTCGGATTATTATGGAGTTTAAACCAACGAGCAGTATTGTTGGGGTGGAAGCCTAAACCAATGAAGAGTTTGAGTAGGGATCCAAGTTTTTAAGGAAGGAGAGAAGATACTTGGCACGATAGTGCTTAGGAGTTAGCATGGTCGTGCATAAAAACTTAAAAGAATCGTGGGTTGAATAATGTTATGTACGGTCGTGCCGAAATTGGGCACGCGTCATGCCAAGGAGCATCAAATTTTCAGCCAGAATTTAAAGAATTTATTTCCTATTCCGACAAAATCTTACTTAGATAGGTTCTTTAATTTAAACCATATATAAACAATATATGACTACCATATTATTGAGTGTGCTTGAGAGAGAGAAGATATATAAGTGAGCCACAAATAGTAGTGTTAAAGAGAGGGAAGGAAGCCTAACAGAAGTCATGAGGGCACTCCTACAACTCGATTCATGATCGAGAGATGTGTGTTCTTAGGGGGGCGTTTATTTTTTTATTTTAAGTTTTATTTGCTTCTTAACACTTATTTATTAAGAGGATTAGAGAAATAAGTGTGTTTATTTATTTTTTTTGAAATAAGGCTTGTTAGGCTCTTAAAGTCCTCTTAATTTTAAGTGGTTAAAATGTTGCTGAATTGCCTCTGAAATCCTCTGAAAGCCACTGTTTCATATTTGGTTTTGGGTAATTTTTTTTTTAAACTGTTTACTGTTTCATAATGCATTTACGATTTTTTTTTTTTTAATTTTTTTTTAACTGTTTCAGATAATGAATTCAGATACAAAATCAAACAACTTATCCAATTCAGAATTCAGTTTTCAGTTGCTGCCTCTTAATTATTCAGCCATTTTCAGAACTGAAATCAAATTTCAGCACTTATCACTTAAAAAATAAACAAAAACCCCCCTTAGATGAGAGATATATTGAGTGTTTTTAATGTAGAGTAGCGATGCTTAGATATTAGAAATTGCATGTGTAAAGTTGTAATCATCAACACATATGAGTAAATGACAAATTAGGTTCAAAATTTAGGAGTTGTGTGCCAATCAGGGTTTGATATTTCAATTTTGTCAAGTTAGGGTCCATTAACAATGTTAGATAGTTAGAAATTTTTTGACGAAATTGTTAGAAAACTTGTTAAGTTATCACGAGTCTTGCACATGCGAAACTAATAAGGTTTATTTGGTCTTTTCATATGGGTACAATCACAAATTTTATTTTTATTTTATTAATTCAGACCCTAAATTGACACAATCTTAACACATATAAGACCCTAATTTGGGACTACCCCAAATTCTAAACACCAATTTGAAAATGTCCCCCTAATTTCAGACCTGTTTTGTCATTTCTCCAAAAGAATTTCTTTGTTCTTTATAATTTTTTTGGACTTTATCCTCTTAGGCTATGTATTTATAATGTAAAATAAATTAAATTGGTAATAAATTAATGATAAAGATTTATCGATTATTGATTAAAAAAAAATGAAAGCAAATTTGATGCAACACAATTGATCGTCGAAAAGAGATCTTTGAACAAATAATACTCCCTTCGTTCCGGTAGAAGCGTCGCCATTTTAGAGGTGGCATGCAAATTAAGAAAAAGTATGGGAAGAAAAAATGTTGTGAGTGTAATTTGAAAATAGGAGAGAGAATTAGTGGAGGAAATAGTGAATTTAAAAAGTGTTGTGAGTGTAGAGGAGAGAGAATTAGTGGAGGGAATAGTGGATGGGTAATAGAATATTAATAAAATATTTTCTTTTTAGAAAAAGGTGACGCTTTAAACGGGACACCTTTTGAGTAAAAAATGACACTTCGGATGGGAAGGAGGAAGTACTCCCTCCGTCCCATTAAGCTTAAGAAGATTTCATTTTGCGCGGGAATTAAGGAATATTATTATAGTATTAGGAGAGAGAATGAGTGGAAGAAGTGTTGTGAGTGTGAAAAATTAAATAGGAGAGAGAATGAGTGGAGGGAATAGTAAATTATAATGTGTTGTGAGTATTAAAATAATGTAGAAGAGAGAATGAGTGGAGAGAATAGTGATTTAAGGTTTCCTTTTTGGAATTTCTTAAGACTTATGGGACGCCCAAAATGAAAAGTTTTCTTAAGACTTATGGGACAGAGGGAGTATATCACAACAAAAAGATTACTTTACCACCTTTCGTCAGTAATAATTAGTGATTTGCCTTATCTCATAAATACGGCTAACTAGTACGCAAATGTCATCTTACCCAAATTAATAATCCTATTCCAAATGTCATCTTACCCAAATTAATAATCCTATTCCAAAATACTCCCTCCGCCCCATAGATTTATGAACTTTTGGGTTTTGCACGGGAATTAAGGAGAAAATATTATATTGAAAGTGTTGTGAGTGTGAAAATAAAATAGGAGAGAGAATGAGTGGAGAGAATAGTAAATTATAATGGTGATGTGAGTATTAAAATAATGTAGGAGAGAGAATGAGTGGAGGGAATAGTAAAGATTCCTTTCCATTTAGGGAAAGTTAGATATTATTGTGGGACGCCCAAAATAAAAAGTTTACATATTATTGTGGGACGGAGGGAGTATTCAGTTTCTAGACCGACCATCAAACGGCCTTAATTCTTTCATCCATTCCAAAAGAATTTAACAGTTAGCTCTTTTGCCACTAGAACAAGTTTGGCTCAGCTGCTTTGAAACCGGGATTTATTATTCTATAATAAATATAAAAAATACGAGTTTCCAATTTAGACTAATACTCCCTCCATCATCCCACGTGAATATAAACTTATTTTCTTTTTGATCAATTCCACGTGAATACAAACTGCCCAAAATAAAAATAAATTTATTATTTTATATTCACCCTACCTCACCCACTCATTCTCTTTCTTCATTTCCTACCACACAATTTATTCAACCAACTCCACTTATTCTCTCTTCGTTTTCTACCACACATTTTCATTATCTTAATAATATTTCTTAATTATTGTACCCGAAAAAATGATTTGTAATAAGGTGGGACGAAGGAAGTATTTTTTAGGCCTGAAGCGATAGCTTCTTGAACCGGTAGACTAGGCTGAACCTCTCAATCCCAAGAGGAGACTTGCCTCTTGGAATAAACAATTCAAAATCAACTTCACCAAACTATACTAAAGTATAGGTACATATTGCGTCCATAGTTATAAATTTTGTTTCGGCTAACACAACGGTTTAGTCAATGAAACGGGACATACCGATACCAAACAACGTACCGTTTTAAATTTATTGCTCTTTATTTTATTTTTCAATGATTGATACATTTTTCTTGTAAATAAAAAAATATCATTTGTTTTTTATTTTGATTTCACTTTTAATATTCTAATGCAATTCCGCCAATATACTTTGTATATACAATGTACTCCCTCCGTCCCATTAAGCTTAAGAAGATTTCATTTTGCGCGGGAATTAAGGAATATTATTATAATATTAGGAGAGAGAATGAGTGGAAGAAGTGTTGTGAGTGTGAAAAATTAAATAGGAGAGAGAATTAGTGGAGGGAATAGTAAATTATAATGTGTTGTGAGTATTAAAATAATATAGGAGAGAGAATGAGTGGAGAGAATAGTGATTTAAGGTTTCCTTTTTGGGATTTCTTAAGAGTTATGGGACGCCCAAAATAGAAAGTTTTCTTAAGACTTATGAGACAGAGGGAGTATAATCAAATGAAATACTAACATTAAAATTTATATCAAAAATTTAATATAATAGTATTTTTAATTTATGAGAATGTATAATTAAAGGAACTAGCCGTACTCCCGTGCGATGCACGGCAATATTTTATAACAATCATATTCAAATTTTATAATTAAAGAAAAGGATATGGATAACGAAGAAATATATTACAAACCAAAGTTTACATATATCTCCATGGATAATTTACAATAATAAATACAAACTCAAAAATTATTAAGTACGAAGTATTTCCTTAAAAAACATTAATTGTGTAGTGTGAATAATGACAATGATATAAAATTGCAAATAGTAATCGGGGGAAAAAATCTTAATCTACACTTTACAGCAATCAAAAAGCAAGACTAATAAAAAATAGAGAACTAAAAAAAAAATTCCAAACACTTTCCATTAACCAATTATAATCATGATATTGAAATTTAGAGTGAGCCTACGACCTTTATGTAGCTGTACACCCGTGCGATGCACGGTAAATTTTTGAAATATGAAAAGAAATATTGAAATAAATACCACAAAAACATTGTAACAAATAGAATATTTTTACAAAGAGAAATAGTTATATATTACGTAAAAGTGGTGGGGGGAAATGAAATTACATATTAGTAAATACTTCTTTGAAAACCACGTTCGTAGCAGAACTATCAGAAGAAGAAGATGGACGATCTTCATTAAATATCAATATTTACTTCAAAAGAAAGTAGAAATATACATAATTTTTTTCCACAAACCATCCACATCTAAACACAATTTAAAGTACAACAACCCAATATCTTAAAAATTACTACATGAATAATATAAATAATTTTACAAATTTGTATTATTTTAAATATACATAAAATATTGATACATTTATTTTAATTTTTATATTTCAAGTTTTGTTTAAAAAGAAACAAAACTTGAAATATAACCATTACAAATATGGAAAATTTTGGGACACATATGAGGACCAAAAGATCAATCAAATCTGAACAAAAATGGTTATTTATTTGAGACCGAGGTAGTACTAATATTATATAGGAAAAATAAATTAAAATTACTAATAACCCATGCAACATAATTCTTTCTTGATTAATATAATGCTATATATTATGCATAATTTATGACACAATATGTCATAATCAATAAAAAAAATTAATTCTCTCTCATCTCAAACTAATTTTATTACTCCTACTTAAATAAATGTATTCCTTGCTAGAAAATGTATGCCTATACTACTGAAGTTGCTTTATATATATATACTCCCTCCGTCCCATCAAAACTGATACTTATTTTCTTTTTGGTTCGTCCCAGCCAAACTGATACTTACCAAAATGAAAGGGAATCTTTACTATTTATCCTACTCATTCTCTCTCCTATTTCACTTTTACACTCACAACATTCTCTCTCCTAACTATTCCTCCCACTTATTCTCTCTCCTATTTAATTCTTCATACTCACAACATTTTCTTTTACTTTTTCTCTCTCTTACTTTTTCTTAATCCGCGTGCCCAGAAATTTGGTATCAGTTTTGATGGGACGGAGGATGTATATCTTTTCATGTACTATTTTAATAATTTTCAAAAGTCAAGTTTTCATATTCAATGTTTAATATTTGATAATTTCATACAATATATTTCAGTATACAATATATTTCTGTCAGAAAATTTTGAAAGAAATCAGTTTCTCTGTAAGTTATAAAAAGTTCTGTTTTTAAATATATCGACTTGGTATTTTAAAGTCTAAACTCACTGTTTTAAGACCTAAACTCGCTATTTTATTTTCTAGCTTAAATTCACTGTTTTAACGCCTAAACTCACTATTTTATTTTCTATGTATTTTAAGGCCTAAACTCAATGTTTTAAGGTGTAAACTCGATATTTTTAAGAATGAAAAGTGGACTTTTTATAACTTATGGAGAAACAAATTTTCCCTAAAACTTACTCTATTTCTGTGTAGTATATTAGAAATTTTTTAAAATTAAATCACAAATATGTTTTATTTAATAATTTCAATATCAATTTTCATTATTTTATAACTAACAACTCCCTTCATTAAATTTATATATTTATTCCAAAAAAAAACTTTTCATGTTGTATTTAAAATTTTAGAACTTAACTTTTCCTATTGTATCAAGTAACTAATTTGTTATAACTGTGTCAAATATAATGCCTAAATATATACTCCCTCCGTCCCACCAAAATAGATACTTTTAGTCAAAAGGGTGTAACTTTGACCAATAATTTATATAAAAAATAATGATTCTAATAAAAATTTAAAAATTATTATTGTATCACGATTGATAATACTTTCAATAATAATTTTTAGATTTTTATTAGGATCATTATTTTTTATATAAATTATTGGTCAAAGTTATACCCTTTTGAATAAAAGTATCTATTTTGGTGGGACGGAGGGAGTAGTATTTTTTTTTTATTTGAATTGAAGTTATTAATAATTCCCATGACTATGACTGCATTAATGCATTGATGCTTGATGGAGAAAATTAAAGGTGACCCTTGGTGATCCTATGAAGCAAAAAATAGGGAAGAAATAAAAATGGAGAATGTTCTTTGGGTTAGATGATAAACCTATATAAAAAAAAGTATGAAAATTTTAATATTTACATAAATAATAGCAATGACTAAGTAGAAGGTATGATTTAAACACAAAAATTATTTACCCTAGACACACATATTTTGGGTGATAGGGTAGTATTAGTTTGGTCTCAAAAAAGATGATTAAGATTCATTTAAAAGAAAAAGAAATTAAGACTACATAATTAATCTAACTGAAAATTAAAATTACCACTCTTTAACAAAAAAAACTAAATTATCACTAAAAAATAAGACAATAAACACGTTTATACCTTTTTAAGACTCATAATTGTTTCTTTCCTTTCAATAAATAGAAATAGATTACATTGGTGATTGAGAAAAATCAACAGGATTTTTTTTAAAAAAATTAGGCACACATCTTTTATCATCATAAATGTGAAGAGTTTTCAAAAAAAAAAAAATTATTTACAAATCACTAAATTAAAATTGCATTAACTTCAATTTCCCATTAAATGTAGTCAATCATCCCATAATTTCACTTTCCTTTCTCAATCTCTCTATGTAATTGTTCATTTGAAAAGAAAGAAAATTATTATTTTTTTTTTTTTGGAAAGCTCAAATGAGCTGTTTATTCCACACCTACCTTTCCTTTCCCCACGTCCTTTCCCCCGTAGAAGTCTCCCATTTCCATAAAAAGAAAAAAAAAGGCAAATCCCGGTGCGCCAAGCGCTTCCCGCCTTGCGGGGGTTGGGAGAGGGAACCATTTGCTAGAGCCTTCCCCTGACAATTGCCAAGAGGCTGTTCGCCAAGGTTCGAACCCGTGACCTTATGGTCACCAAAGGAGCAACTTAACCGTTGCGCCAAGGCTCGCCCTCAAGTCTCCCATTTCCATCTTAAAAATAATTAAATTGGAAAATAAACTACTCTCTTCCTTTCTCTCTCTAACTCTCCCTCTTCTTCTTTCATCTCCCCCACCCACCACCCACTTCCCCTTCTATCCGAGCCACCACAACCCCAACCTCCATTACCGCCCTCGTCCTCCTCCGCCTCCTCCTCCTCCTCACCGCTTCACACACCCTCTCTTTCTTTCTTCTTCATCTTCTAAGCTAAACCGCCCCACCCCAACTACCCATCCCCACCGCGCCACCACGACTAACGACAACACGGATGCCGACGTCCTCTTCAAACTCTAATTTTTCTCCCCCTCTCTATGTCTCTCTCTTCCTCAGCTTCTCAAGAAATACGCCCAATCACCATGGCCCCAGAAATTATTTCTGCAAAATAACCAATTATAGCAGAAAAATAAATGGAATTCAGATACGAATTGCGGAAGAACTACATCCTACCTCGACTGGGATTTTGCTACTAATTCTTTAAGCTTCAAAGATCTTGAGTCTGTTATCCATGCTAATGAAGATACCCGTGTCCCGATGGCTTCTTGTGAGCCACCTGATAAACAGAAGCAAAACAGAGAGTTAGCAAAAAAAAAATTGTGTGTGTGTGTTCGTGGGTGTGTGTGGGTGTGTGTGTATGTGGGTGTGTGAAGGACCTGGGAATTTGCCAGAAGAAGAAGAGGAAGTATATAATATTTGAATTCAAAAATTACTTAATATTTCTGTCCACCTTCCTGTTGCCCAATAACAATTTGAGTAGTGATGGATTGATTAAGGAGAAGATGACAAATGTGCTACATGCAAAGTGGACAGATTGTTGGAAATTTTTATTTATTTTTTCCGTTACATAATTTTTGCATTTTCGGAAATGCCCTTTCTGATGAGCTGGCAAATATTGTTACAAAAATGCCCTTGTATGTGGAGATATTTGCAACTATCTTCCTTTAATATACTCTATAGACTAGCAGTACCCCCGTGCGATGCACGACGATATAAGATTTTTTTTTAATTTACAAAAAAAAGAAATTGGTTGTGATGAAATTATAAGTATAAGTGAAGAAGTAAAACAACAACTTTTTAAATTTACACATTAACAATTTTAATTATAATGATCAAAATATAACGATAAGTGATAATGAAAAATGAAATATTTTTTGAAATACATTGCAATTTAATTACACACGACTCAAATAAAAGTCTCTTATTATACATTCTCAACTACTTTCTTATATACAACATCCGATAACATTTGTAGACCAAAAGATCAATCAAATATGAACCAAAATTAATCATTTATTTGAGACAGATGTAGTAATAATATTATTTCTTACTTAAACATACCGTTTCTACTTAAAAAATACGATATTTACCTTTAAGTGAAATAAATAAAGAAAAGAATATTGTAATAAGAGGCACACATTTTTATTTTGGGAGTCTCGTTGATAAATTTTATTATTCAAAATGAAATTTTTATAATTATTTTTATTCAATTGTCTCTTTTAGTCAAATGTTAAATATTTTCACTAAGTAGAAAAAAGATAAAATATTTAAATAATTATTAAATATAATTACTAAAATTAGTATATTTATCAAAAAAAATATTTCAAATGCAAATTAAATTTTCTTTTGCTTATTCATTTTTTTAGACGATTAAATAGGGTGAGTGTTCAAATAAGTTGTTAAATCACTTCATTTAATTTAATACTCTTATATTTTAATTTTTAATTTCAAAACTCTCTCTGCCTCCCTTATTTCTCTTTCCTTCAAACATTGCTTCTCTCTATCTCTCTTTCTCTCTCTCTATACATATATCTACATCTCTACCCAATCTCTCGGTTTCTTTCTCTACCCATCAATGGCGCCGCCCTACCACCGTCACACCTTAAAAAACGTCAGCACCACTCGTTACCGAAAGAGATTCCAATCCTCAAAAACTCTCAAGAAAATCAAGACTCCCAATCTCAATCTGACGACCAAACCCAAACCCACTACCGCCGCCCATCGCCTCCATTTATCCCTCCTTCTCCAAACTACTCCCGACCGGCTTCCTCAATCCTCATTCCGGTAAGATCCAAATCCAACCCTCTCCTCCTTCCAAAGTCAAAATCCCTAGCCAAATTTCATCTTTTCTAACACTCTCCTTCGCCAATTTAATCCTTTCTTCAAATCAACAATCTTCTCCAATCCTCTCCATGACCACTTTCTATAAACCTAAACCACCCTTTGAATACTTCATTATAGGGTAAAGCAAGGTTCAGATCTGTAAGTGATCAGGTAAGAAGATAACTCCGCCATGGCTGCAACCTCGGTTGCAATATCAAAGATCTACATCCGGAGATTGCCAAGCCAAGAAACGAATAACCCTGATTACCTGAGTCTACTCATCAAACAGAGAGAGTAATAAACTTCGTGTGTGAAAGTGTGTGCTTCTGCGTGTTTTGGTGTGTAACTATGTGCTTGTGTGTGTGTTTATGTTTCCTTCAGTTTCTGTGTGTCTGTGTGTTTGTGTGTGTTTTTTAAATATTGAGAAAGTATGAGGAGAGAAGAAAGAAGGAATAGGCTGACTCTTTTAAATGAGTAGAGGACAACATGTGAAAATGTGCACCTTTGCCTAATCCAATCAAAACACATGCAAATTTTTAAAAAATGATCTAGTCAACAATCTAAAATGTATTCAGCAAGCTAATCTAATGTAGAGCTTCTCTTGCAAGTTAAAGCAATAAAATAGAAAATTCATCCATGGAAATCGATAAATATTTGTCTTATTCAGAGCAATGGGAAATGTGCACCTTTGCTTAATCCAATCAAAACGCATGCAAATTTTAAAAAAATGATCTAGTCAACAATCTAAAATGTACTCCCTCCGTCCCAGAAAACGCTTCGTCTTTTACCCAAAATGGCGTCCCGTTTGAAGCTTCACCTTCCCTAAAATGGAAAAGTTTTATTAATATTCTATTATACCCACTCACTATTTCCTCCACTCATTCTCTCTCCTAATTCACTATAACACTCACAACACTTTTTAAATTTACTATTTTCTCCGCTAATTCTCTCTCCTATTTTCAAATTACACTCACAACATTTTTTCTTTCCACCTATTTTCTTAATTTGCGTGCCGAGCTAAAAATGGTGAACCATTTCCTGGGACAGAGGGAATATTCAGCAAGCTAATCTAATGTAGAGCTTCTCTTGCAAGTTAAAGCAATAAAATAGAAATTTCATCCATGAAATCGATAAATATTTATTTTATTCAAAGCAATGAGAAATGTGCACCTTTGTCTAATCCAATCAAAACGCATGCAAATTTTAAAAAAATGATCTAGTCAACAATCTAAAATATACTCCCTCCGTCCCAGAAAATGCTTCACCTTTTACCCAAAATGGCGTCCCATTTGCCGCTTCACCTTTCCTAAAATGGAAAAGTTTTATTAATATTCTATTATACCTGTTTTGGTCAAATTTCAACAATTAGATTTGTATGATGGGAAAAGTGACTAAAGTGATATGAATCTAGGTACAATGACTATCAAGTTGAATAGAAATGGACACAAGACATTTGTTGACTAGGGAAAGCCCTTGAACAACTTGTTCGCAAGACAAACCCCGGGAGGATGTGGCTCCTGCCTTGACCGAAAGTTTACTAAGAATTTTCTTGAGATTACAATGCTAGGAGCGTATAAAAAGGGAGCTTAGGCTAGTGTAGTGCGTGTGTGAATTTACAGTGTATGTCCCCTTTTATACCTCAAGAATAAAACTAAATAACAATGAGGGCCTACAAACTCGGAATTGAGGTTTATCCTTGGAGATTTATCCGCACTCATCCGTTGGGAAAGAGATAGTCGTTGGCTTGCCAAGAAACGTGGTTGAACCGGGTTCGCACGTTCCCTAAAAAATAGGAAAAGCGTTATGCGTCCCAACCTGTAAAAATCAAGTTGTAAACAGAACAACCCAAGTTGTTAGTACCAAGTTGTTTAGGCGTAAGTTGCAAACATGTTGACTGAAAATGTAGGGCCCAACAATTGCCCCCAAACTTTTTGAATTTAAAAAAGAAGAATAGAAAGAGACAAAAAGAATTCAAAAGGTTTGCCAAAATAAGAAAGGAACGACGGTTTAAAAAAGAGACGCGATGGGACGGTTTTCAAGTAGTTTCCCGAGGCAAAAAGGTGTATTTGTTTTAAAAGGTCTCAACCACCTTCAACCTCCATAAATAAGAAGATTCCTGTTCCAACTCTCCTTTTCAAAAACGTAGCTTTCAAAAAGATTACGGGGAGAACCAGGGAAGACGGTTTGGAGAGGAGAATCAAGTAGAAATTGCCGGTGAGTTTCTTGTTTCCTTTTCAATTTCGTCTTGATTTCTTGTTTTTAAGTTGAAAAAATGGGTCGGAAGAAGGTAGTTGCGTTTGAGAGCGACGAGGGTTTGCCCAAAGGTTTCAAAACCCAGAATTTGTTGAAGGAACCCGATAACGAGAAATGTCTAATGCCTAAGGTAAACTTAGAGGTTATCAAGAAGAACCACGCCATGCCTGATGAAACGGTGTACTTCACCCATCCCGACTTGACCTCCGAATGTTACTCTTCCACTTGGGTATGCTTTCCGGAATATCCATTTGTCATAGGTTTACGATTCCCTTTTCCCCCCTTGATTACGAAGTTCTTTTCTTCTACTAAACTCAATTACGCCCAAATGATGCCTCAAGGATGGAGGTACTTGCAAACCCTAGTTAGGTTAGGAGAGAGGGATGATTTGGTTGCCGGGTTAGAAGAGTTGACGTATACTGTTGATTTGAGAAGTTTTGGTCCAGGAAGGTTTGGTTTTAGGGTCAAAAGTGGTGAGCCTATTCTGATTTCCAACCATGACATTGCGGATAGAGGGTGGAAAAATAAATTCTTCTTTGCAAGGAGGGACACCTTGGGTCAGGAGGAAGGTGTTTTTTCAAAATGGAGGTTTGAAGGTAGTGAAAATAGCTTCTCTGTTTTACGGAATGCTTCTTAATACTACGGTAGCTAACTCTCAAAATTTCCCTTCGCAGGAATTCCTAAACCGTCGACTTGTTTCCGCACAAGAAGGGACTAAAGTGAACGTGAACCAGCCTTTCTCCAAATGGGTGTAGCCGATAGATCCTTCAAGGCCTTTCCCGTTGAAGTTTTTTGTTGAAGTGACTGGAGGTGAAACAGAGGTTGAAGTCGAAGAAGATCTACCCTCAACTCTACCCGAGATGTCCACAGGTTCTAAGTCCTTAAATATCTTTGTATTTTTTCACGAGCATTTTGATTGCCTTAACTCCCTGTCCTTGTTGTAGCTACGCGATCCAAGTCTACCGTAAGTGCCTCTGAGTTGATGGCTGCCGCTAAAGCAAAGAAAGTTGTCAAGAAAGACAACAAACCTCCAACTCCAATGTCCATGGCTTCTAGTTCAGATGTGAATGCTTCCAAGAAAAAGGAAGAAGTAAAGAAAAGAAAGCTGTCTGATACTGAGGTTTTGGATGGAGGAGAGCTGGGAATAGCAAGGAAGAAATTGAAGGATGCTATAGCCAACTTTGTTGACGAGGTAAAAAATGAGAAAGACTGAGATTTACCTAAGCTCTTTTAAGGAATGCTGATATTTCTTTTGCTTAGGTTGCGGATATTATGTGTCCCATTATGGACCGCCTTGACGCCGCGAAAATCAAGGCAACAGTACGCTCGAAGTGAAAAACTCAAGGAGCAAGCCGCAAAAGATGTTGAGGATTTCAAGAAGCAGCTACCAAAAATGCCGAGGAGATTGAGAAGTTGAAAAGATCTCCAAGCTGAAAAGGAGGAGTTGAAAGTCGTTAAAGCTGAAAAGGCGAAGGAGCATGAAGCCCATGAGAAGGAATTGGATGCTGCGAAGAAGGATTTTACGTTCAATGCCACCAAAGTGGTGTTTGAAGCTAGGATTGGACTCATGGAAGAATATAAGAACGGGCCGGCTTCTAATGGGATGTGGAAGCAGAAAGAAAGGTTTTGGAGGATTTCGTTGGTGAGCCAAGAGATGCAGAGGAAGTGAATTCTGCAGCCTTTGGAGGCTCTAGTCAAGACACCGATAAGACCTTGAGTGCCCTGGTGGTGGCTCGAATGGTCAAGAAGAAAATGCAACACCGGCGGCTGGCCAGAAGTTTGAAGAATGTTTTAAAACTTTTGGTATTTTGAAAAAACAATTTTTTGCTTTATTTGTGTACCTCTATTGGTACAACAAATGGGGGGAGTGTCCCTTTAAAACAATGTTTTTTGGTTTGTAATGGTTCATAAGAACCGAGACAATTTCTTTTTGGGGGTACTAGGTTGGTCTAGTACTCCAAGCTTTTTTAGGTTTTTAGGGACTTTGTTGGCTTAACCAACCGGTCCTTTAACTGAAAAAATCTTTTTGAAAAAACACTTAACGGTTTTTAGCAAAGTAAGTTATGTCCCTGAGGGACGCTTGTTTGTTCTTTGGATAACATGTAAATGTTATAAACCGAAGGTAACATGAAAATGTTACAACCAATAGTTCACAACTTGATGAAGTGTGAAAACGTGCGCCCAGGCGAAGGTGTCAAAACCTTAATTCGTAAGAAAAGATGTAAATCTTTTAACCAATAGTACCTTTGATCAGAGGTAAATCGTTTGAAGGGATAGAGCAAGTATCAGCCCGTTCGGCGTGTCAACAAGCTCTATACCTCTCCAGCTAGAATTCCAACATGTATCGGCCGCATCGGGCGTGTCAACATGTTGAAATTTTCTTCTTCAGTTCAAACATGTATCAACTGCACGGCGTGTCAACATGCTTGACCTTTGTCCTCCTCGTGCTCAAACATGTATCACCCGCATCGGCGTGTCAACATGTTTGTCCTGTTCCAGCCTTAGGTCTCAACAAGTATCACCCGTACCGGCGTGTCAACATGTTGAGCCTACTCCGTTTGCTCAAGTTGCACCTCGCAAAACAAATTTATGTTAGGCCGGGCGTTAGCATAGCTAACGCCCTCCGACGCTCAAGTCGCAATGTTTTAATAAGAGTAGAAAAAAATTGAAATGCGTAATTGAACTTGACATAAATTTAAACCGTACCTGAAGAGTCTAGGTATAAATAACTGGACTTAAGTGAAATAAAGTTTCAAGTGGATAGCGTTCCAACTTCTAGGGATTCCGTCTCCACTCGGGGTTGACAACCGCATGCACCTTCGCGCCTTCAAAGATCGATGAGATATGGGCCTTCCCACTGGGAGCCGCCTTACCCGCATTCAATTCTCTTGTATTTTGAAATACTTTTCTCAAAACTAAATCACCAACCCGGAACCTTCTAACTCGACATTCTTGTCAGAAGACCTAGAAATTCGCTGCTGATAAGCTGCCATCCTTATCTTGGCTAAATCCCTGATCTCATCAATTGTATCTAAATCTTGAGTTAGCAAGAGGTTATTTTCATCTTGAGTCAATAAGCCATACCTTGCCGTGGGGACTGTTGCTTCAACTGGAATCACAAAGCTCCGCCTCCGAATACTAAAGAATAGGGAGTCCTACCTGTGGCTCCTTTAGAAGTAGTCCTATCTGCCCATAGCACAAGTGGTAATTCTTCAACCCATTTTCCCTTCTTCTTGTCTAGACGCTTCTTCAAGTTGTTGATGATCAACTTGTTGCTCGATTCAGCTTGGCCGTTGGCTTGAGGGTGGACAGGTGTGGACATGATTAACTTGATGCCCCAAATGAGCACAAAAATCCCTGGTCTTTTTACTTATGAACTGTGACCCGTTGTCACATACAATCTCTGATGGTACACCAAACCTGCTAATGATATTTTTCTTTAAAAATGAAATTACCTCTTTATCCCTTACTTGCACATAAGCTTCTGCCTCGATCCATTTCGAGAAATAATCGGTTAGAGCCAACATGAATACTTTGCCTCCTGGAGCTTTGGGCAACTTGCCTACAATATCCATGCCCCACTGCATGAAAGGCCAAGATGAGACTATAGGATGTAGAGGTTCGGCAGGTTGATGCAAGATGTTGCTATGTCTTTGGCAAAGGCGTCACATTTCGCACATAGTTCATGGCATCTTGACGCATGGTCCGCCGCAATATCCCGTCCCGAGGGCCTTTGATGCAAGTGCCTTTCCTCCGTAATGGTTCCCACATATTCCTTCATGGATTTCCTTAAGTACCGCTCAACTTGCTCATTATCGACACATCTCAAGTAGTGCCACCGCAAAAGACTTCTTGAACAAAGCACATTATCTATTACAACGAAAGTTGAAGTTCGAATCTTAAATGACCTAACATTCTTAACATCGTGGGGGAATAGTTCCAAGTTGAAGGAACTCAATGACGGGTTGGGTCCAAGAAGGCTTAGCATCTTGTGTCCCAATAGGTGGAGTAACCACTTGAGCTTCTTCAACTTGGTCTATCACCGGGTACTTAACATAAATAATGGGGATATTAGTATGCAACATTGATTTGCAAGTTGAACCCAAGTTGGCCAAGGCGTCTCGCCTCTGTATTTTCTTCTCTCGGGGACCTGTTCCAAAGAGAATGATAGAAATCTCGAAGCTAAAGCTTTAACATGTTGGAGGTACAGGTCATCTTGGAATGCTTCGCCATATAACCGCCATTAAACCGGTTAGCTAGTAATTGAGAGTCAACAAATACATTTAAATGCGTAATATTCAAACTCAAAGCCGTAGTTAAACCCATGATCGTGGCTTCATACTCAGCTTCATTATTTGTTGCATTAAATTCACAAGATACAGCTTGAGGTATGATATCACCTTGAGGGGATTTTAGGACTATTCCCAAACCAATTCCCTTGGAATTTGAGGCTCCATCTGTAAATAATGTCCAAAATCTAGGAATAGTTTTACCTTCAAGTTGTTGCACTTCCAGTTCTACCTCAGGCTGCAAACTTGGACTGAAGTCAGCTACAAAATCGGCTAGGGCCTGTGATTTGATGGCTGTTCTTGGCTCGTATGATATGTCATACGTGCTCAACTTGACTGACCACTTGGCCAACCTGTAACGACCCCAACCCTAGGCATCAATTTTTAATATTAAATTAAATGCTTTTAATATTTATATTTATTTTATGTGTTCAATTATGTCTTTAAATTCTTAATTTAAGATAATTCGGGTGAGAAGTAAATTTAGAATCTTCTATGAATTTATTGGACATTAATTAAGAAACTTGGGGAAATAATAATAATGGAAATATGATAAATAGTATAGGGAGGTTAAATGAGTAGAATGAATTAATGGGATAAGGATTTATTTTAATTTGGGAAGGAAGCCTTTGCTAGTTTTAATGGGGGGCCAAAAAGGAGTCTTGCTCTCTCCCTAGTTGACAAGTGGCCTTCCCTAACCCCTCCTCTTACTCCCTCATACCCGGCCCCTCCCCCTCTATTATCTCCCTCACTTTCCTTCTTCCTCCTTCTTCATTTTCTTCATACTCCCTCTTCATTCTAAAACCATGGAAGCTCCCTTCTCCCAAGCTTGAGTCCAAGGCAATCCTCCACCAAAATCAAGTCTAGAAGCACCATTGAAGTTGGATCATCTTGGGGAATTCTTCAAGCTAGAAAGATTAACCTCCCATCGAAAATCCTAGGTGAGTTGTTATGACCTCTTTTCATTTATGTGCTCATGAACTATCTATTGTTGTTCTTGATGTTGTAATTGTTGTTATATGTTTTGGAAGTCTTCTTGAAGTAAAGAAATGGGTTAATGATTTAAAGGAATGTAGTGGTTATGGAAGTTGACTTGAATTGATTATGAAATGGGTGGAGTTAGATTAGGAGATGTTAGCTTGAATGGAGATAATGAAATGGGTTGGAAATTAAGTGGTAGTTGATTTGGGTTTAGATTTTATTGGGGTTTAAAGGAAGTAGTATAAAGTGTATAAATTTTAGGAAGTTCTTCTAAGTTCACAAACAAAGGAAAAATCAGTTTGGGACAAAGTTGGTTTGGGTTATTTGAAAGATTGTATTCTGTTCTGAATTCTGGGTTCAGGGCACGAGTCGTGCCCTGGGGCACGAGTCGTGCCTTGGATGGGGACGAGTCGTGTCTTGGAGAAAAGGGAAGTCGTGACCTTAGGGGGACGCCAGGTTCAGTGGGGGTTAAATGGGCACGAGTCGTGCCCTGGGGCACGAGTCGTGCCCTGGCCTGGTTTCTTTGCATCAATTTCTAAGCTGTTTAAACCAAATCAAACTAGAACCAAAATGAAATCTCTTTAACCTAGATTAAAGTAGAATACTTTGGCTATACAATGACATCTTAAGGGATCAAAATGGAATTGTGGAAGTAGTTTAATTATTGTCCCGAAAATGGTTGATAGGTTTGATTTGTAACTTCATCAAAATAGTTCCAACTTGGGAAATAGATCTTGAACTTTTATTAAGGTTGTTCGAGGTGGTATAATAATTATGTAAGAATGGTTTACGATTCATAGTGGCCTTACTTACTCCATATCTTTGGTGAGTAGTTCGAATTGGTGTAGAAGCTATAGGTTTCACTATTAAGCTAATTGGTAATGGGTGTGTACCACCTTGTGACATTGTGTCCAAGTTATGGAAATATTGATATTATGGTTATCTTAATATCCTCAAGTATGAACTATTTGGCAAGTTGTTATGTGGCATCCCATTGTGTGGATTATGTGTTATATGGTGGTGTGATATCCCAATTGTGGATTATGTGGCATGTTGATTATATTGTTATCCCAATTTGTGGATATGTTTATTATGTGGTTGTATGGTTATTCCATTTGTGGATTTATTTGTTATCATTCATATTTGTTGATGATACTATGCATAGTGTATTACTTAAATGTTGCATTATGGCATTGATTGGCATGAGTATACATTACCATGTTGTTATATTACTATCCCTAAGGTTTGTGGATTTATCTCAAGTATCTATCATGTGCTTCGAGCGTGTTTATGTTCGGGTGGGTATGATGGATGCCAATCAATTATGGATTTGTTCTATAAGTGATTGAAGGTACATCATACCGGTGACCCTTCCCCACTCGTGGCCACGGGGGTAAAGGGTGTGCTAACGGGTCAGTTGACCCAAAGCTTTACAGACTGTTTGCAACCGTTGTAAGGAGGACGATATTATTTTGGGATATTCTAATATAGGTATCCTTTCTTATATGGATGGTGCAGGGTATGAGTCCTATAAGAGGTGAATGTGCTGGAGGCAATTCACCAAAGAGTGGAGTTTTACTCCCACGTTGTACGACTTATTGTTCAGACGGGAAAAGGTAAAATGAGGTAACGTAAGGTGTTTACCGCTTTCATAATGTGTTATGTGCTACCATGCTATGTGTTGCACTTTGTTTGGCATCTTCTTTGCATATCATAATAGCTCATTGAGATTTATTCTCACCCCTCTCCCTTTACTGTTTTAGATCCCGAGACAGGTGAACCGAACCAGTGAGGCCGGGGATATCATTGTGGACTTTTACTTTTGGGGCTTGTCAGGTTAAGTTAGAAGTTGGCTCTTAGGAGTATTTATTTAATGTTCCACTTTTATAATTTGTATGGACAACACTTTTATTAAACAATGTTATTCAGTGTTTTGTGTAATTGATCAGATTTCGGTTTGTTAAAGTTGTAGTTGGATTTCCCTTAAGTAGGGATATTATCAATTGATTTTTAATTGAAAGTTTGAAAAGTAGTCTTCCTTTAAAAGCAAATAAATGTTTTAAAAATTAAGGTGGATTTTCTTAGTTTGAGCCCCCTTAGCTCGGGACACGTGTTAGGTCCCGGGTTGGGGTGCTCACACAACCTGCCTGACATCTCCGGAGTCCTTAACACATTCCTCATAGGATAATTAGTTCTAACAGTTATGGAATGTGTTTCAAAATAATGACGTAATTTGGTAGCGGCGATGAGTTAAGGCTAATATTAATTTTTCAAGATGAGAGTACCTTGTTTCGGCATCTAATAAAGACTTACTCACATAGTAAACGAGGATGTTGCTCACCTTGGATTTCCTTCACTAATATCTGCACTAACGGCATTTTCGAATACGGCTAAATACAAATAAAGATGCTCACCATGTTCGGGTTTAGCGAGTAGGGGCGACGTCATCAAATATTCTTTAAGTTGTTTGAAAGCCGCCTCATGTTGGTCGGTCCATTGAAAGAGTTTGTTTTTCTCAAGACTTCATAGAATAACCCGCACTTATCGATGATTTGGATATAAATGTTCAAAGCACTCTACTACTGTTAGCCTTTGTACGTCCTTGATGTTTTTAGGGGATTCCAAGTTGAGAATGGCTTTGATTTGTTCGGGACTTGCTTCGATTCCCCTCTTGGTTACCATATATCCCAAGAATTTGCACTCTAACTCCGAAGTTGCACTTCGCCGGATTGAGCTTCATGTTGAAGGCTTTCAAGATGTTGAATGCCTCACAAGGTGCTCTACATGATCCTCAATGTGTTTGGATTTGACCACCATGTCGTCTATGTAGACCTCCATCGTCTTGCCAAGTTGATCTTTGAACATCTTGTTTACTAACCTTTGGTAGGTTGCCCCGCATTTTTAAGACCAAACGGCATAGAAATATAACAATATATACCTTCCTGAGTCATGAATGCTTTGTATCTTCTTGAGTCCGAAGGTTCCATTTGAATTTGTTGATACCCGGAAGATGCATCCACGAACGTCAAGATGTCGTGGCCGGGCTCTACGTCAACAAGAGAATCAATGTGAGGGAGAGGGAATGGATCCTTTGGACAGGCCTTGTTCAAGTCGGTGAAGTCCACGCATACTCGCCACTTGCCATTCTTCTTCTCCACCACTACAACGTTAGCCAACCACTTTGGATACTGAACTTCTCTGATCATCTTGGACTTCAGCAGCCTTTCAACTTCATCCTTAATGATCTGATTCCGCTCTTGGGCAAACTTCCTTCTTTTTTGACGGACAGGACGGATGGTCGGATCGATGTTCAACTTGTGAGTAATAATATCCTTGCTTATCCCTGTCATGTCCTCATGTTTCCAAGCGAAACACATTGATACTATTAAACACTTATCATGACACTCTTTAAAACACCAGTGATAATGATACAAAGTGTCAGTTTTTTGAATGACTGACACTGTGTAACATTGACCGACAGTGTAACATTATCACTGATATTTTAGAAACGTAAGATCAAATCGATAGTATAATTTATTATTCCACAATTTGCCGGAAAAATCGATAAAAAAATGAATAATTTCTGGCTTTACACACTTATCGTTCCAATGGGCCTGTTTCTGTTTCAGTTTCAGAGATAAAGGCCTTAAACCGGCCCACGCCTCACCCCTTTCCACAAACAAGAGAAGCCTCCCGCTCTTTTCACCTGCAGAAAACCCCATAACCCTCTCCCTTACTCTCTAATTTCCTACCCGAGATTTACAGAATCAAATTCAAAATCAAGGGAGGGAAAATGAGGGAAGAAGAAATCGAGAAGATGAGAGGCGTTGTTAGGGATTGTGTAAGCAAGCATCTCTACTCATCGGCGATCTTCTTCGCCGATAAGGTTGCCGCTTTCACCTCCGACCCCGCTGACATCTACATGCAAGCACAAGCTTTGTTCCTCGGCCGCCACTACCGCCGTGCCTTCCACCTCCTCAACGCCTCTCAGATTGTCCTCCGCGATCTCCGCTTTCGATATCTTGCCGCCAAATGCCTCGTTCGTCTCTTCTCCTTGAACTCATGTCTCTTGTAATTGTAGCTGCATTGGATATTTCCAGTTATGTTCAATGTTATTTTATGTTTTGTTTGGAGTTTGAATATGGAATTCATTCACTATAGTTGTAGCTGGAACGGAATTAGTGTAGATTTGGAACGCCACAAGTGTTTACTTTCCATGTTACTTGTAATATAGTGTGTGCTAAAGGGATATGGGATGGAATGCTTAATTTTTCTGTATAAATTAGGAATTGGCTTAGAAAAAATATTGTTCTGTTTTCTATGAGTCCATTTCGTTAAAAGTTAGTATGTCCATAAACGAGTGTCCATTTTAGCTATCAGGTTGTAATTTGCACTTGAGATTATACAGTGGAAATTTATAGTACATCTACTAGTAAAATGATCAAAAGTCAACTTCCTTAGTATGCTAGAAAAACTGAAAGCAGACATATATTTGAGGGACGGAGAGAGTAGTATATAAGCTGCAATTCCAATTACATGGTGAGGATTGGACTCTATGCTCCCAATCACTACCTAGGGATTTTGTGTTTTATAGAAACTAGAGTATCATTTGTTGGTTTACGGCCATCTCATTACTTCCCATAATTACTCATATTCGTAGGAAAAAGCGTGACTTCTGTTGAAGTCTACAGGCGAGGGAAATGATAGAATCAAAGTAAGAAAATAACGTTAAATTAAGGTTTCTTTCCATATTGGGCGTACAATACACAGTTCAGGTTTTCCGTTTGTCTAGTACTGTTAGGAAGCTGTTTCTTATTTTTCTGTGTGCGTGTAATCAGGAAGAACTGAAAGAGTGGGACCAGTGCCTTTTAATGCTTGGTGAAGCTAAAGTGGACGAACATGGGAAAGTTAGTGATATCAAGGACTCCCATGTCATGTACTTGGACAAAGATGGTGAAGATCGTGAAATTAATGTATGCTTTCCTCTTCTTTACTGTTATTAATATTTTCTTAACTTTATAGTTGCATATTTAATCAGTTGTATAAGAGATTGAATCAGTCGTATTGTATGCAAGCTGGTATAGTTGTCACGCACTTGGCTCTTTTCATTTCCAAAGGTTTACTTGAGCTTGCTTCGATCATATTGCACATTATTCGGAACTGAGCTAGGATCATGGATACACGGGGGTCATTCACCAAGAAAAACATTGACATAGTTCATCTGAGTACAACTATATGCCAATTCTCCTGATATGTTACGGACTCATGATAAACCTAATGCTTGTAGAATGCTTGGTGATCTTATGTTCACTCCTCTACTTATGGGTGTCTGAAAACTGAATACGCTAGATAACCCGGGTTTACTGTGCACATTAAATGGCTTGGGATAGTCATTGCATTTCATGTAGGGATAGCTCTTAGTTTTTTTAGAACACTGTTACCTACTTATGCTGCTTACTTGCGTTAGGATGAGTCACTACACACAATTTGATCATCTTTAATTTCTAAAACTTACAAATGATGGTACAAGTAGCATTTGTGAGCCATGTAGAATGTAAGTGTCATAGGCTATAATTTTCACCAGGATTTACATGCAGAAATCTGATTCTTCTAACTTATAGCAGATCTCATCAGCAATATGTTTTCTAAGAGGCAAGGCTTACGAGGCTCTGGAAAATCGCTCTCAGGCTCGGCAATGGTTAGTTTTAATGTTTCACAGCTAGCTACAAACATATACTATGGTTCTTGCTCAATTTTCGTTAAATCTGTGATGCAGTTTGTTCTCATATTTTCCTTTTCCTTGATCTACTATGATCATTAGGAAAATAGCATGTCTCTGTGGTTTTAGTATTGGGTTATTTCTCAAACTGTTTTATTTATTATAACAAAGAAAGGCAAATGTTGCATTATCACGAAGGATAAATTGGTCAAAAAATCGTGTCAGATGGATGCGGTCGGGTTTATTAATAATATGTGGTCTTCAATCATTTTTGGTCCGAGTTTCTTTTCATCATTGTTGTCTTGCTATGTATCTGGTAAATTTTACCTGATAATAAGTGGAGGAGCTCGTTTAATTTATACTCTACTTTTGATTCTTGAAGGTACAAGGCTGCCATCCGAGCTGATCCTTTATGTTATGAGGTATGGGCATTTGTTCATGTCATAGAAATATGACTGTTCTTCATTAGTATTATCACAACCACCATTATTACGTGAGAGCATTGTTATCATCAATATTGCTTTGATAATTGTAACTATGGTCCCTGTTCATATAGTTGTCTCTGCCCTGTTAGTTCAGGTTCATTTCAATATAAAAAACAGATGACAATGAGGTTTGAGATAGCTAGAGAATTGACATCCTTCGCTTTTGCTGTTAGCTCTTATTATATTCTAGTGTGCATATTGTCACGAGGAATACTGATCTTGATATTCTTTATCTACTCTGAGTTTCTTATACTCCCTCCGTCCCGCCTTAAATTACAATTTTAAGGTTGGGCACAAGAATTAAGGAAAAAGTGAAAAAGGTGATGTGTTGTGAGTGTATATAATTGGGTAGGAAAGAGAAAGTAGGGTAGGAATCGTAAGTGGGTAATTGTTGTTAGTATGACAAGTGAGTTTCATTATTTAAAAAGTATTAAAAAGTTTCCATTTTGGGACTTTGTAACTATGAGTGGGACAACCAAAATGGAATTTTTTGTAGATTAAGATGGGACAGAGGGAGTTTCATTATCATTTCATACTCCCTCCGTCCCACCCGAAAAGGCACGAAGTTGGCCTTACACGGGAATTATGGAAAGTGTATAGTGGAGTTAGTGTTGTAAGTATGAAAAGTGAGGTAGGGAATGGTAAGTGGATAGTTATTGTGAGTATGAAAAGTGGGTCCCATGAATAAAGAAGTGTTAAAAAGGTTTTCATTTTGTGTGTGTGCCTTTTTAAATGGGACACTAAAAATGGAAATTTTTGCCTTTACGGGTGGGAAGGAGGAAGTACTCTTTTTACTTCCTATGCTCCGCAACAGATGTCATCTATACCATTTTGGGACATTTTAAATTAATATCCGCTTTCCTGTTATGGAAAATTTTCTAACCCAATTTTCTATATTACTTTTTTTTTCTTAAAAAAAAAATTAAGATAGAAAAGTTGATGGGTCTCATTTTGATACCATTAGAACACTATTTGGAGGTGTTAAAAACATATACTCCCTCCGTCCCATCCGACTTAGGATTTTCCCTCCCGACACGGGTAAGAAATACTAATATAATAAGAGGAGAGAGAATGAGTGGAGGAGGTATTGTGAGTATGAAAAGTAAAATATGAGATAGAATTAGTGGGAGGAATAGTAAATAGATTGTTATTGTGAGTATGACAAGTGGGTCCCATTGAATATAAAATAATATAAACTTGCCATTTTGAGACGTCCTAAGTCGAGTGGGACGCCCAATATGGCAAATTGTCCTAATTCGGTGGGACGGAGGGAGTATTACGTAATCAAATAATTTCTTAGAGCTTGTGTGAAGTCAATACAGAACACCACTTGTGGGGTGGTGGGAGTACTTGATAAACGCATGATCGATTACATTTTTCAAATTTGTTTCTTTATTCTTTGTATTTTCTAATGCTATATTTTTAATTGCTTCTCCACTCCTCATTTCTTTTCAGGCATTGGAATGTTTAATTGAGAATCACATGCTCACATGTGAAGAAGGTGAGAAGTAGTGCACTTGGCCAATTTCAATTCTTAAATCTATTTATCATGAGATGTTTCTCTTTATATTCCCTTTGATTTATACATACAATTGGGTCCCAAAATTTAATTCTAATTTCCTGTCATACTACTTCAAACAAAGCATTAGTTACTCAGAAGATCCAACAAGTCCTCGTTTGTTGCTTTGATTGAATATTAGCAAAAAGTGTACTTTGTTCTCGTTCGCTCGCTCTTGAAGATGGTTGAACCTCTTCATCCTATCATGTCTAATGAAGCCTTGCTTGATGTATGACTGATTTCAGAGAAAAGTCTGCTTTCATCTCTGCAATTTGCTCCTGAAGATGGTTGGCTTTCTTCATTCTATTCATGTTTGATAAAGAAGGTAAGCATGTACTGTTGGAGTGAGTAATACTAGTAGTTACAGGCATTACATTTTTACAGCTCTAATGAATTAACATGGTGCCATTTATTTTGTTATTAAAAGACCGTATTCCTGTAATTCTTTTTAAGTATGATAGCGAGAATGCTGTAGAAGCGAAATTCAAGGAACTGGAACAAGATGATATCAGTATTAAACATTCCAACAAGTCTTTCATGTGTACGCTGAAGAACAACACCGATCTTTTGGCCTGTAAAGCTGAATACTACCACCAATCTGGTGAATATCAGAAATGCTTTGAACTAACTTCCATGTAAGTTGGCAAAGGCTGTAGTAGATAAAGGTGCTTTTAAATATTACATTACAGCTGGTTTCAGGACTTCTAATGTTGCTCACTTTATGTCCAGACTGCTTGAAAAGGACCCCTTCCATCTGAAATGTACCATGGTGCATTTAGCAGCAGCCATGGAGCTTGGTCATTCAAACGAGCTTTATCTTATGGCATGCAACTTAGTCAAGGACTATCCTCAAAAGTAAGACTGTATCCTGTATCCTAATACTTCTACTTCTTAGATATTCAAGGTTGTTATATATCAGTTTGTGTCAGTTGCATTTCATTAAAGACAAAGATATGACTTTGGCCAGCAGTGGAAAGAAGCAGGTTCTGTTCCAAATAAATGAAAATCGGGACACATGCTGTTATTATCACTGCCGATACTAACAATACTATAGAGGATAGTACTATCTTGACTATTTCTTCTTAGCTGCCCTTTTCTAGATCTAAGATAAGAAATCAGGGAACACCCATTTTCCCTTTTATTGAGGGTGAGAACCACATGTCAGGTATTCACTGTGTCATATAATCAGTTACTATCAAGGTTCTTGGCAAGAGCTCAAGCCCTTTATGAGTTAGGATAAACTTCAATAAGCATCAAGGACAGTGAAGTAATTTTACCGATGACTTTTAAACTGTATTGAAGCATATTTTGGCACTTTATTGTAATCATTTGAAGGAGGCTTCTATACTTCGATATGTGAACTCTGGAATGTGTTGGAGAGAGGCTGCAGATGCATTACTCCACAGAATCCAGGACAGCAGGGTGCAGTGTTCTTTAGATATTAGACTCTCTCGGAAGTAGAAACTTACAAGTACAAAGAATTATATATAGAGAGCTTTATGTCCAGTTTAATACTTAGTTTAAATGATGAAATGTTGGATACTTCAGCTATTGGATTGCCTTGCATCTGAATGACTGTCACTCTGACATAATGTCTAGTGTTTGATACTGTCCTTCAAGCATTTAGACAAGTTCATTTTGTATGATACAGAGTAGCAAATGATTTCACGGTTGGAATATATACTCAGAATCAGGCTCATTCTGCCAATTGTAAGGAAGCTGGTATTTGAAGATAATTTTTCAAGTTTGAGCACTTGCCGTTACTACTTTGATAGTCTCATTTTACTTTTGAATACCTAAGCACGTTAAAACCTCTACTCTTGACAGCCATAGTGATGATCATTGTAGAAATGCAAAAACGATATCAGATATTTGCCTTCTGTATATCTAATTTATGCTCTAATATGCTGAAATCACTTGAAACTTAAACTTACTATCCTTCTATTTTATTTTTCCCAAGGGCTCTATCGTGGTTCGCTGTCGGTTGCTACTACTATTGTATCAAGAAGTATGATCAATCACGTCGTTATTTCAGGTAATAGTATCATACTTTACTTAGTCATGTCAAATTACCCATTGTTTATATACTCTCAATCAGGGCAAGTAGTTGCGTACCACCAAAAATTCAACTGCCTAAGAATGAAGCTCATAACACGCTTGTTTGAAGAAATAGTAGATCAATTAACAATTTTATCATAGATGTGGAGTCTTATTTGTTTTCCTTGCTCTTTGTAAGTTTAAGTACTCTTCCATTACGACTCAAATTTTCCAAACCATGTGCTTCACCTGCACATGACTGGCATTTTAAAGACAGACACAGTCCCATATATCATATGGATGAAATGTTGATATAAACCGGGGATTCCACTAGCAAATAACTTACTATACATTGTCTATTTTTGGATGAGATTAGTCCCATATATCATATGGATAAAATATTAAAATTGTATAATGCAATGTAATTTCCCAAAGCTTACAAATAATGCAATGCACCGACAATATAATACAACATACTTGTTCAAATGCTTACAGATAATTCAATGTACTAACCTGAACACTTAAGTCATAATAAACTAACAAAACTACTAGCGTGGCAGGGCCATGTCAACGACATGTCAATACCACGCCAGTTCCACGTAGATACTTAACTTAAATTTTAATGTACCCCTCTTAAATGGTTAGAAATATAACTTAGTCTTGATTTACAATTTCATGATTGGAATATGCTTCTTGTTTGGTGCTTAAGTGTGATGTATTTTCTCGTTTGGCTATTTCATTTGCAGCAAGGCTACAAGTCTTGATGGAACATTTGCTCCAGCGTGGGTGGGCTATGGGAATGCTTACGCAGCCAAAGATGAAGGCGACCAAGCGATGTCAGCTTACCGCACTGCTGCTCGTTTGTTTCCTGGGTAATTTAATTTCTTTGACCCTTTCCTCGATGTGTCGATTTCACTTCTTTTCTGCCTGTGATTTTTCACAGTTGTCTGTTCAGAGCAGACTGGATAAGTTAACATCTCTCATTCTCTCTTTAAAGATTATCTTTCATCTTCAAGTAATTTGTAAGACTGACATGATTTAAACATGTATTATCCTTTTCAGGAAGATACTTTAAAATGAAATTTTTAGAGAACATTTACAATGCCTAAGTTCCGTAATCCCCATGAAGTTTCCAGTTTCAGCTTTCTGCCGACATCCTCACATTTTGTACTTTCTTCCATCCATGAGATGCTCCTTTGTAATGATTGCAGTAGTTAGTTTCTTGGCATTTTTAAGGTGCTTAAACTTTAAATCCTTGAGTTGCTCTTACCTGGAGCCTGGAGAACGATTCTGGGAAATATTTGTTAAGAGAATGTCTTTATGCTTGCATGTAATGGGAAAAAGATCTGTGACTATTAAAGAGGCTTTATTGAATCTCTTTATCCATCCCAGGAAGTCCTCGTATTACTTATAAGTTATGAATTGTCTTCTACAGGTTGAATCTTGACATTCTCTTGTTCCAGGTGCCACTTACCAACTTTGTACATAGGAATGGAATATATGCGAACACACAGCTTCAAACTTGCTGATCAGGTGATCCATCATCACATTACTATTGCCCCTGCTCTTCCTTATTTTGGCTTTAATTTTGAACTCTCCTTCCCTGCTCTTGATCTCTCTCTTGATCTCAATCTCTCAATACATTGGAGTTTAACCTTGCCTCATTTCACCGAAAAGTGATAACAAGCCCTTCGGATTCTATTATATGATATTTTTGGAAAATTTCTAGACATACCATTTGAACATTTCCAGGTATGCCTTCCATCCCCAAATAACCATCCATCTTTCAAGTTTTCTTTTTTCCTTCTAAAGGAAATTACTAAATCCACCTTTAAATATTTTATTTTCCAATTTGTACTTGCAATGCTATAAGTCTATACGGAGGGTACTAAGGACACTTACACGAATGTTTGCTACAAAAATTGCTTAATATTAATCTTTTTCAGAATTTCTAAGTAAAAAATAGACAATTGTTTTGGGACAGAGTGAGTACATGTTTTCTTTTTAAAAATTGATCGTAGGTGTTATATACCCGTTTGTGACAGTTCTGGTTTTTTGCCTATCTTTATATTGAGATTTTATCATAACCACTCTTAATAGGACGCCGTCTTCAGTTTTTCATGCAGGCAAAGGCAATATGCTCTTCAGATCCCCTTGTTTATAATGAACTCGGAGTTGTTGCTTATCATATGAAGGAGTAAGAATGTTTGATTCTCATGAAATTTGTAATACCAAGATGGTTTAGGCTGAGGTTTTGTTTTTGTCATTCATTGCAATGCACTTTGCTCTACTTTTGGCCCCACCAGATGCTTGCTATTGTTATCTACTCTCTCCGTCCCATAATAAATGTCACACTTTCTTTTTTAGTATGTACCAAAATAAATGTCACAATTCTACATATTGAAATAGTCTTAGTGCAATTTTACCATTGTACAAGCACTGCACAAACAAGTAAAGCACATTCCTCAAAAACATTGACAAGTCAAATGCGACATTTATTTCGGGACGGAGGGAGTAATACTGAAGGGTGATTGGTGCTGACTGTTATATGTTCTGCTTTGTGGTCATCATAGTCAGCTTGTAACGCCATCTTGGGCAATTAAGTAGATCTCCATATTCTCACATGCATACTCGCAACTGTTTGTGATTAAATACCTTTAGTCATCAGATTATGTTTTCTATTTTAAAATGGTTTCAGGTATAAAAAAGCTGTGTGGTGGTTTGAGAAGACTTTGGCTAACGTTCCATCATCTTTAAGTGAAATGTGGGAATCAACTGTGGTTAATCTCGCTCATGCACTAAGAAAGTTAAAGTATGTTTCCTTCTTTGACCGATAAATATCCTGCTGAGCCTTGAAAGAAATTGATGATATTAATGAGCATTTATTTATTGTCCTTTCTTTTTACTCGAGGTTGGAATATGGTAAAGGCGTAAAGCTGACCATATAATATGTAATGCATTCTCCCAATCAAAAGTGCTACATTTTTAAAATGTAACACTTTCAAAGGGGAAATGTAACCCCGCCGCACCGTGAGACGGTCTCACAGAAGTTTTTGTCTTTCTGTTTTATCATCACTTCTACATACTCCCTTAGAGAATACATGTCAAGATCAATGTAGGACTAGTGCATGAAGTTTATCTTTTCCTTAGTGACTTAAATTTCTGATAATAGGTAAAGAGGCTCTCTTATTTTACATCGCGATCGTGGCACACTATGGCGTACATGTGTATACATATGTTTCTCAAAATTCATAATTTTAATGCGCTATAATATCCCACACGCCCGCACACAATATTAGTGTATCACAAATATACTGCTCCCTCTGATCCAAAACACAATTTTTGTTGAGGGACCCAAATCTAGAGCATTTGTATTAATTGATTTCTTAGTTTAAATGGGTCGAATAAGTTTTCTAAAATTGTGTGCCCAGTCAAAGTGGACACGTGTTTTAGTAAGAATGAAAATCATAAAAAGCAAAAAAAAGCAACAAAAGTATTTTGAGGTTAGTGAGAGAAATTGGTAAAAGGGAGTGGTTAACAAAATATGGAAACTTCAAGTGGGAGAGGAGTCCTTGGTAGATGAAGTGTCCGCTGGCCTCGTCTGCCTTAATATATTGTATGGATATGATCCATGGTATGACAATGTAGCATAATTTTAAGTCATGTATCTAGTCAATTGATGTGGTAATGCATGTATATTACCTTTTCGGAAATACATGAGGCACTGTTTTACGGTCTCCTTTTTTACTTTCACTATTTTGCGCGTATGGAAATGCATGTTAAATAACTCGACTGTAGTACTTCATTGCTTCTTAGCATCTTGAACGCAATATTTTCTTTCTGTGACCTTGGGAAACTGACATCTAATGGTTTGTATATTACTCCCTCCGTCCCTAAATGAATGTCCAAATTTCACTTTAAAGGACATTTGCATAAGTGTTGAACTTAAGCATTTTCTGTAACATAAGTACATAAAAACCTCAATGATCTCACTATATTGCATTGCAAGTCTATGTGTGAATTAGAACTTGTTGAATGATGAGGGAGGATTTAATAAATTCCCCAAATTTTGGACCTTCATTTTGGGACTTTTCTATTAGAAATATGGACATTCACTTGGGGACGGGGGAGCATTAAATGTTGCCTACATATGACGTTATGCATTCATGCGTCAGCATGGATATGGGGAATAATATTCCCAGATTTCCATACAACTGTTTTTATGTTGAAAAGTCGTGGTGTCTTTGGTGAAGTAGGATAATTTTATATGTGAAAGATTGGATATTGCATTCACTAGGTCGTCCATTTGTGTTACTTTTGGTAATCTATTCTAAAACACAACTGGGAAATTAGCCCAGTCAATGTTTAGTAATGCGATTAGATTCCGGATAATTTTTATTAGCCTCGTTTGAGGAATGCTGGGTAAACATCTTAGGGTTTCAGAGATCGATTGCTGAACCTTTTAATAGTTCTTCCGCCTCTCTTGTCTACCTCTTTATAGAAAAAATTGATGCTATATTTCTTTTCCTGACCCTAATAATACAGTAAATTTTGTACCAGGAGATACAATGAGGCAGTTACATACTATGAGAAAGCTCTGACCTTATCAAGCAGAAGCCTGAGCACTTATGCGGGTTTAGCATACACATATCATCTGCAGGTATTAGGCCTGATAATTTCTTTGGAACTTTTCGTTTAACTTGTATGGTTCAGAGCTTTCTTCCGACTCTATAAAGCTGATCATGATGGGGTCTTGATACCTTTTCTTATGCCCGCTTCTGTATTTTATATTATTGGGGTCAAATTTGACCTCCTTGGTAAGCTCATTTTAATTCCCCTTTCATTACATCTTTTCCTGATGCTCTGTTTTTAAGTTCAATGTTTTCTCTCTCTCTTTTTTTTTTTGTTTGTTTCGATTTTTATTTCAACTTCCCTCTATGATATACAGTTGTTGTTTATATGGGTAATATTTTTTTTACGACTCTGGAACGTCTATAATTATCTGGAAAATTGTAGAATACTACTACCTTTTATCCAAATTTTCTCTTGATCAAGAGCAAATTTGAATTCATTTTTGGATGGAGGGAGTACTTGGGTTTTAATTCTTTTCCCATAATCAAACACCTGACCAATGCTTGGGGAATATGTGCTGTATCAATGAACTTGTCAGGATATATGCATTTAAATGAAATAGAATCCATATGCTTGTATTTAGAATTTCTCTATAAGATTATATTAGCATTTATGTTTCTGCATCTAATATAATCTATTAAAAAAGGAAAAAGAAAATGCCTCATAATAACAATTGGCAGATATCGATTCTCCTGATTCTCTCTCTTTTTTCTGAGAGCCAACTCAGTAGGATTACATGGGATTTGATCTGATATCTATAATCGACAGTTCTTCTTGTGTCAATAATTGAATACACTGCCCTCTTCAAACAAGTATTGTTTTCCAATGAAAACTGTATTATTGATGGTTCTTTTGGAAATTCTGCGCAGGACAATTATAATGAAGCAATTACGTACTATCACAAGGTAAGTTGCTCCTAAAGTCGTTTGCATGAAATGAATTGCCCTTAAGCATATATATTTCCAGAAATATGATTTCATGCTAAATCATTTCATCATTTTTTTGTTCTGATCGTGTAAATTCACTCATGGAAAAGACCAATTGGAACTCATTATTTTCTCCAAAATCTGTCTTGTTATATGTTTTCCCCCCCAGGCTTTATGGCTTAAACCGGATGATCAATTCTGCACAGAGATGTTAACGTTGGCCCTTGTGGATGAAAGTCGTCAGGGCATTGATCCTAAAATTGAATCACGTCGAAGCGAACTATTTATTTAGTGTATATTTCAACAGAAAAAAAAAGAACATGTTGTAATTTTATATAGTGAATATTGTGAGGTTGATTTATTGTTTATTTAAATGTAAGGCAGTAAGCAAATTCTGTGTTGTATCAAAGTAGAAGGGACATTAGGTAATTGAACCTGTACCTTCCGTTTCGGGTTCTCCTCATGATCGCTAATTGTACTTCGATTTCTCTTCATGATCGATGATAATAGTCTCCGCAAAGTAGGGCTTATTCGAAATTTGTAAGCCATTGAACGTGGGTTGAATCAATTTTTCAGCCATGGATTTTGAAAGATTGAACTTGTGCGTTTGGGGAAGTTGCCAAATCGTGACTACTTTGTTAGATGATCTCATCTTCCTCTCTTAATGTGTCATGCACCCTAGAAGAAGTCAGAAGATCTCACAACTGTCTGTGCTATGAGGTAAATCTACCTCTCTTGTGTGTGAATTTTACCTCAACAAGTCCATCTGAGTGACAGACAAATTCTGACGGGCAAATTCGGGTGTGTTTTTTTTACATTGTAAAACAAATGTTTTGGCACATTGAGCACTGAATGTATGTGACGATAACTTTTAGAGCATCTTCAATGGTTTGGTGTAAAAATTGCATTGTTTCCCGTTTCTATGTAATGATGCAATTTTTGCAACAAACATCTCCGCTCATTTACTTCAAATCTTTTACCAAAAAAAAATATTGTTAATAAAGCATGGTTGGAGATGGTGTTGGTTCTTATTTCATTATACTCCCTCCGTCCCAGAAAATGCTTCGCCTTTTATTCAAAATGGCGTCCCGTTTGAAGCTTCACCTTTCCTAAAATGGAAAAGTTTTATTAATATTCTATTATACCCACTCACTATTTCCTCCACTCATTCTCTCTCCTAATTCATTATTACACTCACAACACCTTTTAAATTTATTATTTCCTCCACTAATTCTCTTTCCTATTTTCAAATTACACTCGCAACATTTTTTTTTTCCACCTATTTCCTTAATTTTTGTGCCGGGTCAAAAATGGTGAACCATTTCCTGGGAATAATGAGGGAGTATACAGTTTCTTCTCTTCATTTTAATAATTTGAAGAGAAAAAAGATAAATCCACTTAATGTAATTTGTGGACTTAAAGGCCAAACATGATTGTTTAGATGTCAATGAGAGTAATATGTGAAATGAAAAGTTCTTCCTATTTTAATCACGTTTTTAATGTTTTAATTTCTTATTCCCTCTGTATCAGAGAATAAATATATCAATTTTAATTTTTGTTAGCTTTAAAATAAATGTCACATTTCTAAAATAAGAAATGCAAGTTAGTGTAATTTTATCGTGTAGTAAATCACCTTTCCTATCAACATTAATAAGTCAATTAATAAGTCAAATTTCGACATTTATTCATTTTATTTTAGGATAATGAGTAATTTATTAATGTGATCGAAGTTTGAGCTTCTGTGCATCAACAAAACAAGCTTTTTTAAAAAGTTGGATTTTTTATTAATGTTTTTCTTAAGCAAAGCTATTAAGAAATTGACACTTGAAATTGTTTTTGGACAAACCTCAATACTTTCATATAGGAAGAAAATGATGTCAAATGCTGCTTGAGCTAGAGTTTTTTTTTCCTAGGTATTTTTTTTCATTCTCATCTTCACATGCTCTCCATTCTCCGACGTTCGACGATATAAAATATCAAAATTATGTGCAGTAGGACTGCATGACATACGGCCAGACGAGACGGATAAATGAGATTAAGGTTGTGTTTGAATGCATCAAGCACTATTTTTGTTGATGAATGATTTGTGCAACTACTTCGAATTAAGGGAGGAACCTTAACTTGACTTTAATTGTAACAATCATCTCATATTACTTTGATCAAACAAACATCAATATTCTCATTTATCAAGTAAAAGTGGCTGAGCATGAAGATTGATATTAACTTGTTTACAAAAACTTCAATTTTCTAAAATTGTTATCCATCAATAAACATTAAGGCTCCGTTTGTTTAGCGTAAAACATTTTCCGGAAAATAATTTTCGGCAAAATGTTTTCCGAAAAATGAAAATGTTTTTCGGAAAATAAGATAAAAATGAAGTTTTTCTCATTTTCTAGTGCAAACAAATACCGAAAAATGAGGAAAATGTTTTCCAGAAAACATTTTTCCCCAAACAAACGGAGCCTAATTGCTTGTTATTATCGCAATCTAAATCTCCATCTTATTAATTAATGGCCTCTTGGGGTTAGGAATGTCCTGGTCTTTATTCGTGACTACTGGACTGGACTTGAAGTTGGGCTTGTTTTAATGGACCACAGTCCGGCCCACCCAAATTCTAATCCGCTTAGCTATCACAGATCCAGGACGCCTACGACAATTTACCAATTGTTGTATTTCGTCGGCGCCAAGCTATCACAGACCACAGACTGCCGGAACAACAGAAATGGGACCTGCGGAGGAAGGCGGCCCCAAGCTTTTCCGTCTGCTCTATTTCGTCGGCGCCGGATGTAATCCATTCGCATTTACAATCAATTTTATAATTTTTCTTTGTACATTCATTTGATTTTGATAATTTGGGGATAGTAAGATATTGAATTTGGGTTCGGATTTCAGTTTTGTGCACTGCGGCAATCAACAAGTGGAGGGATCTGGAACGGAAGTCAGCTCTCCGGCAAGAACAACAACAGAAACAGAGTCAACTATCTGAAAATATTCCATCTCCGGCTCCTGCTGCTGAATAAGCAAGCTTGTTGTTTTTTTTTTTTTTTTATAGGGTTTTGTTAGATCTTGCCATGTTCGTTTCATCCTGACAAATTATCTGACATCTGTTCAATTTTGTTGTATCGGGATGTCATATTTGAACGATGAATTGTGCAATCAATTTGTTCCGATGAATAATGATCCTTCGTTGAAATGCGTTCCCTGTCAACCAATTTTTATTTATTATATCTTTGGTACTTTTATACTTGAAAAATGGCAAGATTATTAACCTCTCCGTCCGTAATCCGTCCCAAAATGAATGATCAATCTTTTCATTAAATATAATCTTTGATCACGTTTGATCAAGAGCAAATTTGTAAGTAACGGATAATTATTTTGTATTGGCAGAGCTCTCAAATTCTTATTGCTGCTTAGTGTTTTTGAAGTTTCACAATACGAAAAATATGCTTTAAGACATCTGAATAAGGGTTATATTAGGGTCTACTGTTTAAATCCCAGGTGAGCAATGTCTATAGAGACTTTCTCTTGCCAATTTCCCGCCCCAATGATTCGTTTCAAGCTACAAATATTCGCTCACCATTTCGAGCGGTAGATATTGATATTGAATCAATTTTCACTCACCAATTTGCAAAGAATTTCATTTTTTGTAAGCCATTGAATGTGGGTTGAATCAATTTTTCAGCCATAGCTTTTGAAAGATTGAACTTGTGCGTTTAATGAAGTTGCCAAATCGTGACTACTTTGTTAGATGATCTCATCTTCCTCTCGTAATGTGTCATGCACCCTGGAAGTCAGAAGATCTCACAGTTACGAGGTAAATCTACCTCTCTTGTGTGTGTGTGTTTTTTTTTTTTTTACGTTGTAAAACAAATGCTTTGACACATTGAGCACTGAATGTATGTGGCGATAACTTTTAGAGCATCTCCAATGGTTTGGTGTAAAAATTGCATTGTTTCCCGTTTCTCTGTAATGATGCAATTTTTGCGACAAACATCTCCGCTCATTTACTTCAAATCTTTTACCAAAAAAAAAAAAAATATTGTTAATAAAGCATGGTTGGAGATGGTGTTGGTTCTTATTTCATTATATACAGTTTCTTCTCTTCATTTTAATAATTTGAAGAGAAAATAGATATATCCACTTAATGTAATTTGTGGACTTAAAGGCCAAACATGATTGTTTAGATGTCAATGAGTGTAACATGTGAAATGAAAAGTTCTTCCTATTTTAATCACGTTTTTTACGTTTTAATTTCTTATTCCCTCTACTATATCAGAGAATAAATATTGCAATTTTAATTTTTGTTAGTTTTAAAATAAATGTCACCTTTCTAAAATAAGAAATGCAAATTAGTGTAATTTTATCATCGTGCAAATAAGGTATACTCCTATAGACTAGTAAATCACCTTCCCTGTCATTATTAATAAGTCAATTGTGACATTTATTCATTTTATTTTAGGATAATGAGTAATTTATTAATGAGTGGAGGGAATAGTAAATTATAATGATATACGTAAATGTTGTGAGTGTAAAAGTAAAATAGGAGAGAGAATGAGTGGAGGGAATAGTAAATTATAATGGTGTTGTGAGTATTAAAATAATGTAGGAGAGAGAATGAGTGGAAGGAATAGTAAAGATTCTTTGCCATTTTAGAAAGTGTGCAATTTGTAATGGGACATCCAAAATAGAAAGTGTGCGGTTTGTAGCGGGACAGAGAGAGTATAGACTAGTAAATCACCTTCCCTGTCAACATTAATAAGTCAATTGTGACATTTATTCATTTTATTTTAGGATAATGAGTAATTTATTAATGTGATAGAAGTTTGAGCTTTTGTGCATCAACAAAACAATTTTTTAAAAAATTGGATTTTTTTCTTAATGTTTTTCTTAGGCAAAGCTATTACGAAATTGAAATTGACACTTGAAATTGTTTTTGGACAAACCTCAATACTTTCATATAGGAAGGAAATGATGTCTAATGTTGATTGAGCTATATAACAATATTATGTGCTCTCCATTCTCCGAAGTTCGACGACATGAAATATCAAAATTATGTGCAGTAGGACTGACATACAGCCCGACGAGGCGGATACATGAGATTAAGGTTGTGTTTGAATGCATCAAGCACTATTTTTGTTGCTGAATAATTTTTTTTTGTGCAACTACTTCAAATTTATGACAAAATCTTGACTTTACTTGAATTGTAACAATTATCACATATTTCTCTGATAAACAAAATATTCTCATTTATCGAGTAAAAGTGGCTGAGCATGTAGATTGATATTAACTTGTTTACAAAAACTTCAATTTTCTAAAATTGTTATCCATCAATAACCCATTAATTGCTTGTTATTATCGCAATCTAAATCTCCATCTTATTAATTAATGGCCTCTTGGGGTTAGGAATTTCCTGGTCTTTATTCGTGACTACTGGACTGGACTTGAAGTTGGGCTTGTTTTAATGGATCACAGTCCGGCCCACCCAAATTCTAATCCTTAGCTATCACAGATCCAGGGCGCCTACAACAATTGGTACCAAAGCTCGTTCAGACTGCCGGAACAACAGACATGGGACCTGCGGAGGAAGGCGGCCCCAAGCTTTTCCGTCTGCTCTATTTCGTCGGCGCCGGATGTAATCCATTCGCATTTACATTCAATTTTATAATTTTTCTTTGTACATTCATTTGATTTTGATAATTTCGGGATAGTAAGATATTGAATTTGGGTTCGGATTTCAGTTTTGTGCACTGCGGCAATCAACAAGTGGAGGGATCTGGAACGGAAGTCAGCTCTCCGGCAAGAACAACAACAGAAACAGAGTCAACTATCTGAAAATATTCCATCTCCGGCTCCTGCTGCTGAATAAGCAAGCTTCTTGTTTTTTTTTTTTTTTTAGGGTTTTGTTAGATCTTGCCATGTTCTTTTCATCCTGACAAATTATCTGACATCTGTTCAATTTTGTTGTATCGGGATGTCATATTTTGAACGATGAATTGTGCAATCAATTTGTTCCCATGAATAATGATCCTTCGTTGAAATGCTTTCCCTTTTAACCAATTTTTATTTATTATATCTTTGGTACTTTTATACTTGAAAAATGGCAAGATTATTAACCTCTCCGTCAGTAATCCGTCCCAAAATGAATGATCAATCTTTTCATTAAATATAATCTTTGATCACGTTTGATCAAGAGCAAATTTGTAAGTAACGGATAATTATTTTGTATTGGCAGAGCTCTCAAATTCTTATTGCTGCTTAGTGTTTTTGAAGTTTCACAATACGAAAAATATGCTTTAAGACATCTGAATAAGGGTTATATTAGGGTCTACTGTTTAAATCCCAGGTGAGCAATGTCTATAGAGACTTTCTCTTGCCAATTTCCCACCCCAATGATTCGTTTCAAGCTACAAATATTCGCTCACCATTTCGAGCTATAGATATTGATATTGAATCAATTTTTGCTCACCAATTTGCAAAGAATTTCATTTTTGGTGAGCGAAAATTTGCTCCAAAGAATCTAGGCTTATCTCCTTCGCCAATTTTTCATCCACGGTTTGTAATATCAATTAAAGTTCAATTGGCACGTGGGGGTGCTTGCTGATGATGATTAGGGGTTCGTAGGCCTTCCAACCTGAGGAGTCGTAGTTCGATTCACCATGGAGTGGTTAGAGGAGCAACGATTCGGGCCACTCACTGCTTGCTGGGCCCCAGCGCCTCTGAAGGAGTGCATCACGGGGAGCGGTGAAATGTGTTGATCCCCTTTAAAAAAAAAAAAAAAAAAAAAAAAAAAAAAAATAAATAAATAAATAAAAAAAAAAAAAAAAAAAAAGAAAAGAAGGAAAGAAAAAAAAATAAAATAAAAAATTAAAGTTCAATTGATTAACTTGAGAATCATTAATTTTATCCTATTACTAATTCTATTCTATCCGTTTTATGTCACGAAAAAGAGTTGCAACTAGTGTTTTTTTTTTCTTTTCCTGAAAAAAAAAACCATAAGATTAATTCAATATCTGTTTGGACAATTTTTTTGGACAAAGAATCTGTCCAAACAGATGCGTAAAAAGAATTTGTTTTGGTGTTGGGATGAAAGTTGCATTCATTAAAAGAGTTTAGTTAATGTGTAAAAAAGAATTATTATTATTTAATGAAAAAACTAATAAGTTTGTTCTTATTTATTATTTATCATTTTCACATTATTTCACAAGTTCCAATATATGTGGGCAAATTTGAAAATTAATTAAACGCTTTCAACTAAAAATAATAATTATTCTTTTACTAATACTCCTTCCGTCCCATTATATGCTTCACCTACCTTTTGAGAAATCACGCAAATTAAGAAAAAAAGGTAAGTGGAGAAAATGTTATGAGCGTAAAAGGAAAATAGAAGAAAATGAGTGAAGAGAATAGTAAATTTGAAAAGTGTTGTGAGCATAAAAGTGAAATAAGAAAGAGAATGAGGGGATGAAATAGTAATTTTTTTTGTCATTTTAGAAAAAGTGAAACCTTTAACGGAATACTCATTTTGACAAAAAATAAAGTTGAAATGAGACGGAGGGAGTATTTATTTTGGATGAAAGGTAATAATATTTTCAACTTAAATATGCAAAATCGGCTTCTGTTAGGAAAAGGAGTACAGTAATAAATCCGTTCCGAAGGCGGGAAACTCTTCCCTGATTTCATGATTCCCTCCACGCCCTACCTACGCGATTTTGTTGCTTTCCCCAATTCTCAGCAAAAACCCTAATTGCAAAAAAACAAACAGAGAAACCCCAATTCAGCTTATTCGATGGAGATATCACCTGATAGGGCGACGCTCGTCGAGGCTACTAATGGTGCAGATCTCCGTCCGCCTGGAAGGCCTAGTGTTCGCCGGCGGTTGATTCAGTCGACGCTGTTACCGCACAAGTCTCAAGACATTGCCGCTACAGAAGACCAGGATTTTGTACCAGACGAAGATCAGGAGGAAGACGAAGAAGAATATTGCGGGAGTCAAGGTAAGAAGAATAGAAAGCATAAGCCGAAGGCCGGAATTCAATCGCGAGCTTCTCGAAAGGTGAACTCTCAAGCTGATTTTATGATAAATTCTTGTAATGTGGGTGAATATTTGATTTATTTATTTTGTTTACGTCTTTTAGTCAACTTCATAGATCCTAGAGTGAAAGAGATTCACACTGTACATAATCTGATAGCTTTAGAAAGTGCATTTCAGCACTGCCATGTCCAGCTCGTCTTTCTTAGACTTGAACAAAATTGTTATGCTCAATTACGCTCTAGATCAGATATTCCCTGAGTTGTTTGCGTGGAGGTCTTTAAGATGTTGAATAAATTTTGAAAAATTTAGACTGTAGGCCTGATGTTCAGCAACTACCCCCATTGAATTATTTGGCCCTACTCGTTATCAATGGGATCAAGGGTACTTCCAGCAAGAGATATATCGAAGAGTTAGTACTGGCTTAGCCGAAAATCAAAGTTTAGCATGCGCTTGTTATGCTTGAAAATTGAACGAATCCTGTTTTGAGTCATTGAAGAAGTTTTGGCTTTATGTTACTCTGACGTGTAATTATCGAGATCAATGTGGGGGATATGGGCCTGGCTTTTCCAGGCTTTATGCGAACCATCTATGTGATGGTCTAAACAAATTAGTAAGGTCCTAACCCACTATTCTCTAGTGTGTATATGCTGGTATTGTCAATTGAATTGCCCATTATTTGAGCTCTAGGAGGATTTGTCATCAGGAAGTAGTCATGTCCTTGTATTGAGACCTTCAACGGTGAATTTCTAGTTGGGATTTCCTGAATAAAATTTTGGTGGTATACATTGGGCCAAATATTATCATTCAACTCATATTTATGTATGTGATCCCATGTTTGCATGGATTAAGAATTCATGCCTTTAATAAGATCCTTGCTGATCTTGAATATTACAGCTGCAAAGAGTGAGTGTGATTACTCCCTGGGTAGGTTGTAAGAGGGGTGGCAATTTCTTATCCATGGGTTAGCCATTAATTTTTTTTATCATGCTTTGGACTATTGTAAATGTACCAAATTGGTACAAATGTAAAATAATTTATAGCATTAGATTTTTAATGGATGATACCAGTTGGGCACCCATTGCCACCCCTAGTTGTAAGCGGCTTGTATATTACAGCTCCTAAGAATGATTGCAATAACTTACTGAGCAGGTAGATAATCCTAGAAATTACAACTGGTTCTTTCAATGTTGCTTGAAGCATTAACACTTACATGGACATGTATACCTTTGGTCGTAAGCAATAAAACAAGCATTGTTTATCGTTGCGAACTGTTTGTATAATATGCTGGGGGTAAAGTTAGAACATCATAGAATTGGATGCTTAGTCTTTTATATGGGGATATTTGAATACCAAAGGCCTGTTTTGTTGAAGGGAGGGAGTATATGATTCTTTTATATTTTACTTCTAAAAACTAATAATTATTCAGATGTATGTGCATTTCCTTTCCTTTTTGTGTGTGGGTAAAATTAGCAATTCGTTGTCATTGGCATAGTAATTTCACGCACATGATCCGCACATGCATTATTCAGATCTGGCACGCGCACTCTTAGTCACCATCCGCACACTAACACTCGCGCACTACAGAAGAGCAGCCCGCGCGCAAAGACCAAACTCTCTATATCCACAAAGTTCAAATCCACATTCCATGATTTGACAAGGTTATGGAATTGCTAAGGGCAAGAGAATAATCTGTTTTTACACATCTCTCTTGTTCCGCAAAATTGGGACTGCCAGGGAGTATTGGAATGGAGGCTAGAACAGCGAATTAAGCCACGTGGCCCAATCAAGGGGTTGCACTTGGCCTAATTAACCCACATAGCAAATGCATCCCCATATGAGACACGTGGCGCTCGCTCAGGCACGCGTACGGACAATCCAATAACATTGTGACACCGCATTGTACGGATATCACAGCACCCATTTCTCTCACTCCTATAAATACCCGTCTCATTTATTGAGGTCAGCTACAGTAGCTCAAGGTGATCCGGTTCTGCAAGTCGTGTCTTCTCCTGTGTTGATTAGTTCCTGTTCTCGCTCCCGCTCCATTACTCTTTGGTGGTTCTTGTGGAACCCCAATTTCTTACCCAATTCCCTTAACCCCATAGGACATAGTACAAACAGTTTTCAAAGTTCCAAGTCATCTACATCATCACAGTGGGCATACCCCCATAATACCAAATATTGACCGGAATATTTCCAGCTCATACTCGGTATTGAAATATCCTTGGAAATCGGAACCCCTTTCTACTGGCCAAATTCATATGCTTGACTTCCTCAATTCCCTTTCTGTATAAACTTGTGCTGCTCTAAAGATTTCTCCAGCCATGTAGAAATCACTTTCAGGGGTTATGATAATGTTTGGTATATGACTTTGATAACGGAAAAAATGATGCAAATAGCATGATTAGTGGACTTTTCTGAATAATAAGGATCCAAAATCCCATACATGTAAGAAGAATAAATGTGTAATCATCCACAGCCATAATGTCATAGACGTTTATCGTTTTGTATACTTAGTCTGGCTTACGTCGAATTTCCTTCTGAGTTACCCTGATACCATTAATGGGTCTAATCCACGACATCGAATTGATTTATCCTTTTGTTAGAAATGTTGTCATCCTAATGTGTTCCTGGCTTTACTCTAAAAATACTCCCTCTGTCCCAAAAAATAGTTATGTGTTCCTTTTTGGCTTTTCTTCAAAAAGTAGTCTTATCTCTAAAAAGGGCTATAAATATAATGTAATACTACGAAGGTATAAGGAAGTGAAGCATGATTCATAAAAACGTGAACTTGTCAATTTGGACATCTTTTTTGGGATGGATGGAGTACTTTTAATTAATAATCATATAACATTAGTGGCTTCCTCACTGTAGGGCGAATAGCTAGAAATAAACTATTATCTAGGTATCACTAGTTTGGTCTAAAATGCAATACCTTATTGACTTATCCTTGAAATTTCTTCATAGTTGATGCTCCTTCCTTTTTATTAGTGTCTCTAAATGTAGATGACAATTGTAAGATTATTTATTTCTTCTATCAGGTTGCTGTAAATGCAAAAGAGACTCAGAAAAAGAAAATGGATGAAGAAGACTTGCCTGCTACTGTCAGTAAGTGAATGGCTTGCTGGAAATTACCACACCTATTCTGGTTATCCCTGTTTTAGTTGGTAGTCATCTTATGTTAAACCATGATGGGAAAGTAACATCAGTATTGCGTTTTATTGCAAATTCTTTGATTTCCTGCAGAAGCTGATTTCTTTGTGAAAGTTTCCGAGAGACAAAATCAGAAGAAACAGCAACAGGAGCAGGAACCTGTTTACTCACCTGACAACAATGAGAAAACCTGTTCGCCCGCTGACACCATAGCCAGTATGTTTATTTCTTGATGGGATCTTTCTGTAAATCCATGATTATATGAATGTAGGTTTCAGTAATAAAATGGATGTTTAGACAAATCATGTCATATGTTAAGTTGAAACTTGCATATGCTAGTGACCTAGATATATCCCCGTTGCTTGCCAAGTTAAAATCACAGGTGGATAATGCCTGACATATGACAGTGCAAATGAGGATCTTGATTTGTAACTATTTCTGCACCAGTATTGGTGACCGCGCTATTTCATTTTGGCATGAATGTGAGGCATAAGAAGTCATGCCATAGACTTTTTTTTTTGGAGCTGTCCTATGAACCCATAAGTATCACGGAACAAGTTGGCCAGTCCTTTTTGTTTTCCTTAATAATATTTTAGATAATTGTTTTTAATGGCTTATTAGTGGATTCTAAATGCATTAAATGAGAGTTCCCTTGTCTCATGTGACAAAAAAGTAATCTATGGGCATAATTTGAGAAACAAAAGCTAGCATTCTTGATGCCCCTAGAGAAGAGAAACAGCTCCTGCTTTTGTAAATTTGAAGTGGTATCTTCACATGTTTAGGTCAGACCTTTTACTTCTGTTGCTATATGAAATGCCTATTTGTTTATTTCCTTGGGCCAAGCATTTACGTTTGATTCGGTATTATTTTTGGAAGATGCGAAGAGTCCTCCACAGATGAAGCCACAGGCGAATGCTACACCCAGGAAGAAGCGGGTGAGTACCACGCCAACGAAAATTGTGGAAGGTACCCCGAATGAAGCATGCTGTGATACGAAGAGTCCTCCACAGATGAAGGGACGGGCGAATGCTACACCCAGGAAGAAGCGGATGAGTACCACACCAACAAATATTGTGGAAGGTGCCCCTAATGAAGCTTGCTGTGATGTGAAGAGTCCTCCGCAGATGAAGCGACGGGCGAATGCTACACCCAGGAAGAAGCGGATGAGTACCACACCAACAAAAATTGTTGAAGGTACCCCAAATGAAGCATATAGTGGGTCAATGTTGGCTAACCCCTTAAATGTACAGGGTGAAAACATGTCTCAGCCGATTCCTGATTTACGGTTAGAGGCAAAATTGACAGCTGAGGTCAGTTAACTTCTATCCTCTACTTGATTATGAATTAATGTTTTTTCTTCTTCTCTTGCTTTTCTTAGATTTACTTTTGCTGGAGCTTGAACCCTAGCATTGTAATTTGTTTGATGCCAACTTGGCTGTTTAGTATTGTTGACCCCCTTAAGTCCTTGACTCATTCTCTCTATATTTCACATTTTTATAACAAACATTGTTTGATGACTTTTTTTTTTTGTCAGCTTATAAGCTTTAGACACTGAAAAAAATTATTTACTTTTATTTCTATCAGGAAAATTCACGCTTATTTGCAGGAAAGCAAATACATCCCTTCTTCTCATCTTGGAAAACGTCCAAGAGAAACCTGGAGACAACAGATTTGGAGAATAACTGGGCGTCCATTGACAGAAAGGGGAAAAGTATTTCCTTTAGCCCTATTCACATATTTGAAAAAGTACAGGTAAGGTGTCCTTGTATATACAATTCAATGATACCTACCGTATCGGTGCTGTTAACCCTTTCATTCTCCAGTGTTTGTCTTCAATCTTCTTTAGCCTGAAATATGAAATGTGTCTATGCAGGACGATGCTTTCACCCTTGACTGGGGAAATTGGATAGTTTCTGACAGAAGCTTTGCCAGTAGCAGTTGGCGTCTAGAAAGTGTTTGCTCGCCATTCAATGAAAGATCAGCTAATGCCTTATATTTTGATAACTTTCTCAACATCTTGCCAGTTGAAACATCATTTTGTCAGAATGAGGGTTTTTCAAATCAGTTTACTGTTCAACTTGAAGAAAGCTCCTCGGATTATTCACCTCTTCAACAAGACAATTTTCCTGCTTTAACATCTACTTGTTTGGCTGATGAGCAAGTAACTTACTGTGTTCAGCAGGGGGACAATGAAGTGGTATGTACGGCTTAGACAAGCAGAAAATAAGTTCTCGTGATTTTTGATTGATTGAGAGTTATCGGGTGTGCACATGATTCATGTATAATTTTGCTGATACTTGATTTTTCAGTTTATTAATATCAATGAGCTCACAACTATTACAAACATTGGCAGGGCCATGGAATTGGGAAAGTGGAATGCTTCTCAGAGAAAGCTAAATTTGTACAAAAGTTAGATGTTAAGTGGCAGGGTATATATCTTCAGGAGATGTGAGTTTTTGCTTTATCTTTATACAGATCCATACATGCTTAAGCTTCTTACTAATTCATGCTTTATTGGACACTTTTTTTTCCTCCTTACATTATTCACCCCTTATATAAAACTGTTTTAGCTATGAATCATATTTGCTATAGTTTGGAATTTTGGATCTGAGCATTCAACTTTCTGTTATAATCCCAAGATGTGAGGCTTTAACCCAAAGAACGACATTGACTGGGGCATTGACTCCGAAAATTCAATAGAATCAGTTTAGGAAAGGTACATTTAGAAATATATACCTGAAAATTGTTGCCCACTATTAGCAAAAATTGATTTCCAGAGAAGAGCAATTTTATAAACTGCGTAAATGGGTCAACATTCAAACAAAACTCGGTCTGAGACATAAGGCCAGCATTTGCTACAGTATCTACTTAAATTTATTCACAATTAGTCCCATGTACTGGCTCTGTCTTCTTTAATTATACTTTTGGATTCTCAGGATGACATCGTATTATCATGGCTGTGACGGTCAGCCTGAAAACAGCTTATGGACAAATAAATACCAGCCTGAAAAGGCCATGGAGGTTTGATCTTTATATATTCTTTGTTTAATGTCGTCTATTTGAACTTGCCAAATCTATTGACACCCACAATGTGTTTGTTTCCTTTTCAACAATGTCGAGTATCATACAAATTCTTCCCTAATGTTGCTTGCAGATTTGTGGCAATAGCGAATCTGTGAAGTTTCTAAATGAGTGGTTACATCATTGGCACGTAAAATGTTCTAGGATCAGTTCAACTAATGATCATGAACAGATAGTGCACGAGGATGACTATTGCCCAAGTGACTCCAATTCTGAGAATGTAGATGAAGAAACTGCTTTGAAGAATGTTCTTTTAGTTACAGGACCTGTTGGGGTAAGCATCCTCTCCCTATTTATCGTATCTAAATATGAAGGTTTCAGTTGCAATCTAAGTCTACGATAATATCAACATCTACTCACTGAACTCATACGTAAACCATTCTAATTGTGCTTTTATGCTCAGCTTCAAGTTATGTATTATTTCAAGTACATATAATATGGTTTTATCTGTTAAGATGGATTTGAGTTTAATACTCTATGCACGCACACATATATACGTATAACTTTTTTCAAGCTATAACTTCATTTGTTTGATTGGGTTATGCATCCAGAAAGTGATGCAATTAATACTTATATGCTGCTAAGGTTGGGGTTGACCAAATCATCGTGGTGGAAGATAGTTAAAGGATAGGTCTTGTACAGTATCTTTAGGCACGAAGATATCATGTTGTTGAAGAGGCTTATGTAATAAACTTTTTATTTTCCATCAGGCTTTTCCGTCGTAGATAATGACTTGTATTTGTTCATGGAGCTGCCATCTGTGCAATCATTTTTTACTTGCTTTGTTCATCTGATAAATATTGCTCGTTGAATGAACTCAGGATGCACTTTGATACGGTTATATTTATTGAAAGTGAATTCTCCTTTTCTTGCAGAGTGGAAAATCTGCAGCAATTTATGCCTGCGCCAAAGAACAAGGATTTCAAGTTATTGAGGTATTGTTGATATTATAGTAGTCTTCTTTTCGATCAAGTTCCATTTGTCTTGTTGACAGGCAACACCTATCTTTTATGCCTGTAAGTGGTCATAAGATCCGATGAAAATGCAATTTTTTGCGTGTACACACTTCATTTTCAAGTGATAAAAACCCTTTCCCCCATACCCCAACTCACTCAGCTACCCAGACACTTGCAATCTAAGTCAGATTTAACTAACAAGATATATTACTTTGATTTCGTAGAACTCTTAATACTGCTTTACTTGGAAGTGTATAGTTGAAAGTAAATGCCGTCTGAAACTGAAAAATGTTGTTTGTTGTCCTGCTAGGTGAATGCATCAGATTGGCGAACTGGAGCGCTTGTGAAGCAAAAATTTGGGGAAGCTGTAGAATCGCACTGGCTTAAGTGGTTTGTAAATATTCTCTATTTTGTTTATTTCAAAAGTATAGATTTATATGCCAAATGCGGGACAATCATTTTTACTTGTAATTGTGAATTAGATGTTTCACATTCGCTCTATGGTCTTGAGATTTAGTCTTGTGGTCAGAACTGCGTAGACTAGAGAAGCAAACTATCTTGATGACCTCAAATTTTCTCTTAAACAGCGTTATGGGATATTAATCAGTATTCATAATACTCTTTCCTGCTGTCTAGAATTCGAAAATGTGCTGGGCTTACTGGTCATTCACTCTGCTGACTTCTCTGTTCTCTTTTAATACTCTTTTAAATCACCCGTTGGTTTTCTATCTTCTACGGTGTCGCTACAGCATCATTTATCAAGAATGTATTGCATAATATTTTCTTGTATCACATAAACCTGTGTCCTTCTAAACAATTTAGATGCCCTTAGAGTGCTATTTTTAATAAATGATGATAAGACTACCCTCTGATTTTTTTTCTTTCTCTCTCCATATTTGTGTTATTGTGTAGTTACTCCTGTAAGTTGGTATATCTTGCAGTAGTATGCAAAGTCCAGAAGATTCACATAAAAGAATTTTATTGAAGCCCTCCTCAGACACTTTTAATGCCAGAGCAGGTCAAGGGTCTGACAATGAGATTATTGAACTGATTCCTGTATCCGATGGGGAAGACTTTATTGACACCAGTACCACACCTAGAAAATCATTCTGCAAGGAGAAAACCATTGCTCGTGATGAAAGTGAATTGAAAACCTTGATTCTCTTTGAGGACGTGGATGCTACTCTATATGAAGATCGTGGTTTTATTGCTACAATCCAACAACTTGCAGAGACGGCGAAGCGGCCCATGATATTAACTAGCAATAGTAAGAGGCTTTTGGTTAAAGTTGTTGTAACATTTATCGAATTTCAGCTGTGTTGATAACTTACATTTACATACAGGTGATAATCCTATCCTGCCAAACAGTTTGGATAGGCTAGAAATTTCTTTCACAATACCATCACCAAAGGAGCTCCTCAGCCTTGTATATATGGTACGTAGCTTTACTGCACCCTCTATTATTCTCGAGCTCTAAGGCGCTCTATCTCTAGTTAAAATCTTATTACCGCATGTGATGCAGGTCTGCGCTCTAGAAAAAGCTCAAATTGAACCCTCTCTTGTAGAGAGATTTGTTGATAATTGTCAAGGAGATATTCGTAAAACAATTACACATCTCCAGTTTTGGTGTCAGGGTGAAAGTCACAGAAAAGGTTAGAGCTCATTTAAGGGTGTATCTAAATCATTTTTTATTATATAGAACCAGGAAAGTTAATATTAGTTTCTTAATTATTCAGATAATGAAGTGCCAAAAATATATGCTCCTCTGATATTTGATCTTGACGCTGGGCACCATATACTACCACAGATTTTTCCTTGTGGTTACCCTTCGCATCTGTCTGAAGTGATTGAGAAAGAGATCTCCAAGTCGTTGGCGATGGAAGAAAAAAATGTTACATTGACAGGTATAGTTGAGGAAGAGGAGCAAAACTATAGTGATCCAAGAGTGTATAACAATGAACCAGACAGTATCGAGGCCAAAAAAGATGCAATGCTAAGTAGGCACTGCTCGGATCCAGATGAGGAATTTGCGGTTCCTTGTGGTACCACAAATGAACTTTCTAGTTATTCAGGATCTCCGGTTGCATTTAATAGGCGAAATGTTAGGAAACGACATGATACAATCATGTCTTCAGACTCTGAAGACGAATGTCCAAGTGACAGATTGCCTGACGCTAGGTTTGATATGAATAATGAAGTGGCTGAAACTAATGGCACGTCTTCCCCTCATTGCCTGAATGAAAGTAGCTTCCCTCCAATGACTGAGCAGTTTCTTTGGGAAGGGGAGATGTGGGATTCTCACATTGAGCATGTGGAAGCTCTCCCAAAAGCATGTGAAATAATAGATGAATGTAGCCGTATGGTCTTCAGTAGGAGGTCAAAGTCAATGCAGAAGCCCCTTTCCTCGTTTGCAACGGATTTTGTGCAAGAAACATGGAAAAAAATTCGGCTTGGTCACATTGATCTTCAGCAGTATATCTCCCCTGAGGAGAAGGATGCTTCTCAAGTTCTGGAACTCGCTTATAAAATGAGTTACCTAATTTCAGAAGCTGATTTGTTACTTAGTGACTGCCAATCATTGATACATGTAAGTATATTCATATTTTTGTGATCCATAACCCTATTGTGTTCCTTATTGCTGATTCTGTATACTTGCAGGATTACTTGGAACCATCCAAGGTTCCTATTGACAAGTCACATTCGCTCAGCTGGTATGATGACCAGTTGCATATGACATCAACAATTGCGCAACATGGAATGTGTTTATATGCAAAACAAACAGCTGCTGTAGGATCAACTGCCAGCAGGGTGGATTTGGCCAGGGAGATGTTAGCATTGTCAACAAATACAATGGCATTGGGAAAACTGATCAATCAGGATACGAGCATGATCAGGAGTTCAGAAAAGGGACCACCATGTTGTGGCAGGTCCTCAAAAAGGTACTCCCTCTGTCCCATAAAGATGTTCCCATTCAGCCCAATTTTGTTTATCCTGAAAAGATAGTCCTGTTTCCAAAATTGTTAGGTAACAATCATTGAACTACCAAAATTGCCAACCAAAATAGAAAAAAGAAAGAGGAGAGTTTGAGAGCCAACCAAGGAAGAAGAGGCAGTAATGAAGTAATAATTAAATAAGGTTAGTGAGTGATGGAAATGAAAATATATTGTCACAATGTTTGGATAGTCAAATGGGACTATCTTTATGGGATAGAGTGAATATTATTTATTGACTATAAATCAATGGTAGGAAGAAATCAATCTCACACACGTTTAACCTAATATTATGGATCAGTCTCATTACTAAAAAAAGGCTTCAAATATTGAGCTGATATGAGGCCGGGATTCATTCTATTCATTAATGTACTCCTTCCCTATAGATTAGGAACATTTGGCTCAACACACAAATTATGAAAATTGTTTGAAAATCTAATAATTCCCTAAGTTACCCCTCAAAACATGGAATTCAAACTAGGTGACATGAACTCAAACTAGGTGGGCAACTGAGTGTTGGTAGTCTTGCTGTAAAAAAGTTTCCTTAAAAGAGAAATATTCAATGAGATGGCCCAAAAACGAATACACATCTCTTCTATCTGGAAAGAGTGAGTACTAAATAGCGTAAAAAGTTTGAGGCTTCTAATTGATCTAAAGATCAGTTCATTTAGGTTCTTTGTAACTCTCAATTATTTTGACTTGCTTTCTGGACTATAATGTGTTACTGTTTGCTGAACTGAATGTGCCCTTTTTGTGCCTGCGGTGTAGTGAATTAGAGTCGGCTCTTTGCAGTATAGTTCAGTCCCTTGTTCCCTCCAGATCATGTCTTACATTAAAAGGTAATGTTTTCCACGAGTACCTCTCTTCACTGGCCCAGATATCAAGATCAGAATCTTCTCGTCTGTCAGAATGCATTAGCAACTCGAGGCAAAAGCGGTATGTGATTCTGCTTTTACTCTCTCCTCTCTCTCTCTCTCTCTCTCTCTCTCTCTCTGTATATATATATACATATATATATGTATGTATAAATATATATATGTATATATATTGTGTGTAATAAATTGTTCTAACTGAAGGCATCTAATGTTGCAGAGGCCGTGCTTCTCGAAACTACTTGAGTACTGGCGCATTAGGGTTATCTCCTGAAGATATTTCATTACTATGTCAATATAGTAACTATGAGGAAGTTTCAGGCCAACAAATGGATGGAAGCTAATGTTAATAAGGCTTATACATTCTATTTACGATGATGATGTTGTCAATGGCTAGGAGCCAGCTTCTACGGAAATTAAAGCAAAAGAGTTGCGCTTAAAAAGTGGAAAATGGAGAATGCAATAGCGGCTATTTTTTCTTCGATGGGATCAGCTAATGGCTTGACTCATTTCAAAACTCGTCTCATAAATTAAGAGGTCAATGGAAGGTATACATACTCCTCTCCACTAATTTATTTTTACATCTCATTCTAAATTTTACAAAGCTTCATTTTGTAGATGTATACATTGTTAAAAAGAACAAATATGAAAATATTTTGATCATTCATTTTGGGACGGACTGAGTGAGTAACAAAATAAATAATCTTGATATAGTTCCTCAAGTTGTTGTAAAGTAACTCTCAGATTCATCAATAAAATATTTTAACTACAGTGCTCACACACACGGACAGAGACGTGAAACCAGTAGGAGGAACAAGTTGGCATCACTCCTAGTTGGTCTAGTTTTGTTGGAAATAGTTGGTCTAGTTTTGTTGGAAAATAGTGTGTATTTGAAGGAAATTATGAATTATTTTTTAAAGGGTAATTTTGTCAAATTATTAAATTGTTTATGAGTTTGTGTTCTACTCCATGAAAACAAGAAATCAAATATTTATTTGTCCAAATGGTTGTTGGATGAATAAGATATAAATGCTCAAAGTATATGGGTTGGAAAAAGAGTTATCCCACATTGGAAAGGAAATGAAGTTATTCCACATTGGATAAAATATAAATGCTCAAAGTAAAAGGAAAGTGGAGTTATCCCACATTGAAAAGGAAATTTATATATATATATATATATATATATATATATATATATATATATATATATATATATACATATATTAAAGTTGGTGAGGAGGCCTAAGAATTTGCCACGTAGACATGTTTAGGCAAACTCTTGCTTTTGGAGAAGCCACATCATCACCATTCCAAAATCTAAAGACTCTTGATATTCTCCTTATTAGCTAATACTAATAGTTAATAATAATAGTTATTATATAGGTTAACTATTACTATTAATAGAATTAGTTAACTATAATAGTTAACTATTACTATTAATAGTATTAGTTAACTATAATAGTTACTATATAAGTTAATTATTACTATTAATTGTATTAGTTAACTATAATAGTTATTATATATGTTAACTATTACTATTAATAGTTTTAGTTAACTATAATAGTTACAATATAAGTTAAGTAATACTATTAATTGTATTAGTTAACTATAATAGTTATTATATATGTTAAATATTATTATTAATAGTATTAGTTAATCATAATAGTTAATATATGTTAACAATTACTATTAATAGTATTAGTTAATTATAAGTTATTATATAGGTTAACATTAATATTAATAGTACTAGTTAATCATAATAGTTACTATATAGGTTAATATTACTATTGATAATATTATTTAATCATAATAATTACTATATAAGTTATTATTGGTTAATTATAATAGTTACTATATAGATTATCTATTACTATTACTACTATTAGCTAATTATAATAGTGACTATATATGTTAAATATTATTATTAATAGTATTAGTTAATCATAATAGTAATTATATAGGATAACTATTATCATTTAGTTTAATATAATCTAATATTATTAGTTAAATATAACAATTACTATAACTATCACGGTGAACTTAACGAATATGTCAAATAATCTTATCAAATAATAATTGATAAAAACTAAATACAAATTTGGTGATGAATGGAAATAATCAAAGGTATTAGTAAAAAGTGTTACAAAAAAATTAATAAAGATGATTGATGAGGAATATAAAAAGTCACCAAGTAATTATTGGTGGAAACTAAATCTATACTATATTATATTAAAGTAGATTAAATCTGGTGATGACACATAAGACCCGAATGGCTTTATCTAATTTCTCAAGCTTCAATGTTCTATGTCTTTTCATTCGTATGCAACTATTTACATTCTTGCAATTAACTAATAACTTTAGTAGATAACTTATAGTTATGCAAAGAGATAATATGTAATAAGGACATATTATAAGTTATAAGTAACACATATTAAGATCTAATCTAAAGAGTCACTAACTAATTAATACAATTAACCTAAATATTTACATATTTAAAACGTTGTTTATAATAAATTCTACTAACGATAGTTAATGATTAGTAACTTAAATTATATACACTTTCATCTACTATCTATGTAATAATGAATTTATATTATAGAAGAAAATATATAACTAATAGAGCAAAGTGGAAGTGGAAAAGACTCAATAGTTAATACTCCCTCCGTCCCGGTAATTGCTTCACTCTTTTGGGTGGACACGCAAATTAAGGAAATTCGTGAGTGGAGAAAATGTTGTGAGTGTAATAGTAAAATAGAAGAGAGAATGAGTAGAGGAAATAGTAAATTTGAAAAATGTTGTGAGTGTAATAGTAAAATAAGAGAGAGAATGAGTGGGTGGAATAGTAAAGATTCTTTGCCATTTTAGGAAAGGTGAAGCTTTAAATGGGAAACCCGTTTTGGCAAAAAGTGAAGTTATTAATGGGACGGAGGGAGTATATGTTAACTATTATTATTATTAATAGTATTAGTTAATCTAAATATTAATTATATAGGGTAATGGCAAATTAATTTTTCGTGCGGAGCACGGGCTACCCACTAGTGAACTTGGTGTTAGTATAAAGACTTGGACACTAGAGTAGTGCTCAAGATTATGTAGCATATAGGCTCTCTCTCGCGCGCAAGGGGGTGCAAATCAAGTTTTCAATTTGGCTTGCGAGGTGCGTACTCGTGCATGTGCGCATCTTGCGGACACGAATTTGCCTACCCAGGCAACCCCACCTTTTGTTATTATTTTGATTTTGTAAATCAAAATAATTTTGATTTTGTAAATCAAAATAAAGCTCGAAAGCATTGATCGGTTGCTCGGTCGAGCATAGCTAGTGACTCGCCCGAGCAGAGCCGGACAGAATGGATAGTTTCGGACGGTATGCTCGGTCGAGCACCGCCGGTGACTCGCTCGAGCAAAGGCCGGACGAGATCGACCCGATTCTTGGATAAGGTATGTTCTACGAGCAGCCTCTGAGCAAGAATATCTTGTTTGATTTAAAATGTGTAACAGCCGAGAATTAATTGTCAAAACTGAAACCAAAGGATTAATGGGTGATAATTTTCGGATTAATATCTGAAATTAATAGTGTTAATTTCGGATTAATGGTTATATTTTCAGTTTTGAATCTTTGGTTCCTAAAGGCTATAAAATGGAGTTCACAACAAGTTGTAAACGTACCACAATACGAAAACACTAGAGAAGACAATCCTCCTCCATCTCTTTGATGCATATTGTTCTTCATTCCTTGGCCTCCCGCATACGTAGACTAAAGAGGTGATATTGTCCAAACGCTATTCAGTTCGCCCGGATACTTAGGTGCAAAGTGTCCCCGGTCCGCACGTTCTATCCTGGGAGACAAGCATTCCACCAAACTCAAGCACACTCGGTGAGGGGACGAATATGTCTTAAGGAGACAGTGATTAACATTGGGATCGTGCAACAACAGCGGCTATTATTTTCTTTTTTTTTGTTTTAATTTTCTGTAATTTTCCTTCTGCAATTTTTGTAACAATCTTAAGACATATTCTCTAACAGAGTGACGCAGCACGGAAGCACGATAGATTCGTGATTAGCGCACTAATCACAAGAGTTCTCAAGCGAAGAACCCTAGAAACACAATAACTTGAATCCACCAGAAATTAACTGGAATCCACCAGAAAATAAAGAGAAAACTCTTCAAATTATCATTCAAAAAACTAAGTTTAACAATTTCGTGTAGTCCGTCGGTAATTTAAAAAGTCCGTCGGTAATTCATTGGTATTGCCGACGGACACTGACCGTCGGTATTACCGACGGACATATCCGTCGGTAAACACGCCCTATATATAATGTAACAGATCCCATTTCTTCATTTTACGTCGCCCTCTCCTGTCTCTCTCCAGTTCGCGAACGGAAACCTATCGCCTCCGCCGTTGCCGTCGCCGTCTACGGTAAGTTTCTTCTCAATCACTTAATTCCTCTCTCACTCGATTTCTCCCTCTCACTCTCTCTCTCTCTCATCAGTAATTCGCGAACAAACGCCGTCTCCGCCGTGGAAGCCGTTCGCCGTTGCCGTCTCCGTCGCCGGCCGGTAAGCTCTCTTTCTCTCTCTCAATCCCTTTCTCTCTCTCACTCGATTTCTCTCTCTCACTCGCTCTCTCTCTCTCTCTCTCTCTCTCTCTCTCTCTCGCAGTCGCCCTAGCTCTGCGTTGCCGCCACTTCGCCTTCGCCGTCGTTGTCTCCTACGCCTGTAAGCTCTCTTTCTCTCTCTCAAGTATTGATTACGAAAGTATGCCTTTTTTGACTGTTGATTTTTCATTTGATTTTCTGTTTTCATAGCTCATGTGTTGTGATTTTGGATTTAGGTCTCTTTGAGTTTTGTTCATGGCTGAGTTCTTGTGATTTTGGTATTGGCATATTTTGTGAATTTTAGCCGCCTTGCGTTTTGTTCGATTAGGGTTTCGATGCTCTTTTTTTTAAAAAAAATAAAAAAATTCAAATAATATTCTCTTATATAATGTAGAGTTGATTAGCAAATCACATTCTTTTTTATAGAAACATATGGCATATTGTTATTATGTTGTTATGCAGGTCGGACGCATCCGGGCATCTACACAAGTGGGATGCATGTAAAGCACAAGTAAATGGTTTCTCCAATTACGTGTACAAGGGATTTCATTCTCTTGATGCGGCCCAGGCGGCTATTAAAAAAGGCCTCTATTTGCACCTCCAGTTTCACAAGCTTTTGCACTTTACGAAGATGTCAATTTCGAAGAAGGATCGTCTTCTTTCGATAGGGATGAAGTAAAAGTTACAATTGAAAGCAGAGATTGGAAACTTACATTAGAGGGAAATGTGGAAGATGTTTCTTCTTTGATGAAAAATCTGAATGTTAAGTTCTAGTTTTTCTAATGTAAGCTGCTATATTTAAATCGTAAGCATCTTGAATCGTATCTTTTTGTTGGTCATGACATTTGAAGTACTATCATAATGTGTGACCTCTCGTGCTTGGATTTTGTTATGTTTGCAAGGTTTTCTTTGATCTCTTATAGAATGGGTTCTTGTTGTGCAGTGTGTGTTTTGGTGTGTGTAGAAGGTGTTCTGATGTGTCTTTGTGTGTGTGAGTATGTTGTGCGTGTGTGTGTGTTCTTGTTGTGCCGTGTGTGTTGTGTGTGTGGGTGTTACGCGAGGGTGTGTTTGGTGTGTCTTTGTGAGTGTGTGTGTTACGCGTGTGAGTGTGAGTGTGTGCAGCCGTGTGTAGATTGTTGGTTTATGTAAGAGTTTGGTAGGCTTGGATTGAATAATTAACTGTCTATGTGGGTTTAATTATGTAGTCTTTTTCTATGTGCTAGTTGTTTCATTTGCATTTTTAGGTGTCAAAAGGTTTGAATATGGTCTAGATTGTTGGTTTATGTAAGAGTTTGGTAGGCTTGGATATTCATATTGGGACGGTGAGGGGGTGAATGTCTAAAAAAATGAAATAAAAAATAAATAAAATAAATATAAAAAAAAAAAATAAATAAAAAAGAAAATAAATAATAATAAAATAATAATAATAATAAATAATAATAATAATAATAATAATAATAATAATAATAAATAAAAAAATTATTAATAATAATAATAATAAAATAATAAGAATAATAAAAAATATAATAATAATAATAAAAAATAAAAATAAAAAATAAAAAAAACAAAATAAATAAAAAAATAAAATAAATAATATAATAATAATAATAATAATAATAATAATAATAATAAATAATAATAATAATAATAATAATAATAATAATAATAATAATAAATAATAATAATAATAATAATAATAAATATAATAATAAAAAATAAAAAATAAAATAAAAAATAAAAATAAAAAATAAAAAAAACAAAATAAATAAAAAAATAAAATAAATTATAATAAAATAATAATAATAATAAAAAATAATAATAATAATAAATATACATATATGTATATATATAAATAAGATGAGAGCCTTTCTCACACACATCTATCAAAATCCGTTCATCTTTGATCAAGAAAGATGGAGCAAATAAGTTCTTGTCAGTTTGAGCAAAGGATTTTCTGTTTAATAAGAGTTTTTCCAGTTTGACTGTCCTCTTCTCTCTAAGAATCTGAAACATCACAGCCATGTTCTTGTCGTATGCATTTTCTCTTACTGGTGGTATACGGTCACAAGTAAAAACAAGGTAACAGTATTAACACCAGTGAAGAGAAAACAGAACTTTCCTCCAATTTTTTCAATCTCCACCTTCCATTTACCCAAGATCCTGATTGAGAAATCTTCCTCATGAGGTTGAAAGCTGGCGGTGTTGCTCTCAAAGAATTGAGGGCAACACCGCCAGCTTTCAACCTCATGAGGAAGATTTCGCAATCAGATCTTGGGTAAATGGAAGGTGAGATTGAAAAATTGGAGAAGCTCTGTTTTCTCTTCACTGGTGTTAATCTTGTTACCTTGTTTTTACTTGTGACCGTATACCACCGATGAAGAGTAAAACAGGCGACAAGAACATGACTGTGATGTTTGAGATCCTTAGAGGAGGACAGTGAAACTGAAAAAACCTATATTAAACAGAAAATCCTTTGCTCAAACTGACAAGAACTTATTTGCTCTGTCTTTCTTGGTCTAAGCTGAGATAGGGTTTTGATTGTTGTGGATGATAACGACTCTCATCTTGTTTATTGATCAAAATTATGCATGTTATGGTAATGAATAAAAATAAAAATTATGCACGATTATATGATTTGTAAATATCATTATTGTCTATTAAAATTGCTTGATTTTCGATTATAAAGCAAGTAGACAAAGTGATATTTGCAATTCATACGTGTATTTCAAATTTGGGATAGAAGCCGACCCCAATTCTAAACCTAATGGACATGAATTGTCCTTTCACCCTAGAGAATGATATACTTAACAACAAAGAATTAAATATTAATATTTAAAATTATTCACATCCTAAATGAAGTGTCTTTTTATTTGTATATATATTGAGGATTTATTCAGCGGGTATAATTTTGAGGGATTTTATCCCACCCCCAAGTCGATATCAAAAGAGGTGTACGCTATCTGGTATAGCCAGTTTCGGGTAAAATTACTTAATTCTCTTTCCTTTGTAAAGTTTGTAGACTATTCCCTTGTTTATTTAACTACTTTTACTATTTTTGTAGCACGTATATTCATGCCCTGGGTTTACCGACTTGCAAATCGAGACGGCTTTTAAGAAATTGGTTGCTAAGCGGTACGCTGGGAAAGTGTACGACATGAGAGCAAAGTGGCTAATTGATGGCTTGCCTCCAGCTAATTTCTCCGCTACTGCGTGGGAGCAGTGGAAAGCCTATTGGAGCAGTGAGAAATTTCAAAAAAGTTCAGAAATTGCAAAGAAGAATAGGAACACACAAGAGGGGGAGTGTGAGCGTTTGGAGGATCAATTAACTTCAGCGAGACTTGGTCCAGAATGGTAAACTTACTTCATTTATTATCCGTTTGTAAATTAAGCAATACTTTATTTGATTCATATATTGTTATTACTTTATTTGATTCATATATTGTTATTATTTGATAAGCAATATCTTAAAGTTTTAATTTTTTTATATGTTAAGATTAAGAAACACGGAAATGATGAGGCCGACCTGCGTATTTCTGGCTACACATACTACGGAGGCTGCTGATGGCTCAGGGCCACAATGGGTCAATCCTTATTACCAGACCCTTTTTGTAAGTGTTAATAGTATTTTCTATTAGTAAATTATATATTTTCTATTAGTAAATAATAAATTATTTAGTTAAAGAAATATTATTTTCTACCATAGTGTATAATGTATTTTTTTTTTTTTCAGGAAGAGTATGATAGGCGGGCTCGTGAGGAGGCTATTGAAGAAGGAAGTTTGGCTCCTGAGAGCACCGAGCGGCCCGCCTTTCGTGAAAAGCTTTGGGCGGCCATTGTCCTCGACGGCAAGCAACCGAAGGGAGATCGCTTGCCTGGATTTGGAGGACATGGTGCGGGGTATTTTAACATGCCATTCCGCGGCACTCTACTACTTCATACTTTTCATCTTCTTCCTCCGGCGGCAGTCATCATGTGGATCAAGAAGCGTTTGATGAACGGGTGAACAGAGAGGTTGAGAAGCGAGTGGAGCAGATCCAGAGCCAGGTGGAGGCCCGAGTGCAGACCCAGATGCAGACCCAGGTGGAGGCCCAGGTGGCTAGTATATTGGCTCAACAGCTTGACCGGGCGTGCGGCAATACTTGGCTACCATGAATTTGCAGCCACGCAGCCACGGCCACACACGGCCACGTAATAGCGGGTAACGCTTCTGATGAGTCAGTCGGTCAATACCTTAGGGGAAGTGGCGGTGGTAGTGGCGATGGTAGCGGTAGCGGCAGCGCTCGTGGTCGGGGTCGGGGTCGGGGTCGTGGTTGATTGACATTCATTTTATTTGGCTGGCATGTAATGTAAACAAATATATTTTGTTTCCCTTTCCCTTTCCATTTCCCTTCCCTTTTCCCCAAGCGAAACAATTTCCCTTTCCCCTTTCCCTTTCCCCTTTTCCCTTTTCCCTTTTCCCCTTTCCCTTTCCTCTTTTCCCCCTTCCCCTTTCCCCTTTTCCCCTTTCGCTTTAGGTTGCTTGATACAGTTTGAGTTTATTTGATGTTTGTATGTTTGATGTTTGTATGTTGTTTGCGTTTATTTTATTTTGGGATTTGTTTAAACAGGTTTGACAGGTTTACAGGTGGATTAATAATAAAATAGAATTTTTTTTTTAAAATCTGGCCAGATTACCGACGGATATTTCCGTCGGTAGTATAATTAAAAAAAATAAATAATTCTAATTTCCGACGGAAATATCCGTCGGAAAATAATAAAAAAATTAAATAATAAATCCCATTACCGACGGATATATCCGTCGGATTCGATTTAGATTTCCGACGGACATATCCGACGGTAAATTTTAATGGGTTTTATTTATTTATTTTTTTTGATATTTACCGACGGATATTTCCATCGGTAAACTCCGGCAATCTCTCCGGTTAACCGGCCGGCATCACTCATTTTCGACGGACGATTTCCGGCGGAATTTTATATTTTCCGGCGGAAAATCCGCCGGAAATACCGGCGAATTTGGTCCGTCGGTATTACCAACCAATTATTTCCGACGGAAACCGACGGACTAATTCCGTCGGTAATAACCATTTACCGACGGATAAGTGGATTTACCGACGGAAATTTCCGTCGGTAAAAGGCCTGTTTCTAGTAGTGTAATAGAATTAGTTAACTATAATAGTTAACTATTACTATTAATAGAATTAGTTAACTATAATAGTTAACTATTACTATTAATAGTATTAGTTAACTATAATAGTTACTATATAAGTTAACTATTACTATTAATTATATTAGTTAACTATAATAGTTATTATATATGTTAACTATTACTATTAATAGTTTTAGTTAACTATAATAGTTACAATATAAGTTAAGTAATACTATTAATTGTATTAGTTAACTATAATAGTTATTATATATGTTAAATATTATTATTAATAGTATTAGTTAATCATAATAGTTAATATATGTTAACAATTACTATTAATAGTATTAGTTAATTATAAGTTATTATATAAGTTAACATTAATATTAATAGTACTAGTTAATCATAATAGTTACTATATAGGTTAATATTACTATTAATAATATTATTTAATCATAATAATTACTATATAAGTTATTATTGGTTAATTATAATAGTTACTATATAGATTATCTATTACTATTACTACTATTAGCTAATTATAATAGTGACTATATATGTTAAATATTATTATTAATAGTATTAGTTAATCATAATAGTAATTATATAGGATAACTATTATCATTTAGTTTAATATAATCTAATATTATTAGTTAAATATAACAATTACTATAACTATCACGGTGAACTTAACGAATATGTCAAATAATCTTATCAAATAATAATTGATAAAAACTAAATACAAATTTGGTGATGAATGGAAATAATCAAAGGTATTAGTAAAAAGTGTTACAAAAAAATTAATAAAGATGATTGATGAGGAATATAAAAAGTCACCAAGTAATTATTGGTGGAAACTAAATCTATACTATATTATATTAAAGTAGACTAAATCTGGTGATGACACATAAGACCCGAATGGCTTTATCTAATTTCTCAAGCTTCAATGTTCTATGTCTTTTCATTCGTATGCAACTATTTACATTCTTGCAATTAACTAATAACTTTAGTAGATAACTTATAGTTATGCAAAGAGATAATATGTAATAAGGACATATTATAAGTTATAAGTAACACATATTAAGATCTAATCTAAAGAGTCACTAACTAATTAATACAATTAACCTAAATATTTACATATTTAAAACGTTGTTTATAATAAATTCTACTAACGATAGTTAATGATTAGTAACTTAAATTATATACACTTTCATCTACTATCTATGTAATAATGAATTTATATTATAGAAGAAAATATATAACTAATAGAGCAAAGTGGAAGTGGAAAAGACTCAATAGTTAATACTCCCTCCGTCCCGGTAATTGCTTCACTCTTTTGGGTGGACACGCAAATTAAGGAAATTCGTGAGTGGAGAAAATGTTGTGAGTGTAATAGTAAAATAGAAGAGAGAATGAGTAGTGGAAATAGTAAATTTGAAAAATGTTGTGAGTGTAATAGTAAAATAAGAGAGAGAGAATGAGTGGGTGTAATAGTAAAGATTCTTTGCCATTTTAGGAAAGGTGAAGCTTTAAATGGGAAACCCGTTTTGGCAAAAAGTGAAGTTATTAATGGGACGGAGCGGAGGGAGTATATGTTAACTATTATTATTATTAATAGTATTAGTTAATCTAAATATTAATTATATAGGGTAATGGCAAATTAATTTTTCGTGCGGAGCACGGGCTACCCACTAGTGAACTTGGTGTTAGTATAAAGACTTGGACACTAGAGTAGTGCTCAAGATTATGTAGCATACAGGCTCTCACGTGCGCAAGGGGGGTGCAAATCAAGTTTCCAATTTGGCTTGCGAGGTGCGTACTCGTGCATGTGCGCGTCCTGCGGACACGAATTTGCCTACGCAGACAACCCCACCTTTTGTTATTATTTTGATTTTGTAAATCAAAATAATTTTGATTTTGTAAATCAAAATAAAGCTCGAGCATTGACTGGTTGCTCGGTCGAGCATAGCTAGTGACTCGCCCGAGCAGAGCCCGGACAGAATGGATAGTTTCTGGACAGGTATGCTCGGTCGAGCACTGCTGGTGACTCGCTCGAGCAAAGGCTGGACAGATCGACCAGTTGCTGGATAAGGTATGTTCGGCCGAGCAGTTCCTGAGCAGTAATATCTTGTTTGATTTAAAATGTGTAACAGCCGAGAATTAATTGTCAAAACTGAAACCAAAGGATTAATGGGTGATAATTTTCGGATTAATATCTGAAATTAATAGTGTTAATTTCGGATTAATGGTTATATTTTCAGTTTTGAATCTTTGGTTCCTAAAGGCTATAAAATGGAGTTCACAACAAGTTGTAAACGTACCACAATACGAAAACACTAGAGAAGACAATCCTCCTCCATCTCTTTGATGCATATTGTTCTTCATTCCTTGGCCTCCCGCATACGTAGACTAAAGAGGTGATACTGTCCAAACGCTATTCAGTTCGCCCGGATACTTAGGTGCAAAGTGTCCCCGGTCCGCACGTTCTATCCTGGGAGACAAGCATTCCACCAAACTCAAGCACACTCGGTGAGGGGACGAATATGTCTTAAGGAGACAGTGATTAACATTGGGATCGTGCAACAACAGCGGCTATTATTTTCTTTTTTTTTTTGTTTTAATTTTCTGTAATTTTCCTTCTGCAATTTTTGTAACAATCTTAAGACATATTCTCTAACAGAGTGACGCAGCACGGAAGCACGATAGATTCGTGATTAGCGCACTAATCACAAGAGTTCTCAAGCGAAGAACCCTAGAAACACAATAACTTGAATCCACCAGAAATTAACTGGAATCCACCAGAAAATAAAGAGAAAACTCTTCAAATTATCATTCAAAAAACTAAGTTTAACAAAGCCCTAAAAGTGTTTAAATACTCCCTTCAAAACCCTAAAACAAAATAGTAAACCAATGACCAAAATACCCCCGAACTTAAAGTCAAATAACAGTAAAAACGGAAATAAAAGGAATAATGAAACTGGTCGTCGCCTTGAGGCGGGCGCCTGGGTAAATCTCAAGCGGGCGCCTGAGAGCCAGAGAGGAACTCCCTCGTCGCACCACCGGTAGGCGCGTGCCTGGCCATGACTGATGCGGCCGCCTGGAGCACAGGAACTTCTTTGGCTGGCGAAGTCTTCTTGAGGTGTGTGCTGGGCCGGGATGGCGCTCGACTGGAAGCCAGTGGCTGAATCTCCTGCATCAGTCTCTTCCACTTCTAAAGAACTCGACCTCAAGTTCACATCATCCCCAACTGTTGATCTTTGTTCCAGGATCCCCTCGTTAATTTCTTCCTTCGGCCATGTTGCCCTTTGTCTTCCGTCTCGTACTACACCGTTCACCCCCTCTTCTAAAGAACTCGACCTTGAGTTCTCGTCCGATATTTGGCAAGATCCGCCCCAGAAGAACAAATGTTTGAATAAATCAATGCTTTTCTCGTCCTTGAAAAAAAAATTAATACTTTTCCGTCCCAATGAAACAAATATTTGGAATAAATTTGTTCCCTAAGCTCGAACCAACGTAATTTGTGTTCTTCCAACAGTAAAAATATACTAGCAATGTCAGCACTCATCCGTCGATCGTCCTTCTCAACCTCTCCATGATCAACAATAAAAATTTCATCGTATTTAAATTCTTCCGTCTCATCAATAACACCCACAACATAATCAAAAATTGATGGTGTAGACTCCGTAATACAACCCACATCTCCATTCATGGGCTCGACTAGGGCATGATCATGGACCATATTATTTGCAATTGATGGCGTAGACCAAGTAGTACCACCCACATCTTCATTCATGGGCTCAACTAGGGCATGATCATGGACCATAGTATTTGCAGGAATAATTTCACCACATACCTGAATGATTTCGCCTGTTGCACCTAAATCTTCCTCCTTAATGCCCAAATTCTTCTATTCAACATGTTCTTCATTGACGGCACAAATAACCTCCTCTCCCTTGAAATCCTCGTTCAAAGTGTTTGGATCCGAGGTTGATTTGGCTTCACCTGTACGCCTAATTTCAGCAGATTTCTTTGCCTCCAATCACGGAATAACTATATCTATTAAGTACTCAAGTCTGTCAGCATTAATATCAATCTGCCTCCTATACTTTTGCTTAGCCGTTTGTTCGACCTCTGTGTCTTCCAAATCAAGCAATTGATATGCCCTATGAAGACATTGACTTTCCTCTTGTCGAGCTAGATCAAGATTATAATTAATTTTAACTAGAAGAGTAAAGGTGTCAGCAGTATTACCTCCATTAATGGCGTTCTTCTTCGTTAGATCAATCTGTGTAGAATCCTTTTCATCCCGATGTTCTACCCTCCTAGGGCCCCGACCCTGTTCAATCTTCCTGTCTTTCTCGCCACCACGGTTTCGATTAGCACGAACGTTGTGACCTTGTTGAGCAGCCTCAAACGCAGCAATCTGTGTTGTCAACGTAGCCATAGCGGTGGCTAGTCCCTCAAATTCTGCTCTTGTTACTTGATCCCCCATAACGAATCAGTGATGAAAGACAGGATAAAGCCTGCTCTGATACCAACTGACGCAGCACGGAAGCACGATAGATTCGTGATTAGCGCACTAATCACAAGAGTTCTCAAGCGAAGAACCCTAGAAACACAATAACTGGAATCCACCAGAAATTAACTGGAATCCACCAGAAAATAAAGAGAAAACTCTTCAAATTATCATTCAAAAAACTATGTTTAACAAAGCCCTAAAAGTGTTTAAATACTCCCTTCAAAACCCTAAAACAAAATAGTAAACCAATGACCAAAATACCCCCGAACTTAAAGTCAAATAACAGTAAAAACGGAAATAAAAGGAATAATGAAACTGGTCGTCCCCTTGAGGCGGGCGCCTGGGTAAATCTCAAGCGGGCGCCTGAGAGCCAGAGAGGAACTCCCTCGTCGCACCACCGGTAGGCGCGCGCCTGGCCATGACTGATGCGGCCGCCTGGAGCACAGGAACTTGCTGCTGGCAGGGGTCTTGCTGAGGTGTGTGCTTGGGCTGGGGAAGGCGCTCGACTGGAAGCCAGTGGCTGAATCTCCTGCATCACAGAGGGAACCGATTACAGAACTATTTAAACTGTTTATACTAACTAGTTGTTGTGTTTCAGATGGCGACTGATACCAACACTATGGAGACCCAAATTGGACCCCAAACTGAACCCCAAACTGGAAATGGAAGTGACTCGACTATTGTGACAAACCCTCCAACAATCCTTATCCCGACCCCTCATGTTGAAAAGTTGGAGAAGTTTGTTGGCCACGATTTTAAGCGTTGACAACAAAAGATGCATTTCTATCTCACTACCTTGAATTTGGCTAAATATCTGAAAGAGGATATGCCAAAGGTGAGTAAGAATGAAACTGATGTTACAACCTTGGCTGCGGTTGAAGCATGGAAACATGGGGAATACTTGTGCAGAAATTATGTCCTCGATTCGATTTCAGATTCTCTTTACAATGTGTTTAATGAAAAGAAATTTGATAAGGAATTATGGGGCTCTTTGGAACACAAATATAAAATTGAGAATGCGGGAACAAAGAAGTTCATTGTTGCCCGTTTTCTTGATTTTAAGATGGTGGACAATAAAAGTGTGAAATCTCAAGTTGATGAGTTTCAAACCATTTTGCATGAGATTCATGCCGTGGGTACGGTCATAAGTGAAAGTTTCCAAGTGGCTGCAATCATTGAAAAATTGCCTCCATCTTGGAATGATTTCAAGAACTACCTTAAGCATAAGCGAAAGGAAATGGATGTTGAAGGAATAATTCTTCGATTGAGTATTGAAGAGAAAATAGGGCCGCTGAGAAAAAGTTTGTTTCTAGTGTGGCTAAGGCTAATGTGGTGGAGCATGGTCAAAGCTCCAAAGGCAAAGGCCATAGTAAGGGAAAAGGGAAGGTTGTGTCAACCTCAAAACGTTCCAACTTGGGACCAAAGGGTGGTGTTTCTAAGAAAAAGTTCTTAGGAACTTGTTACAATTGTGGTGGTGAAGGCCACAAGGCTCATACTTGCAAGTTGCCCAAGAAGGCTTGTGAGGCAAACATGGTGGAAGGCATTGCTAGGGACGTGTCCGAGATGCACCTCGCGGCTGTGATTTCCGAGGTGAATCTGGTGGCTTCAAACCCAAATCAATGGTGGATTGACACCGCTGCTACTAGACATGTGTGCTCAAATAAAGACATGTTTAGTACTCTTGTTGCTAAGGATGGCGAGAAGCTATTCATGGGGAATTCGACCACTTTCGAAATCAAAGGTGAAGGGAAAGTGGTTTTGAAGATGACATCCGGGAAGGATTTGACTCTCAACAACGTGCTTTATGTGCCCGATATCCGAAAGAACTTGGTGTCCGAATCGCTTTTGATAAAGCATGGTTTTCGTATTCTGTTTGAGTCCAATGTAGTCACTTTGTCTAAAAGTGGAATGTTTGTAGGGAAAGGCTATGTCAATGATGGCTTGTTCAAGCTAAGTGTAATGGTGGTTAAGCCAAAAGCTAATGATATGAATATCTATTCCGTTTACTTGCTTGAGTCATCTAATTTGTGGCATGGTAGACTTGGACATGTTAATTTTGATTATATACGTCGTTTAACAAAGTTAAATTTTATTCCAAAATTTAAAGTTGATTGTAAACAAAAATGTGAAATTTATGTAGAAGCAAAATTAACAAGAAAATCATTCCATTCAGTTGAAAGAAATAGTGAACCACTTGAATTGGTTCACACGGACTTATGTGATTTTAAATCAACACAATCACTGGGCGACAATAAGTACTTTATTACTTTTGTAGATGATGGCACAAAGTATTGCTATGTGTATCTTCTAAAAAGTAAAGATGAAGCTATAGAGAAGTTTGCTCTCTATAAAAACGAAGTTGAGAATCAATTAAACCGGAAAATTAAGGTGCTAAGAAGTGATAAAGGTGGTAAATATAAATCTCCATTTGAAGCAATATGTGCTCAAAGTGGAATTAAACACACAACCTCGGCACCTTATACACCTCAACAAAACGTTGTTGCCGAAAGGAAAAATCAGACATTAAAAGAAATGATGAATGCCATGTTATTGAGTTCGAGATTATCGGATAATATGTGGGGGGAAGCCGTGTTGTCGGCTAACTACGTGTTAAACAAAATACCCCGAAAGAAACAAGACAAAACTCCTTATGAACTATGGCATGGAAGAGTGACAAGTTACAAACACTTGAGAGTGTGGGGGTGCCTTGCAAAAGGTAGCCATACCTTCACCTAAAAAGGTGAAGATTGGACCTAAAACTATTGATTGCATATTTATTGGATATGCACATAATAGTAGTGCTTATAGATTTCTTGTGTATGATTCAAAAATTGAAGCTATACACAAAAATACTATAATGAAATCTGTAAACGTGTCTTCCTTTGAGAATATATTCCCGTATAAGTCAAGAAATGAGGCAAGCTCATCGACTAGGGTTATAGATTCAATAGAAGAAGAACACGTTCAAGATAAAAGAGAAGAAGAAGAGGTGAAACCTCGACGGAGCAAAAGAGCTAGGGTTGAAAAATCCTATGGTCCGGAATTTCTAACATATATGGTAGAAAGTGAACCACAAAATTACAAAGAAGCCGTTAGCTCTTCGGAAGAACCTTTGTGGAAGGAAGCAATTAAAAGTGAAATTGATTTCATTTTGCAAAATCACACATGAGAATTAGTGGACCTTCCTCCGGGAAGCAAATCACTAGGATATAAGTGGATTTTCGAAAGGAAAATGAAGGCGGGTGGAACAATTGATAAGTATAAGGCCCGACTTGTAATTAAAGGTTACAGACAAAAGGAAGGCCTAGACTATTTTGACACGTATTCTCCCGTCACGAGAATAACGTCAATAAGAGTTGTACTTGTAATTGCCGCTTTGAGGAATCTTGAAATACATCAAATAGATGTAAAAATAGCTTTTCTAAATGGAGATTTAGAAGAGGAGATTTACATGAAACAATCCGAGGGATTTGTTGCGCATGGACAAGAAAATAAAGTGTGCAAATTAGTAAAGTTATTATATGGCTTGATACAAGCACCAAAACAATGGCATCAAAAAATTGATAATGCCATGATGCAAAGTGAATTTAAAATAAATGAGTGTGACAAATGTGTCTATACTAAAACCACGGAAAATGGCTATGTCATTTTGTGTCTTTATGTAGACGACATGCTTATCATAGGAAGTTGTGATAAGATGATCAAATCCACAAAAGACATGTTGAATTCAAAGTTTGACGTGAAAGATATGGGCATTGCGGACGTAATCCTTGGAGTTAAAATTTCTAGAATACCCAACGAACTTGTACTAAGTCAATCTCATTATGTGGATAAAATCCTTGAGAAATTTAGCAAGGATGACACTGAAATAGTGAGTACTCCAATTGATCCAATTCTTCATCTTTCGAAGAATAGAGATGAACCGGTATCTCAATTAGAGTATTCGAGAATTATTGAAAGTCTAATGTATTTGATGAGTTGCACTAGGCCGGATATTGCTTATACCGTTAGTAAATTAAGCCGTTACACAAGTAATCCTGGAACAAATCATTGAAAGGGTATAGTAAGAGTACTAAGGTACTTAAGATATACTCGTGATTTTGGATTACATTACACTAGACATCTAGCGGTGATAGAAGGATATAGTGATGCTAAATTGGATATCATATATCAAAGACTCAAGGTCTACAAGTGGATATTTATTCACATTAGTAGGTGCAGCTATATCATGGAAATCTTCTAAGCAAAATGTTATAGCCAGATCAACCATGAAACCTGAGTTTATAGCACTAGATAAATGTGGTGAAGAAGCCGAATGGCTATGCCAATTTCTAGAAGATATTCCAAGATGGAAAAAGCCCGTGCCAGCAATTTATATACATTGCGATAGCCAATCTGCGATTGGTAGGGCACAAAGTCATATGTATAATGGTAAGTCTAGTCATATACGTCGAAGACATAATACCATTAAACAACTAATTGCAACTGGCACCATATTTATTGACTATGTAAGGTCAAAAGATAATTTGGCAGATCCGCTAACCAAAGGGTTAAGTAAAGAGATAGTTGCAAAGTTGACATTGGGAATGGGATTAAAGCCTCTTGAGAAGTTAACCACAATGGAAAATCCAACCTAGCTGACTGGAGATCCCAAGATCTAGGTTTAAAGGAACTACCTAACTGTTAAAAGACTTGTAGCGTCACTATGGGGGTCAACCCCCATACCCATTCCTTAAAGAACATCCCGAGATGAATAAGGTTAAGCCTATGACTTTTAATGATTCTTATGCGAAGTAAAACGCCACCTATGTGAGAAAGAATTAGAGGCCGATTCGAGGAGAATTGCGTGAGGCTCAATTCTTAGACCTTCTCACAGAACCAGGCATTGTGTTTCAGGGCCATTAATGGACACAACTATGAGAGCTGAATTGTGTTAGGGAGATACCTGTGTAAAGTATATGATCGACTACACAAAAAGCTAGCAGTTCAGGGACATCGCGTCTACTGATTAGCGAGTAGAGTAAACATATTTTACAAGGGATGGTTCAAAGGGAAAACCCTACCTATCCTATGCAGGTTTTCGACTGCCGGACTTTATCACCTATCTTCATGAATTTCCTTCATGTGGGGGATTGTTGGAAAATAATGTGTTTTTGAAGGAAATTATGGATTATTTCCTAAAGGGTAATTTTGTCAAATTACTAAATTGTTTATGAGTTTGAGTTCTACTCCATGAGAACAAGAAATCAAATATTTATTTGTCCAAAATGGTTGTTGGATGAATAAGATATAAATGCTCAAAGTATGTGAGTTGGAAAGGGAGTTATCCCACATTGAAAAGGAAATGAAGTTATCCCACATTGGATAAGATGTAAATGCTCAAAGTAAAAGGAAAGTGGAGTTATCCCACATTGGAAAGGAAATGAACTTGGTGTTAGTATAAAGACTTGGACACTAGAGTAGTGTTCAAGATTATGTAGCATAGAGGCTCTCTCTCGCGCGCGCGGGGGGGGGGGGTTGCAAATCAAGTTCCAATTTGGGTTGCGAGGTGCGTACTCGTGCATGTGCGCGTCCTGCGGACACGAATTTGCCTACGCAGACAACCCTACCTTTTGTTATTATTTTGATTTTGTAAATCAAAATAAATCCCGAGCATTGACTGGTTGCTCGGCCGAGCACAGCTAGTGACTCGCCCGAGCAGAGCCTGGATAAAATGGATAGTTTCTGGACAGGTATGCTCGGCCGAGCACTGCTGGTGACTCGCCCGAGCAAAGACTGGACAGATCGACCAGTTGCTGGACAAGGTATGCTCGGCAGAGGCATATGCCTTGCTCGGCCGAGCAGTTCCTAAGCAGTAATATCTTGTTTGATTTAAAATGTGTAACAGTCGAGAATTAATTGTCAAAACTGAAACCGAAGGATTAATGGGTGTTAATTTTCGGATTAATATCTGAAATTAATAGGGTTAATTTCGGATTAATGGTTATATTTTCAGTTTTGATTCTTTCGTTCCTAAAGGCTATAAAATGGAGTTCACAACAAGTTGTAAACATACCACAATACGAAAACACTAGAGAAGACAATTCTCCTCCATCTCTTTGCTGCATATTGTTCTTCATTCCTTGGCATCCCTGCATACGTAGACTAAAGAGGTGATACTATCCAAACACTATTTAGTTCGTCGGGATACTTAGGTGCAAAGTGTCCCCGGTCCCCACGTTCTATCCTGGGAGACAAGCGTTTCACCAAACTCAAGCACACTCGGTGAGGGGCGAATATGTCTTAAGGAGACATTGATTAACATTGGGCTCGTGCAACAACGACTATTTTTTTTTTGTATTTTCAATTTAATTTCCGTTTTAATTTTCTGCAATTTTTGTAACAAGTTTAAGGTCATGAATTTTGATTGCACCAACAATTGTTGAAGGCGATCCTAAACTGTAGATGTTTATGCAGACTGAGTATTCAATGTATGATATTGGATAATTAAATGTACACATCGCAATAGTTTATCCATAACTGGTGTATCACCAGTATAAATACAATTTGGACTTCAAACTTTATGAGATGAATGGCAGGCAAATTGTATTTTAGTTACCTGAGTTTATCGAGATGTTTCAATTGATTATTGAATTTGCATTTGTAACAAGTTGGTTATTGAATTTGTCATTTTGTTGCAATTAGGTATATTTTTGAATGCCCAGTTAAAAAATTAACGAAGGCTGAAACATGTGCATTTCACATGTCTTACTTAAGGGTTATTTTCGTCTTTTTCATCAAATTTGACCCCCTTAATAATTTTAAGGGGGTTAGATGACATTTTCTAAAAATGAGCGGGATATAATGACCATACCCTCCCACACCACCACCACCATTATTCCCTCCTGTCACAACCATATTCTGCCTCCTACCACCCTAACCATTACTATGCAACCACTTCCGCTGCCACCATTTGCACAACCACCGTGCCACCACCATCTCACCACCCCCAATCATCACCATCATCCTTCATCTACAAACACCACAAAAGCCACTCACACATAATAAACATCCAAATCTTCAATTTCATTTCATCCCTAAATTAGTTCATAAGATAACATATTGCAATGGATTTGCAGATATGAAAATGAATTTCACAAATTGGACCGTCTTCTCCACCGTCATTGATAAAAAAAAAAATTGTACATGAAGAGGCTAAACTAAGAAGTGAGATGATGCTGTCAATTTCGAAGTAATCTCACAGATCTTGGCTCGAACCGATTCACAAAATGAAATTGAGAAGCGAGGGGAGGGGGAGTCGCCAGTTGGGGGAGACATGGAAAGGCAGAGATGGATGAACCAATTTGTAGGGGTGGTGGCAAGGTTCTAAAAAGCGCTAGGCGGATGCTAGGCGGCGGAGCCGGGCCTAGCGCCTAGGCTGAGACTAGTCGGGGACTAATCGGGATTAGTCGGGATTAGTCAGGACCTAGGCGGGGCTTAGAACTAGGCGTTGGAGAGGGGCCTAGCGCCTAGGCGGGGCCTAGGCGCCCTTAGGCGGGGTCTTTTAGAACAGAGGGTGGTGGGAGGCGGCGCAGGAAGAGGGTTAGGGCATCAGTAAAGAGAAAGTGTTTGTTTATTTTCTTTTGTTAAGCTGTAGATTTGGAGAGGAGGGGACGGAGGGTAGGGCTTAGGAGTGGTGGGTGGGGTGGATGGAGAAGAGAGAAGACAATTTTTTTTTTTTTTTTTTTTTTTTTTAATTTGATCTTCTGAATTCCAAAATTTGGGGATGAGGAGGGTTTTGTTAAACACTTTTTATTTCATTTTTAAATATACTCCCTCCGTCCTGATAGAAATTGCACAGTTACTGTTTGCGCGGAAATTAAGGAAAAAAATAATGATATAAATGTTGTGAGTGTAAAAGTAAAATAGGAGAGAGAATGAGTGGAGGAAATAGTAAATTATAATGGTGTTGTGAGTATTAAAATAATGTAGGAAAGAGAATGAGTGGAGAGAATAGTAAAGATTCTTTGCCATTTTAGGAAGTGTGCAGTTTGTAATGGGACGCCCAATGAGAAAAGTGTGCAGTTTGTAGCGGGACGGAGGGAGTATGTATATACTCTCTCCGTCCCATAAGTCTTAAGAAAAAGTGAAATGGCACGAAAATTAAGGAATATTATTATAGTATTAGGAGAGAGAATGAGTGGAAGAAGTGTTGTGAGTGTGAAAAATTAAATAGGATAGAGAATGGGTGGAGGGAATAGTAAATTATAATAGTGTTGTGAGTATTAAAATAATGTAGGAGAGAGAATGAGTGGAGTGAATAGTGATTTAAGGTTTCCATTTTGGAAATTCTTAAGACTTATGAGACGCTCAAAATGGAAAGTTTTCTTAAGACTTATGGGACGGAGGGAGTATCTATATTATAAATCACACCATTGTTTTGAACAGTGGTGTGAATAGTTCCATCCGCGAAAATGACCATTTTGCCCTCACTATTCACTCCCTTTCCCATTTCGCCCTTTAAATTTTTTTTTTTTAAATTAATTTTTTTTTTAAATTAAAAAAAAAATTAAAAAAAAAAAAATTTTTAAAAAAATGTGGGCTTGGACACGGGCATATTTAAAAAAAAAAAAATTAAAAAAAATTTAAATTAAAAAAAAAATTTAAAAAAAAAAAAAGAAAACAAAAACGTGGCCTTGGACACGGGCTTAGGCTAGTATATATATATACTAGCACATGCCCGTGTCCAAGGCCACGTGAGATTTTTTTTTTATATATCAACAAAAAAAAAAAAGGCCACCCATGTCGTACGACATACTCCCTCCGTCCCACAATAATACTCCCTCCGTCCATTTACATGGTTCCCAGTTACTGTTCTCACGTAAATTAAGGAGGAAATATTATATTGAAAGTGTTGTGAGTGTGAAAATAAAATAGGAGAGAGAATGAGTGGAGGGAATAGTAAATTATAATGGTGTTGTGAGTATTAAAATAATGTAGGAGAGAGAATGAGTGGAGGGAATAGTAAAGATTCTTTTCCATTTTAGGTAAGAAACAAAGTGTGAACCATGTAAATGGACGCCCAAAATAGAAAGTGTGAACCATGTAAATGGACGGAGGGAGTATATAAAATTTCCTTTTTGGGCGTCCCACAATAATATATAACTTTCCTAAAATGTAAAGGAATCTTTACTATTCCCTCCACTCATTCTCTCTCCTACATTATTTTAATACTCACATCACCATTATAATTTACTATTCTCTCCACTCATTCTCTCTCCTATTTTATTTTCACACTCACAACACTTTCAATATAATACTTCCTCCTTAATTCCCGTGCATTGGCAAAAGTCTATATTATTGTGGGACGGAGGGAGTAGATAGTTATGAGGGCAAAACGGGAAAGAGACAAAAAAGTGAGGGCAAAATGGGAATTTTCGCGGATGACACTGTTCAAACAACTGTTCACCGCCTAGGTCTCATTTATACTATAGATTAAGATAAATAATTATTAAAATATTTTTACTTCAAATTTTAGAATATAAAAATAATTTTTTTTTCTAAATGTGAGTAATATTTATATTTTGGACAAATTGCAATATGGTAACCTTTATTTGACTCACTTTTGTCAAGCTTTAGCGAAATGACGAAAATACCCCTTTAAATATCTCGTGCAAGGCACATGTTTCATGCTTCGTTAGTTTTTTAACTGGGCATCCAAAAATATATCTAATTGCAACAAAATGACAAACTCAATATCCAACTTGTTACAAATGCAAATTCGATAACCAATTGAAACATTTCGACAAACTCAGATAATTAAAATACAATTTGCCCGATGAATTGGCGATATGATATAAATGCAGTTTTGGACTTCAACCTTTACGAGATGGATGACCAAGATGGTTCCATTGAAATAATCTAATTCATCGCAATAGTTCTTCTTCCTTATTTCTTATTATAAAGTTATCTATTTTCTTATTTGCTTACGTTTTAGCAATTTTTAATAGTTGGATTCTAAATTAAATCGTAAGCTAACGAGACTTGAGATTTGGGGTATTTCATTAATATTGAGAGTGGACATGGAAATTGGGCATGGTAAATAGATTGTGTTAACATTTTTGTGCTAGATAATTGCAAAAATAAATAAATAATAAAATATTGCAATAAAATTTAAGTGATAATTGCAAAGGATTGAATATAAAATTTTAGTGATAATTATAAAAGAATAAAAAAAATACATTAATATTAAATCATTAATTGCAAAGAATTCAATATATATATATATATATATATATATATATATATTTATATTTATATTTATATATAATTTTAGTGATAATTATGAAAGAAAAAAAATACATTAATATTATATCATTAATTTCTAGAAGAAAAAATGTGGTTGTGCGAGTTCAAACATGCACAAGTAGACTGAATAGTCTGCAAGACGTTTATTTAATAATTTAATTATGGTGATATGTGAACAACATATTTTTTATTTTGAGATTATTTTTATAAAATTAAATAACATTTTAAAGTTTTAAATAATACTCCCTCCTCCCGCTACAAATTGCACACTTTCCTCATTGAGCGTCCCATTAAAAATTGTACACTTCCTAAAATGGCAAAGAATCTTTACTATTCCCTCCACTAATTCTCTCTCCTACATTATTTTAATACTCATAACACCATTATAATTTACTATTCCTTCCACTCATTCTCTCTCCTATTTTACTTTTACACTCGATATATTTATATCATTATTTTTTTTCTTAATTCTCGTGCAAACAATAACTGTGTAATTTTAAGCGGGACGGGGGAAGTATTATTCTTATGACGGTTCGAAACGTTGCTTACCTTACCCAAAGGGTCGGCATGCAGTGCACTCACCAACATTTTTTTTTTTTTATCTTTTGTCGCTTCCTCTAAAAGACTTTCACTTTGTCATAAATATAAGAGTAGGTCTGCTGATAAACGCGTTTCTTCATAACTATGGAGAAATGCATTTTTAATAGCCAGAAGCTATATGTTTGATAATCAGAAATTTTTTTTTGGATATCAGTCTCAAAGGGTTCTGGATATCCAGAAGCTTTGGAACGGATATCCAGAAGCCTTTGGGCGGATATCCAGAAAAAATAGATTTAAAGCCAAATCCAAGGCCAAGACCAGAAATTGCTTATTGAAGGTTTCTGGATATCCAGAAACCTTCAAATGTATATCCAGAAACATTTTGAAAGTTTCTGGATATCATTTTGAAGGTTTCTGGATATCACTTTCATAAGCTTCTGAATATTCTTTCAAAGGGTTCTGGATATCCAGAACCTTTGAGACTGATATTCAGAAGTAACCATGGGACAAGGTCATGGCCAATACAAAAAGTTTCTGGATATCCTTTCAAAAGGTTCTGGATACCCGTAACCCGTTTTTCCATAACTTATAGAGAAACGCGTTTCTCCCTAGATTTTACGTAAATATAAGGCTTATAAGCAATCAATCGTTCCCTCTAAAGACTCGAGTCTTATCTTGAGACTTGAATGGTCACTTATTTATTGTAACTGTGCACTCATCAACAACGCTTACGTTGTCGTTATTCTCTCTCTATTACTCCCTTCGTCCCTGCTGAAGTGTCCCAAAAAGACAATTGCATGAGAATTAAGAAAAGTGATGTAAGAAAGAGAAAAGTTTAAATGTTGTGAGTATGAAAAATTAAATAGGAGAGAGAATGAGTGGGAGGAATAGTTAGGAGAGAGAATGTTGTAAGTGTAAAAGTAAAGTAGGAGAGAGAATGAGTGGGTGGAATAGTGAAAACACTTTCTTTTTTTGGGTATGAGACATTTTAAATGGGACGCACAAAATAGAAAGTTGGGACACTTCGACCAGGACGAAGGGAGTAATATATTCTACTCCCTCTTCCTCCCCTCTCAAATAAATACTCCCTCCTCCGTTCATTTTTATTTGTCTTTTTATATAAAATCTTACAAGTCAAAAAATTTATTAATTTCTCATCTAATTTTCATTTTTAACTTTTCTATTTAATCTTAAATACCATACTCTTTTCGTCTCAGTGTAAATCAAAATTTTGAGCACAATAGCTGAGAAATAATAGTACAATAAGAGAATAGAGAATGGGTGGAAAAAGTGTTATAACTTATGAGTATGAAAATTAAAATATGAAAAAGAACGAGTGAAAGAAATATTAAATGGATTATTGTTATAAGTATAATAATTGGGTCCCATTTAATATAAAATAATAAAAACTTTGTTATTTTGAGAAGATCACACTCGTATAAAGAGGCGAATGAAAAAGAAAATAAGTACACACTCGTCTTAGACTGAGTCAGAGAAATTATATACTTAAATCAATAAGTAATAACTAATGCATTAATAACAATGACAATTTTGTCCATTTTAAAAAACACTAATAAAGTGATAAATATTTAAAAACAAAATTTTCTTTTAAAAAAAATAAAAGAATGGAGGGAGTAATAATTTGTAATCCCTCCGTCCCATACCAACCAATTGATACTTATTTTTTTTTGGTCCGTCCCATACCAATTGATACTGTCCAAAATGAAGGGAAATCTTTACTATTTTTCCCACTCATTCTCTCTCCTAATTTATTTTTACATTCACAACATTCTCTCTCCTAACTATTTCCCCCACTCATTCTTTCTCTTATTTAATTTTTCATACTCACAATATTTTTTTCCATTTTTTCTCTTTCTTACTTTTCCTTAATATGTGTGTCCAAAATTTTAATATTAATTGGTGTGAGACGAAAGAAGTACTCTCTCCGTCCCACTTCACTTGACACTAATTTTCATTTTGGGTCGTCCCACTTCACTTGGCACTGTCTAAAATGGAAAAGAATATTTACTATTCCCTCCACTCATTCTCTGTCCTACTTTACTTTTACACTCACAACATTTTCTCTCCTAACTATTCCTCCCACTCATTCTCTCTCCTATTTAATTCTTCATACTCACAACATTTAATTTTTTCTCTTTCTTACATCACTTTTCCTTAATTCCTACACCTAAAAAATTGATGTCAAGTGAACCGGGATGGAGGGAGTATATTTGAAGAAAAATAGATACAGAAGGATAGAGCGGATATGGATTGAGTAGGACAACGCGATGAAAAACAAGTTCCAATGGTAATGCTGAACTGCTGCACTTTTGGATCTTTTCTTAGTTAAAGTCTTTTGTCTCCTTCCTCGATATTTTCCCCATTTGCATCATTAATAATACTCCCCCGTTCAATACCGTCCACTTTCTCTAAAGTATCGGACAAGATTTAATCCTATGGTAGGAAATATCAGATGCAAAATATCAAATATATCCCTCGTTATAAAAGATTGAACTGTTATTATATCCAAAATCTCAGTGCTTTTATAACTAATACTTCCTTCATCCCAATTTAAATGTTTAAATTTTCTATTTTGAACATCCCATTTAAAATGTATCCCATTTAAAATGTTTTATTTCTAAGAAAGGAAAGTTTTTTTCACTATTCTACCCACTCATTCTCTCTCCTACTTTACTTTTACACTCACAACATTCTCTCTCCTAACTATTTCTCCCACTCATTCTCTCTTCTATTTAATTTTTCATACTCACAACATTTAAACTTTTTCTCTTTCCTATCTCACTTTTTCTCTTTCCTACCTCACTTTCCTTAATTTCCGCGCCGAATCCATTTTTGGACATTTAAATTGGGACGGAGGAAGTATATAAAATCAGTTCGCTTTTTATGATTAAAATATAAAAGTCACTTTTTCACTTTTTTTCAAAAAATAAAATTAGTTTTTTTTTTAATATTTTATTAATATCGACTCTTATATTTGATCGAACAACAAATTAGCTCTTATAACTGACTTATATGACTACTTCATCTCTGAGGCCCTGTCTTGTCGAGCGTTTTTGTTAAAACGGAGATTAAAAAACTCAGCTTTTTTTTTATTAAGCGTATTAGTCGAGAGTTTTAGACCGTTGAATTTTAAAAAGTTGGGGATATTTTGGCCGCTCAAAATTATAGCGTCCAAAAATAAGCCCCGTTTTAAAAACTCTCCGTTTATAAACTGTGTACCTGACGAGCCCTTATAAGACTAATTTATTTTTTATATTGACTTATAAGACAATTTTTTTCAACAAAAAATTCAAAATTTTTAATAAAAACAACGAATTAATCTCATAATTTACACATTACAACTCTTATAACTGAATTATAATACAAACTTGCCTTTTATAACAACTTCATCTCTTATAATTGACTTATAAGACAATTTTTTTCAATCAAAAAAATTTTAAAATTTTAATAATTACAATGAATTAATCTCATAATTTACAAATTATAACTCTTAAAACTTAATTATAAGACCAAATCACCTCATATAATTAACTTATAAGACCATTTTGCATTTTATTGAAGCTGAACCAATGAAAATTGTGTAGAAAAAGGAGGACTTTAAGCTGAAATTGGAGGAGGGCGGCTACACCCATTTAATGGGAGCGGTCGCACCCAAAGAACAGAAGCCACATAGCGATCGCGCCATGTTGTGTAGCGATCGCTCCCAATTAGGCGGAGGGGTGTCTGGAGAATTATAATATAGGAATAGCTCTTTATTTCAGATTTACAGAAAAGTTTTCTTTAAGAGAAATAAAATCTTGGCAGAGGGCACTAGGAGAATTTTTCTGTTCAATAACAACTCGTTTCAATTCCATTTTTGGTGTTTCACTGATATGCTTCCCCTGTTCCAAATAAAATTTCATAAAGTCAAAAATCATATTTTAGTCCCTGAATTTTAGTGTTTTTTTTTTCAAAATGTTTTCATTAAACTATTATTTTTCAAAATGTTCTCACTGAACTTTCATATTTTTCAAAATATGCTCATTCTGATGATAAATTTGCTAAAAAATCTAACGAAATTGAGCCACATGGACTCACATGACTAATTTCGTTAAATACAATTTAGGGTAAATGTTTTTTTTTTTTGAGAATTAATTTGTAATATTTCCTATAAACTATGTGATTATGACATTTACATAAATTAATTTGTAGTCTTTATATGTCAACAACGTTAAAATATTGGTTAAAAAACTCAATAACCATTAGTCACGTGGCTAATTTTTTTTAAATTTTTAACAAATTTGTTAACAAAGTGAACACATTTTGAAAATTGTGAAAGTTTAATAAGAACATTTTGAAAACATTTTGAAAAGAGATAAAGTTTAGTGACTAAAATACTTCTTCCGTCTCAGTACAAACTACATGTTTTTCTTATTGGGCGTACCATTACAAACTACACACTTTTTAAAAGGAAAATATTTTATTACTTTTATATTAATGAGACCCATATGTTATAATAACAACAACTATTCAATTATTATTTTCTACCTCACTTTCTTTCTCATACCTCACTTTTCAAACTTAAAACAACTACCCCACTACACTTTTTCTTAATTATATTGTGCAAACAGTAACTGAGAAGGTTGTAGAAAATTAATAAAATGTATAAATGGTGCACTTCCTCCATCTCACCCGAAATTCCTAAAAGACACAAATTTCCGTTTTGGGTGTCCAATTTAAAAAGGCACACATCCAAAATGGAAACTGTAACGACCCCAACCCTAGGCACTAATTTTAAATATTATATTATATCCTTTTAATATTTATGTTAGCTTTATGTGTTCAATTTTGTCTTTAAATTCTTAATTTAAGATAAATTGGGTGAGAAGTAAATTTAGGATCTTTTAAAAATACATTAGATATTAAATAAGAACTTTGGGGAATAATAAAAATAGAAAATAGATAAGTAGTAAGAGGAGGTTAAAATGGGTAGAATAGATAATTAGGGGGAAGTGTTATATTAATTTGGGTGAAAGCCTTTAGTTTTTAGATATTTGTGGGGGGGGGCCAAAGTCTTACTCCTTCTAGACACTCCAAGTGTCACCTCCCCTTACCCTCCCCTCTTTTACCCCCCTTACTCTTACTCCCTTCTCCCTTCTCCTTCATTCATTCCAAAAACACTCATAGAAGCCTTAGAGAAAACTCCATGGAAGCTTCCAACACCAAGCTTTGAAGCCAAGCCATTTCTCCACCAAATTCAAGTCTAAGGATATTTTTGAAGTTGGGTCATCTAGGAGAAACAAGCAAGTTAGAAAGATCAACCTCCCATTTCAAAACCCTAAGGTGAGTTGTTATGATTCCCTTCTTTTACTTGTTCATGAGCTTTTTAAATGTTACCCTTGCTCTATGGTGTTGATTTCATGCTTTAGAAACCTTGTTGTAAGTTGGATGATTGGTAAATGACATGTGTTGAAGTTAGAGTTCAATGAAGAAAATCTAAAGGGTTGGAAATGGGTGTAATTTGTAGTGATAAATAATCTAAGGTTACTTTGTTTTGAGTTTACATGTTTGGAATGGGACTTGGTAAGGTTAAAGTATCCTTTGGTGTTCTTGAATTAAGCTTGGTTAGAAGGAATGGAAACCTAGGCATAAAAGGGTCAAAAAATCTGAGTTTTGTGCTGGAGGAGGGCTTGGGCGGTCGCCCATGGGGGCTTGAGCGGCCGCCCATCACCCCAGAAACAATAATGCCTTTGAAAACCCACTGGGCGGTCGCCCAAGTGGTGAGGGCGGTCGCCCAAGACCCCTGAACCAGTTTTGAATTTTGAAGTAGAATTGTTTAGTCAGTTTGTTGTCCTCTTATAAATAGTGACTCCCACCCAATATAAATTAGTAGAACCTAATCAACCCGGATACGAATTGATCCTCTTTAACCTGAGTTAGAGTAGGATACCTTGGCTAGGCCATGACTTCTTATTTGGTCAAAATGGAATTTTGGGAGTAGTTAAATATGGTTCGGAAAATGGTCCAAACTTGGGAAGTAGGTCTTGCACTTTTATTAAGATTATTCAAGGTTGAGTAATGACTTCGTAGGATTGGTTTATGGTACTTGGTGACTTTACTTGCTCCCATACCCTGGATAGTTAGCTTGAATAATGTTAAAAACTATAGGTTACACCATTTTGTTACGTATATGTATCATTGTAGCTTGGTTATCCCAATTGTGGAATTATTGATTATGTGAATACCTTGATGTTCCAAGGGTGGACTATTTGGCCTATTGTTATATGGTATCCCATTTGTGGATTATTTGGCTTGTTGTTATATTGTATCCCAAGTGTGGATTATTTGACACGTTGTTATGTTATTCCAAGGTGGATATGCTTGCTATGTGGTTGCATGGTTATCCCATTTGTAGATTTATTTGTTATCATTCATATTTATTGATGATACTATGCATAGTGTATTAAATGATTGTTGCACTATGGTATTGATTAGCATGAGTATACATTACCATGTTGATATATGATTATCCCTTTTTGTGGATTTATTTCAAGTATCTATTATGTGCTTGAACGTGTTTATGTTCGGGTGGGTATGATGGAAGTCAATCAATTATTGATTTGTTCTATAAGTGATTGAAGGTTCATCATACCGGTGACCCTTCCCCTCTCCGTGGCCACGAGTGGGGCTGTGCAAGCTCTTTGTATTGAGCAATAAGGAGCCTTTACATACTGCTGCGATTGGTGTACCGGTGGAATGCTCTGTATGAAGCTAAGCTTTACAGTAGCGATGATAGTATATGATACTCTAATTTAAGGGTCATATATGTATCATATTTTCTTATATGGATCTCTGGGGTATGAGACCTATAAGCGGTGAATGTGCATGGGGGAAATTCACCAAAGAGTGGAGTTTTACTCCCACGTTGTACGACTTATTGTTCAGACGGGAAAGGTAAAATGAGGTAACGTAAGGTGTTTACCGCTTTAATAATGTGCTATGTGAAACCATGCTATGTGTTGCATCTTACTTGACATATTCTTTGCATTCATAATAACTTGCTGAGATTTATTCTCACCCCTCTCCCTTTAATGTTTTAGATCCCGAGACAGGTGACCCGAACCAGTGAGGCCGGGAATATCATTGTGGACTTTTGCTTTTGGGGCTTGTCAGGTTAAGTATAGGAGTTGGTTATTAGGAGTATCTATTAAGTATTCCACTTTTATATTTGTATGGAAACCACTTTTGTTAAACAATGTTAATCAGGGCTTTTGTGTAATTAATCAGATTTCGGTTTATATAAGTTGTGGTTGGATTTCCTCTAAGTAGGGATATTACCAATTGATTTTTATTTGGAAGTTTGAAAAGTGGTTTTCTTTTAAAGGCAATTAAATGTTTAAAAAAAAAAATAAGATGGTTTTTCTTAGATTGAGCCTCTCCAGCTCGGGACACGCGTTAGGTTCCGGGTTGGGGTGCTCACAGAAACATTTTAACACTTTTTTATTAATAGGACCCACTTGTCATACTCAGACTACCCACAACAGTTTCATCCCACTCTCCCATTTCATCTAACACTTTTTACACTTTTTCTCATCCACCTAATATTTCATCTACCCATTTCATTTACCCCCCTACAATGGCTAACTTAAATTAAATTTCAACTCCCTTCAACTCATCATTCTATATCCCACTACTTTTATTTTATTTTATTTTATTTATATTCTCTATTTTTATGATTAGTAAAATAATAATAATAATTATTATTATTTATAAATAAAAAAATATTTCACACTTAATTAAAAAAATATTGCATCAGTTTATAGGTAAAAAAAATAATGATTTTTTTTAAATAAATGCAAAAATGAAGAAGGATAAATTAGAAATGAGTGTTTTTTTGTGTCAAAATCAAATGAAACTTATATCAATTTGTAGGGAAAAATAAAGATGAATTTTGGTGAAAAAAAATTATAAAAAAATTAATTTACTAGGTGATAATTCAGCTCAAATTGAAAACTGAGTGATTTTTTTTTGTGTCCAAATCAAATGAAACTTATATCAATTTGTAGGGAAAAAAAAAGATGAATTTTGGAGAAAAAAAAATTAAAAAAAAATTAATTTATTAGGTGATAATTCAGCTCAAATTGAAAATTGAGTGTTTTTTTTTGTGTGTCCAAATCAAATGAAACTTATATCAATTTGTAGGGAAAAAAATGATGAATTTTGGTGAAAAAAAAATTAAAAAAAATTAATTTACTAGGTGATAATTCAGCTCAAAGATTTGGGATAAATTTTTTTTTTGAAAATTCGACGGACCAATTAAACGCTGACACGAGTTGGATAAAAAAAAAAAAAAAACTTTCAGCTGGATGAAAGTTTTCATCCAGCCAATTAATCTACCCAGCTTTCAACCCACCACTGCACGGTTTCATCCGGATGAAATGGATTTCATCTCCATTTCATCCCACCCATTGTAGACAGTCTCACAATAACTATCCACTTACTATTTTCTACCCCACCTTCTCTCTCTTACCCCACTTTTTATACTCACAACACTTACTACAATATACTCCCTCCGTCCCGCTAATATTAGCACAAATACTGTTTGCGCGGGAATTAAGGAATATGATATTTTAATAAAATGTTGTGAGTGTAAAAGAATGAGTGGAGAGAGAATGAGTGGAGGGTGTAATAAATTATAATGGTGTTGTGAGTATTAAAATAATGTAGGAGAGAGAATGAGTGGGGTTGGGTGAATATTTTATTAATATAAAGTTTCCTTTTTGGGAGTGTGCGGATATTAGCGGGACGCCCAAAAAGGAAAGTGTGCTAATATTAGCGGGACGGAGGGAGTATACTTTTCTTAATTCTCGTGTAATGCCAACTTTATGCCTTTTCGGGTGGGACGGAGGGAGTAAGTGTTATGAGTATAAAAAGTGAGATATGAGAGAGAAGGTGAGGTAAAAAATAGTAATTTAATTGGTGTCGTGAATATAAAAGTAAAGTAATAGAGAGAATAATTGTGTGCTCCATTTGCAAATTGGAAGAATTATGTTTTTATCTATCGTATTTTGATGTTTTTTTAACTTTTATCATTAAACCTTTTTTTTTAAATTTTTACCATCTTCTACAACAATTGATTCATTTTATACCCAAATCTGCCATTTATACTTACAAACAATATTGTCATTTTACTCAAATTAGTATAAAACGACACTATTATTTGAAGTATGATATAGTAAAAATGAAAAAAAGAAATAAAGTTTTATGCTAAAAGTGAAATACACCACAAATTACGATGAAAAAAAATAAAGTCTTTCCTTTGCAAATTAACCGCACTTTTTATAATCACAATCCTATTTCCACTCACAATATATTTAAATACCCATCTCCCATTTTAATTTTCATGTTAGATTAGAATAGTGCAAGTTGTTACGAGAAGGAGGAGGGAGTATATATCCACTTTATTCTTGTGGTATCTTTATACTGTTGTGTGTTTGTGTTTTCCTTACTGTGTTTGGGTTGAGGATCAGAGCCCAAATATGTCTAAACATGTAACAACTCCACCTCAAATGGACACCCAACAAAATCACCTGTAGCAATTCCAGCGTTGTTTCCACAACTGGGTAGCTCAACAAAAGCTAGACCTAAATGAAATGCTTCAAACCCTTTCCATGCAAACCTCCACTGCCGACGAAAACCTAAACCTCCTAACCAAGAAAACCATCAACACTGTCAAGAGTACCTCGACACCCGAGCCGTTCTAGCACAACACGACTCCATGTCATTCTTGTCACCCTCATGGGGGACTACATTCTCAAACTCGAACATGTGGGTCGGCGGGTGTCGGCCTTCGGCCGTGTTTCGACTCATTTACACGCTTTCTGGGTCGGAACTTGAAGCACACCTTGATGAGTTCTTGGCTGGACAGAGAAAGGGAAACTTGGCTGAGCTCTCGGCGGAGCAGCTTAAGATGATTGATTCTTTGCATCGCAAAACTATTAAAAATGAGGACGAGCTCTCTTCCCGGGTCGCTAGTTTACAGGCAGGCACACTACTCCTAAAATTCTTCATTTCAATCTCAATACATATACTCCCTCCGTTCTGCACATATCATTTCTCTTTGTCCGTTTTGAGCATCTAAAATATCATTTCTCTTTTTTAAAATGACAAATAATCTTTACTATTTCTCCTACTCATTATCTATGTACTTTACTTTTATACTCACAATACAAATCAGTTTAATATTCATCACACTCATTATCTCTTACCTCACTTTTCATATATTACATAATTTAAAAAATTCTTAATTTTAGCCCTAAAACACTTAAAAAAAAAAAAAAGTTACGTGGGACGGATATTTCTGTTAATTTGCTTGCAGTAACCAAAGTATCAATGATAATTAAAACGTGTTACAATTATTGTGATACGAAGTGATTATTTTTTTTTTTTTTTTTTTTTACAAAAGTGATACTTTCAGAATGTAAAATGAATTGAGGAATAGATTACTGGTTTTAATAACGTGTAATATGGCCTTATAATGAACTCATCGTGTTGTGAAATAAAATAATTAATTCTTTAACAATACAAAAATGGGGTTTTAGATTTTTAAAACTCCGGTCCCGACAGTTAACTACTCTATCTCTCGAAAAGTTAGTCTCACTTTTTTGTAACATTAACTTGAGTCAACTTCAAATAATAATTTAAATTAGTTTCAACTATTCTAATGACAGTCTAAAACATGCTATATTGATAGTATGCTTTATGATATATTAATAACAAATTTAGATTTTTATTAGCAAAGTTGATATTAACTTAAATTGTTATTGCTAAAAATTGATTCAATTTAACAAACAAAAAAGTGAACTAACTTTTAGGAGGTAATATTGGATTGTTTGAAGTCATGAAATAGTTGTCCCAGATCATTGGTTGAAACTCGGGTCCAACTGCATGTGAGGTTCTAGTTTACGAGTCAAAACGTTTATTTAATATTGAAAATAAATTAGTCTTGTATATATAAAGATTTGGGGTCACTTCTCTCATTAACAATTGATTTTGAGATGAAAACTCAAACTTTTTCATTATATCAGGACATGCTCTTTATGCGTGCGAGCCTAATATCTCACAATGTTCTAGCTACATGTCACTCCACACCAAAGAGTTCACGTTGTAAGCACGGAAATTGGATACGCGTGAGAGGGCGTGTTGAAACACTTATCCCACATCGGATATAAACTAGTCTTGTTCTCAATATATCTAGGTAACTTCTCTCGTTGCCAATTGATTTAGAAATGGAAAATCAGATCTTATCAAAAAATTCTAGTTGACTAAACCCCCAACCAGACTGCGCATGCATGTAAGGTTAAAATGCTATAAAAGCTGTTTTTTTTTTCATAATTTTATGAAGAAAAAAAAACTGTTTTCTTTTTAAGAACTACTCATGAAATGCATTTTTGCATCGTATTTCCAGAACATAATCAGGTATATATATATCCCATACTTGAATGAATTTGATTTTTCAGGAGGATATAGCAAATGAGCCATTTGTGATGATAGCGAAAAAGTGCAAGGAAATTGGAGAGTCGAGTGAGGGTGTGGATCGCGCCATGGATGCACATGCACTAAGCCTAGCAAATGTGCTAATAGATGCTGACAAATTGAGGCTAAGCACACTAAAGGATGTTATGCGCATTCTCACGCCGCTCCAAGGTGTTGAGCTCCTCGTTGCCTTCAAGAAACTTCATCTTTCTCTCTACGAGTGGGGTAAACAAAGAGATCAAAAAATGGGTATCTTCCAAAACAATAATAGTAGTTGTAGTAGTACAACTTCGCGATGAATGCATGCATGTATACAAAACTACTTTATAGACAGTAGACAGTAGACAGTATACCGAGCTTTTAACGAGAAAGGCTAGAAGAGACCGATGTAGTGTTGTTTTTTCTGTGAACGATCAACTGACTCTCTTACATTCGTCGTTGCTCGAGTTTTGGAGATCGAATGTTGTCTCGTTCAACAATGTATAATATTATTGCTAAGTATGAACAATGCAACGTTTTATGTGTGAATATGTTGGTACACAAATTTTACTTCATGATGTTGCCCGATACTTTGAACTCCAATTCTATCTAGGAAATATTCCTCAAGGCCCTCATATTCAGATTTTTTTTCATTTTAAAGAGAGATATTTTGTAAATCTCAAATAAAGAATTCATAAATAATGCTATACACCCCTAGACTACCCCTCTCCTCCCTCCACTCACGTCATTTCCTCTCCCTCCCTCCCACCCCTCTCTTCACTTTTTCATCTTTCTTTCTCCCTCTAGAAACACACACGCACAAACAATTTCTCTCTCTCAAACCATCTCTCGCTGGAGTTCACTTCTCCGGCTCGATTGCAACAGATCCGATCGGCAGCAACTCCGTCTTCTCCGTCTTCATCTCCGGCACGATTGCGACTTCTCCACCATTTCCGGTCGATCGATTGCAACAGATCTTTCGTCAACTTTTCGGTTTTCGGTGTTAGAATTGAAAGCCTTGGCTTTTGTATTGAGTATCAATGAATATATATAGTACAAGAATTAGAATCCTTTATGTGCAAGGATTTGGATATCTATTTATACAAGGAAAATATAATTTCCTAATCTAAGAGAATCATAATGAAAACCATGTACAATAAGGAATGGTAAATTAGGAAGTTGCAACAGCTTTCCAAATCTTAGCAGAGACTGAAGACGACCCGAGGCGGGCGCCTGGTGTTGGTCCATACGTCCGCCTGGCAAGCAGAAACCGAGGCCTGTTGCTTGAGACTTGAGGCGGCCGCATGAGGTGTAATGAAGCGTGCGCCTCAAGCTCCGTAGGTTCAACATTGGTCTCCTTGGTTCGAGGCAGGCGCCTAGGAAGGTCTGGGGCGGGCGCCTCACTGCTGTAGTCTTCAACCTTGTGTCCTTCATTAACATCTAAAGCTTCATCCTTAACACGCCCCCGCAAGATGGACGATCCGTAGAGAAGACCAATCTTGGAGATAAGAAGTTGAAAGCGTATGCGAGGCAATGGCTTTGTAAGAATATCTGCGAGTTGATCCGAACCGGCAATGTGTTGTACTCGAAGGGAACCGGCCTGAATTTGTTCACGAACAAAATGAAATGAGAGAGCCACGTGTTTCATGCGAGAGTGAAAAACCGGATGAGAAGAGTAGGTGGTGGCACCGAGGTTGTCACAGTAGATCACAGGTGTAGCAAGAGATGGAAAACCAAGGTCAGTGAGTAAGTTCCCAACACAAGTAAGTTCTGCTGCGGTGTCGGCGATAGCCCGGAATTCGGCTTCAGTAGTGGATCTAGCTAGAGAACGTTGTTTTCGGGAAGACCAAATGACCGGGTTCTTACCCAAGTAGACAAGTAAGCCAGAAGTGGATACGAAATCATCTTTGTCTCTGGCCCAATCGGCATCGCAGAACGCATGAAGGGAGGGAGGAGACTTTGCAAAAATCTGAAGACCAAGATGCATGGTGCCATGAAGGTAGCGTAGAAGACGCTTCAATGCAACCCAGTGAGAAGATTGTGGATTTTGCATGAATTGCGCAAGCTTGTTGACCGAGAAGGCGATGTCGGGACGAGTGAATGATAAGTACTGAAGTCCTCCAACAATAGCACGGTATGAAGTGGGGTCAACAGCTGGAGTGGCAGTGGATCGAGTGAGGGGAGGAGATGTTATCATAGGAGTGGAAAGTGGCTTGCAGTCAATCATTTTGTGACGGGTGAGAAGGTCATGGATATATTTGGTTTGGGAGAGGAGAAGCCCGTGATGGTTAGGGACGACTTCAACACCCAAGAAGTAGGACAAGGGGCCAAGGTCCTTGAGGGAGAACCGGTTGGATAGGTTGGAGATGAATGACTGAAGGTGAGAGGGGGAGGGGCCGGTGACAATGATATCATCAACATAGACAAGCAGGTAAATTGGGGATGGGGATTTGTTGAAGATAAACAGAGAGGGATCGGCTAAGGAGGGTTGGAAGCCATATGTGGTGAGGTATGTTTTGAGTTCTTGAAACCATGCCCGGGGAGCTTGTTTGAGGCCATAGATTGCTTTTGACAAGCGACAAACAAAGGATGGGTTGGTGGAGTCCTCAAATCCGGGGGGTTGTGTCATAAAAACGGTTTCAGAGAGAGTGCCTTGAAGGAAGGCGTTGTTGACATCGAGTTGGCGAAGGGGCCAATGGTTGGTTGTGGCAAGGGATAGAAGTAGCCGGACTGTGGCTGGTTTGACAACGAGGCTAAAGGTTTTGGTGTAATCGACACCGGGTTGTTGGTGAAAACCTTTGGCGACAAGCCGGGCCTTGTATTTCTGAATGGTGTTGTCGGGGTTGTATTTGACGCGGAAGACTGATGTAGGAGGAATTGGGGATGGAATTCACAGCGGAGGAGCTTCTGGCATTGAGGCGGACGCCTCAACACAACCCAAGCGTGCGCCTCAAATTGAACAAAACATGGCCTGTCTTTCGGAGGATGAGGCGGCCGCATGAATTACTGCCAGGCGTGCGCCTCAAATTGAACAAAACATGGCCTTTTGTCCATTTCACAACTTATTGCTCAGACATCTTATTCCATTCTTATTAATTCTACTTCATGTGCTTTCCAGGACCCTCATTTGATGAAAATTGTGGGAATTGGAGAGCTACATAATGGTCTCTACATCCTCCATTCCACCAATGTGCCCATCACTCACTCAACACCTGTTGCTCTCAATTCCGCAAGTGTCTCTTCTAATAATGTCACTAGCTCTAAAGCCAAACTTTGGCATGCTAGATTAGGTCATGTTTCTTTTCCCGTTATTCAGAAAATACCTCAAATAGCTCATGAATTCTCTTGTAAAGACAACAATGATGTATGTGATATTTGTCCTATGTCAAAACAACATATGTTTCCTTTTCCTATTAGTAATACTTTCACTGTTTCTCCATTTCAACTCATTCATTGTGATTTATGGGGTGCTTATAGACATGCCACTTTCAATGGTTATAAATATTTCTTAACCATTGTTGATGACTTCTCACGATTCACATGGACTTTTCTTTTGGCCAACAAATTTCAAGTGTTTTCTACTCTAAAACACTTTCTAGCTTATGTCACAACTCAATTCAGCACTAATGTTAAGAAATTCAGAACTGATAATGGGACTGAGTTTTTTAATAAACAAGTGATTCCTTACCTTGCTTCCTCGCATCATTCATGAAAGTTCTTGTGTTGGTACACCTCAATGAATGGTGTTGTTGAAAGAAAACATCAATCTCTACTCAATATATCTAGAGCTCTTAGATTTCAAGCCTTTCTACCCATCTCATATTGGGGCCATTGTCTTTTGTGACCACACATTTGTTAAATTTACTCCCTTCCCGTGCCATTGACTTTAAAATACCTTATCGCTTGCTTCATAATAAGCCACCCACTTATGATCATTTGAAGAATTTTGGATGCTTGTGTTTTGCTTCAAGATCATCATCCCAACAAATTTTCTCCTAGAGCTATCAAATCAGTGTTCATTGGATACCCATTTGCTCAGAAAGGTTACAAGCTTCTCAATCTTGAAACCAAGACTATCTTTATAAGTAGGCATGTGGTATTTCATGAGAATATCCTTCCTTTTCATCCATCTTTCTCTACTTCTCCTGTTGCTCAACCTTGGATAGAACCTGAAAATACCACAGTTCATCCCATATTTCCATTTGAATCACCCATACATTCCAGTTCTTCTCCACCTTCTTCCTCTATTCCGCAGCCACAATCATCCCCTGTAAATATTCCTCCTTCTTCTGTAAATGTCCCTTCTTCTTCTCAGTAAATATTCCTTCTACTTCTACTCTTCCTCCTCCTTCTTACGTACATAATCCTTCTGCACAACCTCTCAGAGTTTCAACTAGACAAAAGGTCCTACCTGCCAAATTCAAGGACTATCAAATAAATTCATCTTTCTCTTCTAAATATCCTTTGTCCAGATACATCTCTTATGATCAATGCACTCCTTCTCATCTTCATTTCATAAATTCTATTTCTTCCATTGTGGAACCTTCATCTTACATTCAAGCTAGTAAAAATGAGAATTGGGTTTGTGCTATGAATAAGGAAATTCAAGCCCTTGAGTCCAATCATACTTGGGACATTGTTCCTTTACCTACTAATAAGCCCGTTGTTGGTTGTAAATGGGTGTTTAAGGTCAAGTATCATCTTTGATGGTTCCATTGAGAGGTACAAAGCAAGATTAGTGGCTAAGGGCTACACTCAATCTGAAGGAGTGGACTATCATGAGACTTTTTCTCCTGTTGCTAAAATTGTTACAATCAGGTGTGTTTTAGCAATTGCAGCAGCCAAAAACTAGTTTGTTCATCAACTTGATGTGAACAATGCATTCTTACATGGGGATCTCAATGAAGAAGTTTACATGTCTATTCCACCAGGATACCCTAAGCCTACCAGTTCTAATATGGTCTGTAAATTGAAGAAATCCCTTTATGGTCTTAAACAAGAATCAAGGCAATGGTTCTCCAAGCTTACAAATGCTTTGATTGATTTGGGATATACTCAGAGCCATGCAGACTACTCCATGTTCACACTCAAGTCTTCTACTGCATTCACTGTGGTTTTGGTTTATGTGGATGATATTGTTCTAGCTGGGACTTGTTTACAATCCATTAACACTCTTAAAGATTTTCTGGACAAGAAATTCAGCATCAAAAACCTTGGTGAAATCAAGTACTATCTTGGTATTGAAATTCTCAGGAATTCTAGTGGTTTTCATGTCAATCAAAGGAAATATGCCCTGGATTTGCTTGCAACAGCAGGATTGAGTGATGCTAAACCTCGACGGTTCCTTTGGATCCATTAACCAAATTGAGATGTGATGTTGGTGATTTATTAGAGGATCCATCTTATTACAGAGCTTTAGTTGGGAAACTCTTATATCTTACCATCACAAGACCTGACTTGGCATTTTCTGTCCATTTATTGAGCCAATTTGTGCAGGCACCTAGAGTTCCTCATCTTAATGTCATTCACAGAGTTCTAAGATACATCAAAGCCTCCCCTGGCCAGGGTCTTCATTTTCCTTCCTCTAATTCTCTTCATTTTCATGGCTATTGTGATAGTGATTGGGGGTCATGTCCTGATGACAGAAAGTCTGTGATATGGTTTTGCTTTTTTCTTGGCCCAGATCTGGTCTCATGGCATGCTAAAAAGCAGAGTGTTATTGCTAGGTCTTCAGCTGAGTCCGAATATAGATCCTTAGCAACTACCTGTTGTGAGGTCTTATGGTTGCATAGTCTCCTCAGAGATTTGCATATTACTCCTTCCTTACCAGTTCCTTTGTTCTGTGATAGTTCAGCTGCCATTGCCATTGCTTCCAATCCAGTATACCATGCAAGAACTAAACATATTGAACTTGATTGCCATTTTGTTAGAGATCATGTTCAAAAGGGTCTTGTTCTCCCTACTTTTGTCTCTACAAAGAATCAAGTTGCTGACATATTTACCAAGTCTCTTGGTAAGTCTCTTCACTGGTCTTTGTTACACAAGTTAAGGGTTTTATCTCCTTTCAACCCTTCAACTTGTGGGGGGGGGGGGGTAATGAAGTTGATAATACTGGTGCAGCATGTGTTAATGCTATTTCTATTTGCAAGCATGGGGAATTATCACAAAAGATATCAAGGTTCAAAGATGCAACTGAGCTGAAGACTGAGGACAAATGGAATTGAGGGTCTTATATGCAAATTCCCATACACCAGTTACTTTTATGTAAATAAGTCTGTTAGTCAGTTAGAGAGTTAGAATAACAGAAAGTTGTTAGTAAAGTTTGTTAGAAGTCAGTTAGATTAGTCTTTAAATAGATGGAAACAATGCTAGTTTGTATTCATTGAATTCATTGTGATTAATCAAAAGCTTCTGCTCTCTCTCAATTTACTTTGTATTTCCATGGCTCTCTCTGAATTCATGAGTTTCTAATTTAATCGTCTTGCATAATGCTTTTCATGCGTGTTTGTCAGCTGAATGTGAAAGAAGATATTTGCATTTCAAAAACAATATGTTTTGTACAGAGGCATGTCAAGGGAGTTTATTATCATAAAATTGTTAAAATGTAAATTTTGTTTTAGTAAAATGGTTATGTTTAGTTTCACGAGGGTAAGTAAAAGCTAAAAGACATACTCTGTACATCCCAAAATGATTGTCAGTTTTTGTCCTTTTTCGTCCATTCACTCATTTTGAGATAGAGTGAGAACTAGATTAGCGTATGTTTGGATTGGTGCTATTACTATTTAGAGAAAATAAATAAAGAAGCTGTCCCATTCTCAAAACAAGTATGACTCACTGCTCTCGACGAGTCCTTAAAGATTCTGACATGGATGGTTTTCAAGAAATTAATCTATTAATGGCTGTGAAAAATAATGTGAGCCGTAGCGTTGGATGATACTGATTTCAGCAAGGATTTTGTTGTAAATTCTTATAAGAGTTGTAAATGTGTAAATTATGAGAGTAATTCGTTGTTATTATTGAAATTTTTGAATTTTCAAAGATTTCAAGTTTTTCATTGAATCAGGCAACTCTCCCGTGAAATTGTTCTTGCACAAGTGTAGTGTCTCGAGTTGCTCTAGGTAGCCCAAAGAGCTGGAAATCTTCCCGGAGAACTTATTGATTGCCAAGTTGAGAATGATCACTCCTTCCATCATATGCTTCCAGCAGTCAGGAAGTTCTCCTGATAATTGGTTTTCTGAGCGGTCGAGAGCGATGAAGTTTGCGCATAATGACGAAATTGTCCATGTAAACTTGTTCTGGTTGAGGTAGAGTTCTGTGATATTGGGAGGAAACAATGGCAGTGTGCCCTCTAAAAGATTGTTAATCAAATCTAAGCTAGGAAATTCAGCAAACTTCATTGACAAATCTGGTAACATGCCACTAATCTGGTTACTGGAGAGGTTTAAGTATCGTAAGTTGTTGGAAAGATCCCAAAACCAGTTGGGTATAGAGTCAGATATTCCAGCTGAAGGCAAATGAAGCTGGGAAAAGTTTTTCTGAGTTTGAAGCCATTCTGGGAAATGCGGGCCCAACTTGCAGCCTTCGGGTTTGATGACATCAAGTTGGAACGGAGGAATCCAATCAGAACTGAACTTGAAAACGAGTGAGTTAAGAGACAAATCTAATTTCTTTAACTTGGAGAGATTTGCAAAATGGCCTTCAAAGACTCTGCCTTGAATAGAATTTGAGGCTACATGCAAGACCTCGAGCCCAGAAAGTTGACCGATAGATAAGGGCCGCTGACCCTGCAGCTTATTATTGCTTAGATACAACTTTTTCAAGGAAGGAAATGAGGTTAGATCAAGAAATGATCCAACTGATTTCTCGAAAGTCAACGACTGAGAGAGATGTTAAAGAAGTGTGGAATATTGACGTTTTATTATCTGGATCCATTTTGAGTTTGATTTTTTTTGTTACTTATAAGACTTTTTAAAAAAGTCTTATAAGTAACTTAAAAGTATTTTTTAAAAAGTCTTATATGTTACATATAAGACTTAATAATAAGTCTTATAAGTAAAAAGACTTATTAAAAAAAGTCTTATAAGTTACTACTTATAAGACTTTTTTACAACACAGTTCCCAATGTTCAAATAGGTCTTATAAGTTACTTATAAGACTTTTTAAAAAGTCTTATAATTTACTTATAAAACTTATTAAAAAGTCTTAAATGTTACTTATAAGACTTTTTTAAAAAGTCTTATATGTTACTTATTATAAGTTACTTACAAGACTTTTTAAAGTAGTCTTGTATGTTACTTATAAGACTTTTTAAAAAAGTCTTATATGTTACTTATAAGACTTTTTAAAGTAGTCTTATAAGTTAATTGTCTTATAAGTCAATTATAAGAGTAATTTGTTGTTATTATGAGAGTAATTCGTTGTTATTATTGAAATTTTTGATTTTTTTGGTTGAAAAAATTGTCTTATAAGTCAATTATAAATGACAAAGTAGTCTTATAATTAACTTATAAGAGTTGTAAATGTATAAATTATTAGAGTAATTTGTTGTTATTATTGAAATTTTTGATTTTTTTGGTTGAAAAATTTGTCTTATAAGCCAATTATAAGAGACAAAGTAGTCTTATAATTAACTTATAAGAGTTGTAAATATGTAAATTATGATATTAATTTGTTGTTAATATTGAATTTTTTTTTTATTGAAAAAATTAAACTGAAACTATTCTGAATCTAATGACTGATTTAAAATACTTGAATGTCTAGTGACCAATATCTAATTTCTAAAGTTTCAGTGACTAAAGTATAAATTGAATTTTGGACTTGCATAGTCAGAGGCTGTAACCACATTGTTGCTGTGTATGTGCAAAGAAGGGCATTAATGTCATTGTGTCAAGAAGGGGTGTCTTTGGGATTTTAAAAATGTTATTTCTTAAATTGGGTTTAAATCTCGCATGAGGGGCCCTAGAGGAAGTGGGCCTTCTATCTAATGTTTTGATATGCTTCCTTCCTTAATGACAATATAACGGAGTGTGTTGTGCAATGCTGCGGAAACAATTGACAATAACAATACAGAAAAGCAATTGAGAATAGAAAGAGAAAAGCAATTGAGAATAGAAAGAGAGAGATCGAATTTTGGGGTTATGAACTTTCGGCCGCCTCTTATTATTTCGAGCCATCACATCCAACAGAGTGTGTATTGACATATAACATAGGCAAAGTATGAGGGAGTTGATAATTGATTAATTTTTTAAATTGATCTTTAAAATATTTGAATTCAAACTATGAAACAATATTTGAATTTCTGCTAGGCGTCATAGGTGAGAAATAAATGTTGGTATAATTGGTCCAAAAGAAATGCCAAAAGGAAATTTGATCTTTTATCTTTTACGTGATGCCCTATAAAAAAAGGAATAGGTTAGGATTTGTGTTTTTGAATGAAGAGTTCGATTTGAAGGTGAAGTTTTAGAATCCAAGTTGATTTGAGTTTAAGTCGGAAAAGGAGAAAATTGAAGCTTTTTTGAGATTTCTTATAAAAATCCTTTAATTAGTTTTAAGGAATCCTGTTGTTTCCTTTTTTAGATTTGACCTTTTTCTCAAAAATTCAAAATCCTTTTTACTTTTGGAAATATAAATACTCGCTTTTTCACATATAATAATTATTCTATTGTGATAGGCAATCAATAATTTTAGAATATGAACTGAGTTTCATTGATTTTCTAGTTCGTTGGTGCAATTCAAATTATTCTCATCTGATTCTCTATATTAGGGTGGAACATTGGTGAATTCTAATGGTCAATAATTCGTGCAAAAAATTAGAGAGTTTGTAGTTGGTGATTCTCCATATTAATAATGGTTGTTATCTCTCTATCCATAAATGAGCCAAATTGGTTAACTAGATAAATACTTTTGTTCGTATTAGTGTGCATGCGTATGTTGTGATTTTTAAATTTTCTACTGCATGTTTCTAACAAAATGGTATCAGAGCTTCTTGATTGAACAAGCGTCTGAGTAATTCTCTGCGAAGAGAAATATGAATTCAGGCGTGGAACCAACGTTTGACAAGTTTAATGGGAGGAACAATTTTAGTTTATAGCAGATCAAGATGAAGGCTCTGTTGAGAGACAAAGAGGTATGGGCTCCACTGGGTGCCACAATCAGGGATCACAAGGTTGATCCAAAGGGCAAGTTAGCGGTTGTTCCTACGCTGGAAATCCCGGAGAAGAAAGCAAAAAAAGTAGCAGATCTAATCACTCGATTGAAAAGGCTCATTATTAAATTATCAAGAGGCTTGATGATGATATCTTGACGGATGTTGCTGATTGTAGTGATTTAAGTATGGCCTTATGGTTGTTGTTGGAAAAGATGTCTCTAACAAAGTGTCTAACGAATAAGCTATACATGAAGCAAAAGTTGTTTATTCTCCGAATGTCTAAAGGTACTCCTATTAAGGATCACTTAGATCGATTTACTTATTTATTACTTGAACTGCGTAATATAGAGATTAAAATCGATGATTAAGATGTTGCTCTCATTCTGTCGATTTCTTTACCATTGCCATATGAGGGGTATGTGGACTCTTGCATTACAGGTAAGGAAATGATTACTTTGGAAGAGGTTAAGACTATCCTCAAGACCGTTAATTTGCGCCGAAAATCTAATGGCATACATACATAATCTCAGTCGACAGGTTTGGTTGTGAAAGACAATATGTGCCAAGAGAAGAGAAATGAGGGTTCTTTTAGAAAGGGTCCAAGACCTAGAGATATTTGTAATTAATGAAACGAAAAAGGGCATTGGAAATGTGATTGTCCAATGATGAAGACGAGTGAGCAATTTGGGCCAATTGCACCTGTGCCAGATGACAATGAGGAGAACTACGCCTTAGTGACCTAAGAAGACAAAGACAAAAAAGATTCATTGATTATTGATTCTGGGGCGTCTTATAACATATGTTCGGGTAAGGAAAGGTTTGCAACGTACGAGCAGATGAAAGGAGGCGATATTTATATGACTAGTGGTTCTATTTGCAAGGTAGTTGGCATGGGTTCCGCAAGGGTGCAAATTTCTGGTGGTAAGTTTGGTACGTTAAACGAGGTAAGACATATTCCTGAAATAACAAATAATCTGATATCGCTTAGTCCACTAGAAAAGATGGGATAGAGTTTCAAAGGTAAAGGTGCAACTGTAAATGTCTATAAGGGTTCAAACGTTATTCTGAACTAGTCTAAACGGACGGCAGGATACTTTGATAAAATATTTAAACAAATAAAAGAAATGCCTATAACTATAAAAATTCATTTAAGATAATAAATTTTAATAGCAATTTATTCAAGAAAAATAAAATGTTATTATTACCATAATAGTATTGGATTAAATAATAATTTGCAAATCTCAATTTTGACATGTAAAAATGAGGAATGCATTGTGCATATCCAGCATAACAACCTTGGTTATCCCGGTTATACCTTCTAACATCCTCGATCAACTGGTCTCAAAGGTGTTGTTTTTGGTTTCTTGTCACTTCTACTTCTGCCACTCCTCTTGATATTACCCCCAACCAATTCTTATCCAATATCTCATTTACAGTGAAACGAAGTCAAATTGAGCCACAATATGAAAAGAGTGTAAAATGCATGGAACAAAAATATTGTTCCCTCTGTCCCATTTTTTTTTTAATTTACTCTTAAACAAGAACAAATCTGAAAATTTGGTGGTCTTTCATTTTGTACAACTCAATACAAAACTACAGATACTAAATGACCGTATCTTGACCACAAACATTCAGACTCGTGGTGAAATCGAAGTTATCAAACTTGTATACAAAAATATATGGAAGAGTATGATGATAATTGTATCATTCAAATATGATAATTTGATTTCTTATAAATGAACTGTAAACTAAGGGAAAAGGCATAAGGGACCATAAATCATCTTCTTTTAAAAAAAAATTCTTAAAGAAATTGGGTTTGCCACACTAAATGGGTCAACAAAAGTGGGGCACATTCCCTCCTTACTTACCTGTAAACTAAGGGAAAATGCATAAATAAGGGAAAATGAACTGTAAACTAAGGGAAAAGGCATAAGGGAAAATGGAGGACTCCCTCCAAGCAGGCGATGCTCGCCGGTATCTACGTGAAGATCCCTCGTAAACGCCTTCCCCTTTCTCACTTCAAAAACCCAAATAAAACAGAAACCTGACAAAAGCATTTATACCACAAAAATAAGGATGAACCCTTGCAAACAATAATTATACTCAAATCAAACATACAAAAAGGTGAAGTCTTTACCGAGTGTTCTTCATCCGTTTCTCGGTCTTCTCTGATCATTGTGTGGAACAATAATGCATAAAAGCATAATTGGACTATTCCCCATTGTTTAGCGAATCGATTTTATTTTTCTCAGCATTGGTGTGTAAACCATACCTCATCAATGTTGTACATTGACAATGCTACCCCTCCAGCACCATTGAAGTCATAAACTTCCATCTCTGTCTTCTCATCGCTCCCTTCTTGAACTGCAAGATGTAGTCACCATGCATGTAAGATATTCAATCATTTTTAACAGCAAAAACCATTTAATCAGTAACATAATTAAATAAATATATTAAAAAACAATTGGCTCACGGGGGACGAAAACAAATGACTTTACCAAAGACGAACTTTAGTTTTCTATGTCCCTTGATGACTGCATCAGTTGCTTGATACTGATCACCAAAATCATGCCTTACAATGCATATTGGCTTTGTCCATCCTGAAATTAACATCAATTATCGCAATTTAGCTTTGCGAACATCCTCTTGGCAATTGTCAGGGGAAGGATCTAGGAAATGGTTCCCTCTCCCAACCCCCGCTTGACGGGAAGCGCTTGGCGCATCGGGGTTTGCCCTTTTTTTTATCACAATTTAGCTTTGCCAAAAGATAAGCTGACTAAAGTCAACACCACAGTAGAAATAGTGAATACCTGGAATAAGCTTGGGAAATGTTCTTGCATGGTTCTGAACACCGTGCCTGTAGCAATAACCCACTTAATGAACTCATCATCATTTAAACTATAAAGGATCGGGAATAATAAGGTTCAATAAGGAAATACACTCGCCATTCATGATATTCTTTATTATTCCTTTTGGGCTTTTCCACATACTCTTCAGGGCAAACTCCTTCATACAAGCCTCGTCTGTAAATACAATGGTATAATTAATTATATTGATGGTAAAATGGCGCAATCCTAGTATTTTCAATTCCCCAAACTATGTCAATCAAATCAAAGAGACCCATTCTCGTACATGGAGTAATAGTTGTGTACTTGATTGCAACATCGTACCCAAAAAAATAAATCAATCTTTAGAAACGAAATAAAGTAAAAAATGAAATCTAGAAAGTATGATGAATAATTCTAAAATTGAGAAAATGAAGAACAAATAAAAGCAAAGACATGTAAACAGTGTGAAACTAAGATTTATTTTTTTCGGAAAAGAAATCAGGAAAAAACACAAGTAAAATAGAGGAAAATAAACTTACTTAAGAGTAGCTTCAACACTTTCTACGATAACCTTGTCAATGTAGCATCACGGTGAGGAAGGTCGAGGTCAAAGTACTTAATGTCAAGTTGCACAAAGGGAAAAATGAGTTGAAGTATATCAACAAAAACGACATGCATTAGTAATGCCATTCAAGAAAGAAATTCATAAAACCAAGTTACACATAAATAGATAAAAATATTAACCTTTTCCTTTATAGATTGCCAGAACACACGAGTCATTTCATCTCTTGCACCGCTGAAAGGGGAATCATAAGTCAAAGCTCCACACCTCAAATTTGTGAAAAATGTAATGTAGGATCACCGAAAGACATGCATGCTACTCACCCATCCACAAAAATGAGTGTCTATTTCTACGAAAGCTACTAAATTTATGTGTAACTAATGTCTTATCCGTAGTAAGGGTACTTACAAATATTAGCCTCTAAATTGCTTAAAAATCACCTTTATCAAAATCTCTTAAAGTCAACAATGAAAACTCATTTGGGAATAGAGCCAAAGGCAGTATTTATTTTGGTTGATTAGAGTTTTTCCAGAGATTATGCTTAAAATTAATACTAATCTTTAACGAAATATTCATATATTCCGTTGTAGTAAAGGAACCACTGTCATACATTTGATATGCACCTAATCACACATATGAATGACATTGATGTGTCACACCACATCCAAAAGCATTGAAACTTCAATACCTTCATTCATAAAACCGCAACTCCAAGCTTTGAGGGCAAATAAGAGTAAGACGAAAGCAAAAACGTGAAACTTGAGTAACTTAGTTAGTCCGACTCTCGCGTGACCCTGGGTGGAGCCAGAATTGATCTCCGTTTTGAGCTGAACTGAACGACTCTAACATGCGCCCAAAGATCAATTGTCTCTCTCTATCACTATCCCTTTCCCCAAAAACCCTTGTGTCAGGATTTTACAATGTTACAACAAAAATTACAGATCTATGTAGTTAAAAATCAACACAATATCGCAAAATTGAGGATAAACTTTAAATAAAACTACCAAATCATCAAAGACCATCAATTGAACAAAGTGGGGATGAATGTACCTATAATTAGGGTTAGATTCATGGGAATCGACATAGATTGAAAACATGCTTTATAAGGAGGATCTGAAGGCTTGATGAGGCAAAATGCATTAGGAATAGCAATCGAACAACCGTTTCGAGAAAGATCAGAGTCAATTGATGATGCTATGGTATTCTCGTTCTCAGTGACATTACGTTCGACTGTACGACCATTGTCCTTTGGATCTGGAGAATGAAGAAATCTAAGTGTGTGTGAGAAAGAGATATAAAGAGAGAAGAGAGAGAGAGGAGAAAAGGGGTAAAAGAATAGCGAAGAGAAAGGCTGAAAGTTGGTGACGCCTGGAGAGGGGAGTAGAGAGATATCGAAAAGTTTGGACTTTGGAATATGAAAGGACTCACTGCTTGCAGCTTATTTTGTACGCTAGGTGTAAGGCTAGGTGTAAGGGTAGTTTAGGGATTTAAGAAGTAGTGAAAAATGAGCGGAAAATATGTTGTTCCAAATTCACTTGAACCTTTATATAGTTATAGATAAGAGTAAGACAAAAGCAAAAACGTGAAACTTGAGTAACTTAGTTAGTCTGACTCTCGCGTGACCTTGGGTGGAGCCAGAATTGATCTCCGTTTTGAGCTGAGCTGAACGGCTCTGACATGCGCCCAAAGATCAATTGTCTTTCTCTATCACTACCCCTTTCCCCAAAAACCCTTGCGTCAGGATTTTACAATGTTACAACAAAAATTACAGATCTATGTAGTTAAAAATCAACACAATATCTCAAAATCGAGGATAAACTTTAAATAAAACTACCAAATCATCAAAGACCATCAATTGGACAAAGTGGGGAGGAATATACCTATAATTAGGGTTAGATTCATGGAAATCAACATAGATTGAAAACATGCTTTATAAGGAGGATCTGAAGGCTTGATGAGGCTAAATGCATTAGGAACAGCAATCGAACAACCGATTTCGAGAATGATTAGAGTCGATTGATGATGTTATGGTATTCTCGTTCTCAGTGACATTACGTTCGACTGTACGACCATTGTCCTCTGGATCTGGAGAATGAGGAAATCTAAGTGTGTGTATGAGAGATAGAAAGAGAGGAGAGAGAGGAGAAAAGGGGTAAAAGAATAGCGAAGAGGAAGGCTGAAAGTTGGTGACGCCTGGAGAGGGAGTAGAGAGAGATCGAAAAGTTTGGACTTTGGAATATGAAAGGACTCACTGCTTGCAGCTTATTTTGTACGCTAGGTGTAAGGCTAGGTGTAAGGGTAGTTTGGGGATTTAAGTAGTGAAAATGAGCGGAAAAAATGTTGTTCCAAATTCACTTGAACCTTTATATAGTTATAGATAGATGGGGTAAAACGAGGTGTTTTGTACGTTTTTCAAGTATCTACGTTTTTTGGCTCAAGTGTCAAGCATCGTACTAAATAAGGTATGATAAATACACATATGTAGTAATCATGTTGTAAGGCTTCTTGTGGGGAGGTTGAAAAACAAGGGAAGCAGCGATTTACTAAAGGTGGAGTTGAACTGTGCAAGCCACAATTTGTGAGTCGACACACAAAATTTGGTTTGGTTGAGGAGGAAGAGGGGATAAGCCAAATATCTTATGCAAAATCAGCACTAGCACATTTGGAAAGTTAATAGGGAGACAATGAGCAAGTGGCCATTGCTAGGGATTCTATGATTTATGTCACCTCATCTGTTTTGGTTGGTAAGATTATATGCATGTTGGAATTGCCTAATTGCCAGTGGGGGCAATTATGAGTGCTTATGAGTGCCTAATTGCCAGTGGGTGTATTAAAGACACAACTGTGTGCTCGATGAAACACAATTTGTGTGTAAAGAGGGATACATTTGAGTGTACGAAAGACACATTTGTTACTTGTTGAATGAGTCTGATCAACTATTGCAACAAGTTATTATGATGTTCGGCGTAACACATTTGGGTGTCTAGGGAGATACAGTTTTTGGTATTACGGAGGACAAGTTGGGTGTTCAGTGTAACACAGTTGATCAGACAGAGGTGGAGAAGTTCGTTTCGATTATTGATTTAGGAGATTCAAAGTAAAGGTGAAGATTTGTTAGGATTTGTATCTTTGAATGAAGAGTTCGATTTGAAGACGAAGTCCAAGAAACGAGTTCAAGGTTGGATTGAGTACAAGACGAATAAGGAGAACAATTGAAGCTTATTTGGGATGAGCAAGTTTTGGGAGAAACTAGTTTCTTCATAAATTATAAAAAGTTCACTTTTTTTCTACTTGCTAGTAGTTAGTGAATATTTAGGAACAGTTTATAAAACAAGACTTTCTATAACTTTAAGGAGAAACTAGTTTCCCCCAAAATCTTGTGATTTGGGATTCCTTATATGAGTACTTTAGGGTTAAGGAATCTTGTTGATTAATGATTTAATTGTTTTATTAATGGATTATTTTTTTCTTAACGTTTTGAAATCCTTTTGACTTAGTATTTTGGGAGTATAAATACTCACCTTCTCCTATTCTTCTATGCAGGGGCGGATTTACTATAGTGCCAAGTGTTGCCGAGGCAACACCAAAAAAAAAAAAAATTTCTTTTTTGCATAAAATAAACTGTATTGTATATATATTAAATTGTTACATAGAAGCATGTGTTTAAGTTAGCCAAACTGGTTAAGATATTGAGAGAGAACTCAAAGGTCTTGGGTTCAAATCCCATGAAATGCTGCTGTTTTTTTTATTTTTACTCTGAAAAATCTCTTTCTTTTTTCTCAAAACACTTCCTATTTCTCAAAAAAAACCACTAGAACCTTTCTTTTTTTTCGCCAAACACCCCCTAATACTGTTTTCTCTCATTTTTCTCGTTATTTGAAAAAACAACTACAACTATTTTTATTTCTAAAAACCCACTACAATTACATTTGTTTTATCTCTTGAATGGTACAATTTAAATCATGTTTTTATCTTTTAAATGGTACATATTGAAGCATATTATATTTATTTATGTAAACATATTGAATCTTAGTATTATGCTAATTTTTTTCTTCCTAAAAAAATAGGCAACACCAAATATTTTGGTGTAGATCCGCCACTGCTTCTATGGCATGAATTATTCTACCGTGAGTTTGGTGTAGTTCAATATGTTCTCATTTGGTTCTGTACATTATGGTTGTACAGTTGTTAATTTTTATGATTAAAAATTCGTACACATAATTAGAGAGTTTGTAATTGATATCTTCATGTTATTAATAGTTGTTCTTTCTCTGCCAGTGAATATATATAAGTTGATGAAACATGTAAATACTTTTATATATATATATATATATATACACACACGTGTGTATGTTGTGATTGTCTTATTACAACCAAATCTACACAATTTGGACTGAGAGGTGTTATATACAATAACCTATTTGTTCTTTGATGGTATATTATTTATTTCAAATTACACTTGTTTGTAATTTTAAGTCGAAATTGTTAATTTCAATTCGAATACTCTTTTCGTTACACTAAAAACTACACACTTATTATTTAGATGGGAATCAAGGAAAATGTTAGTAAAATATGTGTTTTAAGTATAAAAAACGAGGTATGAGGAAGAAAGTGAAATAGAAAATAGTGATTGAATTGTTGTTTTCAGTATAATATATGAGTTTCATTAATATAAAAGTAATAAAATATTTACGTTTTAAAAAATATATAATAGTTTGTTGAGGGATGCATTAAACGAATGTGTGTAGTTAATACTGAGATGAAGAGAGTATATATATTATTAAAATACAAATTTCAAAAATATAATTTTCATCACCAATTTTTTACTTAATTCGTCCATGAAAGATTGTTTTATTTGTCATTTTGATTTATCCCAAAAAGTATGTCTCATTTCTAAACTTAGGTATGAATGTTAGTGCAAATCTACTAAGGTATAAAAAAGTGAAGCTCTTCCTTAATAATTGCAAAATGTACAACAGGACAATCTTTTAGGGACGGAGGGAGTATTTAAAGAGTATACTCCCTCCGTCCCAGCCTAGTGTGAACCAAAATGTTGAGCACATCGATTAAGGAAAAGTAAGAGAGAGAAAAAGTGGAGAGAGAATGTTGTGAGTGTAAAAGTAAAATATGAGAGAGAATGAGTGAAAGGAATAGTTAGGAGAGAGAATGTTGTGAGTGTAAAAGTAAAATAGGAGAGAGAATGAGTGGGGTAAATAGTGAAGATTCCCTTCCATTTTGGACAGTTCACACTCAGCTGAAACGGATAATTTAATCGAGTAATCTAATCAAATATCAGAACTTGTTGAGTTTTGGATCGGAGCAGTAGTTGTGCCCATGTGGACCGTCTCAATTGTGACATGTGTACTTCTTTTTCAATTTAGACTACTATTTGATTGAGTTTTAATCTCATTTATACTTAAAATATTAAAAGCTCGTGTTCAAAGACATGTGTTTTATTTTATTTTAATTTTTTTTTTAAATTAATTAATTATTTTTTAATTTAAAAAAAAAAATTTAAGGACAAAATGGGAAAGAGACAATTTAGAGAGGGCAAAATGGGAAATTTGATACATGACATTGTTCATAGTACTGTAACAAGCACCGTTCTCATTTATACTATAGATATTCCTTTATTAAAAAATAAATGGTCAAAAATATTTCGTTATAATAAAGAGCAAATTAATGTTATTATATTATACTCCTACCTTCCTAAATTTGATTGTCTATTTTCGTAAAAAAGTTATCCCAAAATGAATCACTTTGCTTAAATAATTTTGTGTTATAATTTTATATATTTGAAAAATTAAAATTGAAATAAATAGTATAGACTCCTTTATACTCCCTCCGTCCCACGTCATTGTGGACCATTTTTTCGGGCACGATAATTAAGAAATATTATTAAGATAATAAAAATGTGTGGTAGGAAATGAAGAGAGAGAATGAGTGGAGTTGGTTGAATAAATTGTATGGTAGGAAATGAAGAGAGAGAATGAGTGGGTGGAATAGGGTGAATATAAAATAATAAATTTATTTTCATTTTGGACAGTTTGCATTCACGTGAAACGGACCAAAATAAAAATAAGTTTATATTCACGTGGAACGGAGGGAGTATAAATTATACATTCATTTCAGAAGATATAAATTAGGGTTAATCCTACTGATTTTTTTTGAAGTTTGAACAAATCCGACTGATCTCCTAATAAATACTTCATCTTTTTTTGTTTGAAAGGGCACAAATTTTTCTTTTGGGCATCCCATTTGAAAGGGCATAATCCAAAAATGAAAAGTTTTTTATTACTTCTTTATTTGTGGGACCTACTTGTCATACTCTCACAATAAATATTCACTAACTATTTCCTACCCCACTTTTTCTTTCCTACATTACCTTTCACTTACAACATTTATTTCACTATACTCCCTCCATCCCAGTCGAGTGTACACTTATTTTTCTTTTGGTCTGTTCCAGTCGAGTGTGAACTGCCCAAAATGGAAGGAAAACTTCACTATTTACCCCACTCATTCTCTCTCCTATTTTACTTTTATACTCACAACATTCTCTCTCCTAACTATTCTTTTCACTCATTCTCTCTCCTATTTTACTTTTACACTCACAACATTCTCTCTCCACTTTTTCTCTCTCTTACTTTTTTTTAATCGGTGTGTCCAACATTTTGGTTCACACTAGGCTGGGAAGAAGGGAGTATATTTTTTCTCTTTCCTACATTACTTTTCTTAATTTTCGTGCAAGACATAAATTGTCATTTCGAATGGGACGGAGGGAGTATGACATTTATTTATTTTATTTTATTTTGGAGATGAGTAAATTGGAGTTTGTAGCATTCGATAACTACTCACACCGTCATCCCATTTGACATTTTCCTAAATTTAGTTTGCTTCCACTCCCTTCTCATTTCTCCCTCTCTCGGTCAACAACAAAACCATCATCAAAAGTAACCCATTTACACCCTCCTCCTCCTCCGGCCACCGACCGTCGCCACCAATGGGCTTCCACCGTTTCTACGACACATGGTTCGACCAACTCCACCAGCTCTCCAAATCCCCAAAACCACCCACAACCCCCGACCACCACCACCACCTTGTCCAAAAACTCATGTCCCACTACTCCGAATACTACCGCGTGAAGTCACTCTACGTCTCTCAAGACGTCCTCTCCATCTTCTCCGCCCCTTGGTCCTCCTCCCTTGAACGCTCCCTTCACTGGATCGCCGGCTGGCGTCCGACCACCGCCTTTCACCTTGTTTATACTGAGTCTAGTATCCTGTTTGAGTCGCATATCATGGATATTCTCCAGGGACTCCGTACCGGTGATCTCGGAGACTTGTCGCCGGCGCAGTTCAGTCGAGTTAGCGAGCTTCAGTGTGAGACGGTTCAGGAAGAGAACTCCATTACTGACCAGCTGTCCGAGTGGCAGGCATGCACACATTACACCTAGCTTTTTTCTTTTCCCACTTTATTTGTAGTTTTTCTTTTCCTTAAGGTTATATTTGTAATTACACTCCAACTGAAATCGGACTTTACCAATTACTCAAATGGATAAGTGATTCATAATGATATACTCCCTCCGTCCCGGCCGAATTAGGATTTATTTCCATTTTTTGGGCGTCCCACCCGATTTAGGACGGCCCAAAATGGAAATCTATATTATTTTAATACTCACAACACCATTATAATTTACTATTCCCTCCACTCATTCTCTCTCCTATTTTTAAATTACACTCATAACATTTACCTTTTTCTTAATCCCCGTGCCGGCCCAAAAAATCCTAAATCGGCCGGGACGGAGGGAGTATTATTATTTTTATTTTTATTTACAAAATGCACTCCAAGGTAGAAAAGATAATCTCACCTTCTTCCTTTTTTTATAATTTGGTTTTTTTTATAATTTGGTTGAACTATGATCAATAAGTTTTGGTCATTTAATTATGATAATTAAAGTTCAAAAATTATTATTATTAGTATTTTTAATGTTATATCAAAACAAGTTTTAAATTTGATTGAGATAGATTATTTTGCATAAATTTTTCAAAGTTAATTTACTAACATACTGAAAAAAAAAAGTGTAATTATCTTATCTGGGCGGAGGGAGTTTTATGCATTACTTTGTACTAACTGTCTGTCTCAGATTACTGATGTTTTTAGTTTGACTTTATAAGGTTATTAAAAAAAATGTATTAAAAAAATGTCGGGAGTATGAAAAGTAAATTAGTTGGGAGAAAGTTGGTAGAGAATAGTAAGTGGGTTGTTATTGAGACTATAATAAGTGGGTCTTATTGTCATTTTAGGAATAAAGTTAATCTAAAAAACTTATAATAACCTTAAATTGGATAGACTAAAAACGAAAATGAAAGTAAGAATCTTATACCGGGACGGAGAGAGTACATAGTTTTGTGTATCTCATGATCTAAAAAGGAAAGAACTTTAAATCGAGACAGAGGGAGTGCATATTTTTGTGTATCTTGATCAATAATAATTTTAGAAATTTAAAAAAAATATCGTTAGATGTGAATTATTCTTTTTCATGCTCCTCCCAATTTAGACTTTCATTATTATAATTGATTCAACCCGTTTTTTAATTAATATTTCACGCTTGAGTATTTTCTGAAATTTTTGATTTCTGAAATTTTTGAACACGTGAATTATCATACCTATAATGTATCTTCGTGGGATATTGTTTATATTCTTTAGATAAAAATATGTTTACTGAATATTGTGAACTAGATCAAATTATCTTACTTATAATAATCGGAGCCCTACTCTCCAATCTATTATCTAGATTACTAATCATCGTTATTTTTGTTCCTAGATGAGTGACCCAGTGGTAAAACCAAGTTCCACACTTTGTGAGGTCTAGTGTTCGATCCATCTTCTTCTTCCTGAGTTGAGATTGCCATCCCTATAGATTGTGAGATAACTAGATAGGATGGGAAGCCTAGCGCATGCGTGGGCTTAACCCAAATTAGATCGAATATACCGGAGGTTCAATCTTAAAATCAGTTAGTATTAGCAGTAGCTCCTCGGGTTCATATACTCATCTATTTTTATTATTTAGTTGATGTGAGATAGTGGTTTTAAACATAGGTTATGCTATAATTTTCTAAATCATTATCACTATTATCGCATCATGTTCCTTAGATGTAACATAAGGATTAGGAGTGTATGGGGCTAAATAGAACATGGAAAACTGAAAAGTGATTCTCTAGTGATAGAAATCTCTTAGATTTATTTATTTTCTTTAAATTTAATTTGTACTTGGGCGTGCAAGATAGCATTTTTCATCCTTCCGTTGTTCAAAATTTTAATTTTTCTTCTTTTTCTTTCCTTCGGTGTGGTTTGTTTTTTAATAGCAGGAAGGTGTGAGCGACATAATAGGGATATGTCCAGATATAGGTGGTAAAATTGAGCGGCTAGTAAAGATAGTTGAGAAGGCGGATGAACTAAGGCTACGAACCTTGAAGGCAGTTGTTGGCTTGTTGACTCCACAACAAGCCGTGGAGTTTTTACTTGCAGCAGCTCAATTGCAGTTTGGTATCCGTACTTGGGGCTCTGATCATGACCGAGATCGTGGGAATAATGCTAGCTGATTTTCACTACGTTTTGGGGTGGTTGTCCGGTAGGTTTTGCTATATTGGATGATAACTTTGGACCTTTCTATAGATAGTGTTACTTCTTTTAATTTTATCGTAATTACGCGGCTTGTTTTTTAAAGGGAAATTCTCACTAATGCAGTTTATTATTTTAACCTTTTACTCATTTTGTATCTTTGTTTTGCAGAATTTACTTCAGACAACTAGGGTACGAAATATGGCCCTAATTTTTTCCTCAAGAGGAAAATCATCATAAGCATACAGATGTTTTGCATGTATCCATGTATCGTATAAACATTGAAAAAATTTGTCTTCACTTTTTAAACTCAAAAGAGTCACTTCTGCCTTTGGTTTAGTTTGGTTTGATTCTTGAATACAGGCGCACACATTGTTGTTGGATTCTATGAGGTAGCATGATGCTACCTCATAAAAGTTAGAATGTTTGCTGGATTTTATGAAAGTGGCATGATATTGCCTCATCAAAGTCAGAATTTTTATTCTCTAAATTAGAGTTTAATTTAGGATATAATTGTATCCCATTTATGTTGGGATATTTTTCCTTAATCGTTTATCTTTTTCCTTAGTTGTTTGGTCTTTCTCAAAATTTCTTGTATCTATATAAACTCTTTACTCATATATGGGGATTTGGCCTACTGGCTTGGCTTGAGCTCATGGCTTCCAAGTGTGTATGTGTGAGTAGTGAAAAAAAAAAAAAAGTTAAAAAAAAAAAAGATGAATGAAATTCTAAATTAAGTTCTTTCATGGTAATAGACTTCCATCACAAGTCTAATCTATGGACTGTGGCACCGCCAATCCTTCGGTGGTAATACCGAACTCACAACCCCTACAAAAATCGAATACAATTCTTCGTTTTATCTTGGTACTCAAGACAGGTCAGGTGATTTTATTACTCCTCGCTTCCGTGGTGATAATTATGACGATTGAGCCGGCGATATACATACCGCCCTTGAAGCTTGTCGAAAATTCGTTTTTTTATGGCTCCATCCCACGAGTCGTTCCTCCTTGCATCGAATCTGACTGGAATACCATGCTTGCTTCATGGATTATGTATATCATTGTTCCCGAAGTCGAGCACTTTCTCCAAATATAGAGATGCTATATGTTTGTGGGATTCCTTGAAGTCTCACTGTGCTTTGGATGGACCTCGTATTCAACAATTGAAGATATCTATTGCTCCTTGTGAGCAAACAAAAACCATGCATATGGCTACATACTTTGGTAAGTTAACCGGTTTGTGGGAAGAACTGCATAATTATAAAACCTTTGATTGAATGCACTTGCTGCGACAACTGCACGACTGGACAAATAAACGAGGAACGTAGAGCCATCGGCAAGCTTCATGAATTCCTAAGGGTGTGAATTTCGATTACTAGGTTACTCTTTGTACCTATCTCTTGTCTCAGGATTCATTGCCCACCCTCGATCGTGCTTATCAATTAGTGGCCCAAGATGAACAGGTTCGCCTTTGCTAAACCTATTCTTGATGAAGCTCCTGATGTGGTTAGTTTTGCTCTTAAAACAAAACAGGCGGTAACCATGGCCGTGACAAGCCTGACAGATCTCACCTTACGTGTTCTCATTGTTAGAAAAGCGGTCACGACGTTACTACTTGTTTCGAATTGGTTGTGAAAGAGTATGAAAATACTCTTTGTTATTTCCTAATATCTTTGTGATTCTGATTTTGATATGTATATATATTTAGTACATAAATAGAGTAGGATTAATTGTAGATATGTTTGACTAATAAATTAACCATTTATTGTTTAGTTAGTGTTTGTTTTATTTTAGGTAAACATCTCAAGGAAGGAATCTTTTGGAGATAATGAAAGGCGTCTAGCATTTCGGATTGCATGGAGTAATTGACTCCTTGCCAATCAAGGAGTCAACCGTGTATAAAAAGAAGATGGCGCCCACTTCATTCTTTACGGATTCTGAGAGAAGTTTAAACCGGCATTTTGAGTGAATCTTCCTTGAGAGTTTTAGTAGTTATATCTTGAGAAACAAAGTCTGTTTTCTCAAGATTGTTTCATGTTTCGTAAGTTCATAGTGTTGAACTTTGTTTGATCGTTACCTATTTAGTTCTTTTCATTGTAACCGTTTGTTATACAACCTATGTTCTAAACGAAGTTGTAGTTTTATGAAAAGTTTTCAGCAAGAAGTTTCTTGCTGAAATTTTAATTCCGATGCATTTTATATTCTGTTATTTACTTCAGCTTTTCTGGAAATAAGTTGTTAAGTTAGTTGTGTTGACACTTGTGTGCACAACTGTACACACAAGTCTGTCCACAACTGTGAACAGTCCTAGCTACAAGGCTTTCAGGTTGGTATCCAAAATAGTGGGGGAAAGTAACAAATCTTCACGTAGTGGCGGTCGCCCATAGTTTGCCTGTGGTAAGGGATCTACTCGCAGCAATTCAGCTGGTACAGCTGTAGCAGACTGTGGTCATGTTCATGTTGGTGTCGCTATCGTTGGAGCAACCTCATCCACCTCCTCTACTTTGTTTACAGACGAACAATGGAATGCCTTGGTAGGCCTTGTTGGTAATACTCGTATTCCGGATGATCGCCTTTATAGACGAGCAATGGAAGGCCTTGGTAGGCCTCATTGGTAATACTCATATTCCGGATGATCGCCTCTATGAGTTTGACACATCTTCGTGGGTCATTGATACAGGGGCTTCAAATCATGTAACTGGAGATGCTACATGTCTCTTTGATTCTCGAGTCATACAGTTAAGTCGGATTTTCTAATGGTGCTTCTGTTTTTGCCCATAAAGAGGGCTCTGTTCGATAGACGGACAACATCATTCTCCATCGTGTTCTTTATATCCCGAATTTAAGTTGCAATTTTCTCTCTATTTCAAAACTCTCTGATGATATTCACTGTCTTGTCCAATTTAATTCTTATATATATGATATATAGGACCAGTCGTTGAACCTAATTGGAATGAGTTTTAGGCGGGATGGACTCTACTACTTTGGCGGAGCAACTTCAGTACAACATGTCTCAGTTAATAGAGCATCTTCTTCACTTGAGTTGTGGCATAACCGAATGGGGCATCTTTCCGAAAGAGTTGTAAAGCTTCTTCCATCACTTTGTCATAAGTTTGGCAGTCTGAATAAATCGTGTAATGTGTGTTTTCATGCTAAACATTCTAGAGATAGTTTTCCTATTAGTAAGTATAAGTCCACTAGAATTTTTTGATAAGGTACATTGTGATTTATGGGTTGCTTACACGCATGTTTCCTCCAATGGTGCCCGTTATTTTTTTAACTTTGGTGATGATTATTCTCGTGCTATTTGATTTTATTTATCAGTTGATAAAACATAAGTTTTCCTTATATTTAAAGCTTTTATTGCAATTGTGGAATGACAGTTTTCTCAACAAATCGAAATTGTCCAATGTGACAATGATACTGAGTTTTAACTGCATTCTTGACTATTTTCTCTCTTCTGGTATTTTGTTTGAAACTTCTTGTGTTGGCACTCCTCATCAAAACATGAGGGTTAAACGGAAACATCGCCATATCTTGAATGATGCTAGGGATTTACGGTGTCAAGCTCATCTCCTAATTTATTTTTGGGGAGAAACGGTTCTCATTGCTGCTCATTGATTGATAGAACTCCTTTTTCCTTGTTGGGCAACAAAACTCCCTATGAGGTTCTATTTGGGAAATTGCTCTTATATGATCCACTTCGGGTTTTTGGTTTTATGTGTTATGCTCATAATCAAAAAGTCAAAAGTGACAAATTTCCCAATTACGTCGAAGTGTGTTTTCATGGGATACCTTTGTAAAAAGGATGGAAATTGTTTGATTTTGAGACAAAAAAATTTTGTCTCCCGGGATGTGAAAAATTTTGAGACTATTTTCCCTTATGGTGATCCTGACACAGTTCACCATGTCTCGGATTCTATTGATGTTCTTAACAATGAAGTTGTTTTTGATTTTGTTGATTCTTCGGACACAGCCAGTATTTCCTCTTTTCCATTAGCAGTTTCACGTGATGTTGTGGCAGAAGAGCCTACTGATGTAGTTGCTAATGTAGTCACATCTGGTCCTTCTCCAGCTCCTTCTACATCAGTTTCTGCCCCATCTAATGCGTCTTGAGTCAGTTACCCTAGGGAAGGGCACGCATGAGAAAATTCCCTCGGTTCTTCTTCGTGATTATGTTGCTCATACAGTTTCTTCCTCGAGTCCATCCCTTGTCTTCACTCTTCCAATATGTTCCTCAGGTACTCCCTATCTTATAAATCATTATATAAATTGTGACATTTTTTTGTGAAATATCATAACTTCCTTGCAACCATTAGTTTGGTTAAAGAGTCAAGGTCTTTTAGGGAGGCCATGGCCAATGACGGGTGAAAGAAATATGTGCAGGAAGAAATTAAGGATAATGGCACGTGGACTATGGTACCTTTGCCTCCTGGCAAGCATGCTCTGGGTAGCTAATGGGTTTATAAGGATAAGTATAATTCTAATGGTTTTCTTGAACGTCTCAAATCCAGATTGGTAAAATTCATATGAATGTGCTTGTGTATGTTGACGATCTTATTATTGCTGGGAATGATTCTGCTGCTTTATCGTCCTTCGAAATATTTATGTGACTGTTTCAAAATGGAAGATCTTAGCTCTCTAAAGTACTTGGAATTAAATTTGCGCGCAACTCTTTTGGGTTGTTCTTATGTCAACATACGTACACGTTAGATGTTATTTCTGAGGTCAGAGCGCAAAGCCCTCTAATTTTTCTACTAAACCAAACCACAAGCTCGGTCTCACTACTTGTACTCCTTTAGAAAATATGGAACGCTATAGGTGCCTTGTTGGTCGTCTTATTTACTTGGCAGTGGAGATGGCCAAAAAGGACCCAAATCCGTGGGAGGTCTGCGTTGCCCTTGGCCCATTTGGCCCGGGCCCGTTCAGCATGTGGCCCGTAATCCGTCCAGCCCGTTTTTCATACGGGACGGGCTTGGATCAAAGAAATCCGCACGAACCGGGATTTGGCCCGCGGATCAGAAGATCCGTTTGGTCCATGGCCCATTTGGCCCGTTAGCAAAGAGGTACGCACGGACCTATTTGTAAATGTCTAAAATGTCCTCAAATATATCCGTTTATAAATCCGTTTGAGGGGTATTTTGGTCAAATTTACACAACGGTTATTTATCAGAGAGGTCCGTGCGGACCTGTTTGTGAATTTATAATCAGTATAAATTGAAGAGGAAGTCTTACCATTTTTCTCACAAAACAAATTCAATCAATCATATAGAATTCTCTCAAACCAAATCATCAAAATATTTCCAAGATCAAAGTTTGTGATTACTGTTTTGGTCGAATTTAAGCAATTCAACTTCAAAGAGATAAATTGGGCACAATGGAATATGATAAAGTAAATTCAAGATGTAATGACAAGAGATTTAACGAGGAAAGCCCTTGAACAACTTGTTCGCCGGCATAAAACCTCGGAACAACGGAATATTATTAGTTCGGTGATGATAGAGAGAAAGTGTGAGTACAGAGAGTATTGCTAACTGAGTATCCGTGTGTGTGTGTATACATGTGTTTTCTATTTAAATACAAATGAAGATAACGGTAGCAACCAAGCAAATGTCATCCTTCATATTGCGCCTAGAATCTCGCCAAAAGGTTGATGATGATAGAAAATATCCGTTGCCAGGTAAAGGTTGTTGTAGACTCCATTTGACTTGGTCTATAACGTTAGTGAAGCTTTCGGAAACGGTTCCTATAATGTCGCCTTGCAATAATTTCGGACAATGTGCATAGTCCATCAAGTTGTTCTGCCAAGTTGTTATCACAAGATGAGACATTTAGGATGTAACTGTGAGTACCCCGATCCGAACTCGTGTTTTTGGGTATGCTTTCCTTGAGTTGCATTTAGTTTTGGGCTTGTCTAAAATTATTTATTTATTTGCATTATTTTTGGGCTTACCCAATTAGCCATTTACATTAGTCTTGGGCCTGTCTCCCTTCGGCCCACTCTGCCCTAAAGAAGACCAGTGTCGTACGACATCCCAAGGAATTATCAGTCAGCATTAAATAAGGATTTTATCCTCATTTTGAACAACAAAAAAGGAGGAACGCTCATTCTCTCTCTCTCACTAGACGCTGCCAAGCTCTCTCTCTCTCTAAACGAAAATGGCGACCTAGCCTCTCTCTCTCTCCAACCCAAAATCATCCCTTCCATCTAACCCAAAACCCATTCGCCGGCGACCTTCCTCACCGGAAACCTAACCCAAATTCCTCCCCAATCGCTCCTCAATCTTCCTCACCGTTTTCTCTCTCTAAACGCAAAGAGCCCTTCCCAGTTCTCTCTCTAAATCGCCAATGGCGATCCTCACCTAGCTCGGCCTAAATCATCTTCCTCACCCAAACCTCTCTCGGATATCAATTCGACACCCACCATTTACAAACGGACGCAAAGCCTCCTCACCCATCTCTATCCGGCTCTACCCAAAGCGGCGCCCTCTCCCCCGTTCTAAACACGTTCATCGGTGACCTCTTTCACCGTTCTCCCCCTCTACTCCGGCTGAACGGAAGCCTAATCCAACCCTCACTCAATCGCTTCTCCTTCCAGTCCTTAAACCGTTCACCACCATCGGACCCATTTTCTCTTTAAAAAAAAAAGGTTTTCAATGTTTTCCTTTAAAACGGCGTGGCGACTCCTAAAATATTTTATTTTATTTTTTCGGCGAGCGTTCATTCAGTAACATGTTGCTGTAGATTTTTCTACCTCGAACAATTACATCGTAAGAGTTTAAGGTAATCTTATTGTTTTAAGTATTTAATTATTTACTCGCTAGTTAAATATCGTGCTAAGTAGTTAATTTTTTTTAATCTTCATAAATTTCAAAAATTCCAAAAAAAAATTACTTTGATTTCGAAAATTACAAAGAAATTATAATTGATTACTTTTATTGTTAGTAAATTATTGCCAAAATTATTTAATCCTTATAAATTTTCAAAATTTCAAAATATTTTTTTTAAGTGTTGCATTTTTAATTTTAATTGCTAGGTAATTTATATTTCTAGTTATCACGGATGATCTAGTTAATGATATATTTGCATATAAAATTTTGAAGAGAGCCGTCGAATATAGGGTAGTCCTCACGGAATACTTTTCTAGTCATCAAATGGACTACAAAATTAGTGAGTATGATTGGTCGATAGCTACCGAGCTATTAGATTTACTTAAACCTTGGTGGAGGGCAACCAAGATTTTCTCGGGAAGTTATTATCCCACCTCCCATCTTTTGTGCCGTGAAATTAATGTCATAAGTGAAGTTATTAGGCAATTAGATCACATGCCTTGTTTGGACATGATGTTATGCAAATGGAAAGTAAATTCACAAAATATTATGAACATTTTCCCGTAGTTTCCCAATTAGCGACCATAATGAACCCTAGGATTAAGTTCTCATTAGGTGGCTTGTTTGAAGAATTTTATGAGAACACGAGGCCCGACCTTGACCCAGATGTCGTAAACACTTTGTACAAGAGCAAACTTAGAAAAATTCACACAATCCTATATCGTTTGTTCGACCACTATTGTAGAATGCTAAAGGGATCAAACACAACATCCGAAAGAAAAGGGAGTGGAGCATCAAAATTGCTAAAAAAAAAAAAGGATGGAGTTTCATGACAAAAGAAAAACTTCATCCTCATCTAGTTGTGGTTCTCAAAGTGGTGTAGATGAATTACACGAATACCTTGAAAGCCCATATTACCCCTTAGATGGTGAAAATTTTGAAAAATTGAGTGTCCTACAATAGTGGAAATCGCATGCTAATATTTATTCTATTCTTTCGGTGATGGCACGTGATCTACTTACCCCTCCGGTGTCCACGATAGTATCGGAGGCTGCTTTTAGTGCTGCAGGAAGAGTGGTGACGTCAAAGTGAAACCAAATTAGACCCGCTCTTATCGAGAGATTGATTTGTCTTGCGGATTGGGATGATGCAGATTTGAGAAAACAAGGCACATTCCAGAATCTTGAAGACGATGATTATGAAAGCGGCGAAGAAGACAATCTCAACGAGAAGTTTTTGCGAGAAGGATTATAGAAGAAGAAGAAGAAGAAGAATTGAACAAATTCAAAGACTTTGAAGCAATAACAATATTGAAGACCTAAAGCTTTTTGAAGACTTTGAAGATTTGAAGACCATAATTAGTTTGAAGATTTGAAGACTCATTTATTTTCAAGACTTTGTTAAATTTGAAGACCATAATTACTTTGAAGATTTGAAGACTTTTTATTTTAAGACTATGTAATTTTAAATTGTATCATTTGAAGACAATGAAAATTTCTTCTAAATAATTATGAAATAAATATTCATAGAGTTTCTATTATTAAATCGATTACATTATTACCTCATTTTCTTCTATATACTTTCAATCGTCTAGTTTTTTTCTATCTTTTTTTATATACCTTTTTGTAAAAAAATCACTAATAAACAAAGTCTAAAATATTATTTTCTAGTCAATAAAAAATTAAAATAAAATAAAAAATAAATATAGGATAGTCCGTCCATCTTTTCTTCTATATACTTTCATTTGTTTAGTTTTTTTCTATCTTTTTTTATATACCTTTTTGTAAAACAAATCGCTAATAAGAAAAGTCTAAAATATTATTTCCTAGTCAATAAAAAATTAAAATAAAATAAAAAATAAATATATGATAGTCCGTCCCTCTTTTCTTCTATATAGTTTCATTTGTTTAGGTTTTTTATATATATTTTTATATGCATTTTTGTAAAAAAAACACTAATAAACAAAGTCTAAAATATTATTTCCTAGTCAATAAAAAATTAAAATAAAATAAAAAATAAATACAGGGTAGTCCATCCCTCTTTTCTTTTATATACTTTCATTTGTTTAGTTTTTTTCTATCTTTTTATATATATTTTGTAAAAAAAAAATCACTGATAAACAATGTCTAAAATATTATTTCCTAGTCAATAAAAAATTAAAATAAAATAAAAAATAAATATAGGGCAGTACGTCCCCTCTTTTCTTCTATATACTTTCATTTGTTTAGTTTTTTTCTATCTTTTTTTATATACATTTTTGTAAAAAAAAATCACTAATAAAAAAAGTCTAAAATATTATTTTTTTAGTCAATAAAAAATTAAATAAAAATAAAGGGTAGTTCGTCTCTCTTTTTTCTTTTATATACTTTCATTTGTTTAGTTATTTTCTATCTTTTTTAATATTTAAAACAAATAATTTTCTTATGTATAATAGATTTTATATTTTAAAAATATCTTATTAAATACTAAATTACTTTTTATTTTTTTCATATTTTATTTGATTTTTTTATTTTTTTTAAATAAAATTGGAAAACCCGTTTGGCCCTTGGATCTTCAGATCGGGGCCAAACGGGCGGGCTTGGGCATGGAAAATGGGTCGGGCCGGGCCGGATTTAGGCCCGTTTGGCCACACGGATTGACGGGCTTGGATCTGTCCCGCCTGCGGACAGGTCCGTTTGGACTGGCCCGGGACGGGCTGGCCCGTTTGGCCATCTCCACTTGGCAGTCACTCAGCCAGATTTAGCATACTTTGTTCATATTTTGTCCAACTTCATGCAGGAACCTCGTTGCGAACATTGGGATGAGGCTTTTTGATTTGTTCGCTATCTCAAAGGCACCCATGGTCAGGGCAATCTACTTCGGAGACTCAGACAGACTGGACTATTTGTCTTGTCACCCGTGTTTGCTTGTGTTTCTTGGTCTTTCTCCCATTTCATGGAAGACGAAGAAACAAACCACTGTGTCCCGTTCTTCTGCCGAAGTTGAATACCACTTTATGGTGTCTTTTACGTGTGAACTGAATTGGTTGACGGCTAGGGTGTCCACCATCCTAAGGCGATTAATAATTTTTGTGTTAGCCAGTAGGCTTTACATATTGCCAAGAATCCCGTATTTCATGAACGGACAAAGCATATTGAGGTGGATTGACACTTTGTTCGTAATGCTATTTCAGACGGTCTCATTCTTTTGTCTTATGTTCCTACCTAATCAAAGTTGGCAGACATTTTCACAAAGCTCTAGTAAGCAACAATTCTATATTTTCCTTAGCAAGTCAGGCATTCTTAATCTCCATGCTCCAATCAGGCCCGGTTATGGGCATGTGCAAGAAGGCCCATAGCACAGGGCCCCAAAATTCTGAAGGGCCTCCAATTTTCCCCATTTATAAAGTCCTAGCCCAAATCTCCTATGTTTTCCATGCCGGCAAATAGAGTCAGCAATCAAAAAAAAATGAAGCAGCATGCTCGAAATTCACGCAGAAAATTGATCGACGCAACTCAAAAATCACGGAGTTGATTAGAGAGAGAGAGAGAGCGATGATCGATTCCTAAGAATTGAACTCAAAAATCTCGGACACTTGATTGAAGAGGAAGGTCGTCGATTGTAATTCACTAGCAACAAACAACAGCTGTTAGTGTGCTCTGTGTGCGGCATTTTCTTAGGCAAAAATCCTTGTTGAGTACTTGCTCTATCTTCACCTACCTGTAATTGCAAAAGTGTTGAGCAATTGAGGTCGAAACTTTTAGCTCTGATTTGGGTTTGCCATGGAGGATAGGAAGAGCTTGTCTTTGAAACCCTTTTGGCTGCTCAACGATCTCTTGCTTGCCTCCTTATGCACATATGTATGTTACCGGATGCTTGAATCTTGGTTTCTTAGCAATATCTAAAAACCTAACTTGGTAATTCTTGCTTGTTTTGGAATTTTCTATGTTGCAGTGCAGTAGTTTTCGAGGATTTTGGATTAGTAAAAAAGATTTGTTTTTGAATAAAAAGTCAACTTGTATGTATTTGATTGACCTGTTTTAGTTTAGATCAGTTTTGTATTTGCTTACTGTGAAATTAATTGATTTGCTTGTTTCGAAAAAGGTATTCATCCTGTTTTTTTCAACGATTTAATTGATGATTACAAGATATTACTTTTTGTTTAGTAATATTTATGTTGAGTTGAAAAGTTTTGATAAATGTAATAAATTATTTTTGAATTTTAGTGCTTAATTATTTTTTTAAAAAAGATAATCGTTATATAAAAATAATATATAGTTTAAATATTTTGTGTATATTTTTTAAAATATTAAGGGTCTAATATTCGAGTTGGTCTTATAAAAAACTAGTTTTTTCTTAAGCTAAGGAAAAACGTGTTTTCCAAAAGCTGTTCAAAATAAACGGTGGCAATTTTGTAATTACTGGCAACCATGTTCAAAATAAACGGTGGAATTTTTGTAATTACTGGCAACATGATAAATGCCAGTGTTAATATTACAAATGACCAGTGATTTCATACTGGCATTTTATAAACATGAAACTGGCACTTTTTACACGGGCACTTTTATATACATGAACTGACACTCTTCACACGGGCACTTTTATATACATAGACTGGCATTTGAAAACACATTTACTGGCACTCAAAAATGCATATACTGGCACTCAAAAATACTGATAATTATTTTTGCTGATATTCAAAAAAACATGAACTGGCATTCAAAAATACATGGACTGGCATTCAAAATTACAAGAACTGGCATTCAAAAATACATTGACACTCAGTTACACACTTACTGGCACTCTATTATACACTAACGGGCACTCAATTATACACCAACGGGCACTTGATTATACACTAACGGGCACTTGATTATACACTAACGGGCACTCAATTATACACCAACGGGCACTTGATTATACACTAACGGGCACTCTATTATACACCAACTGGCACTCTATTTTACACCAACTGGCACTTGATTTTGATAGAAGAACTGGAGAACAGGAAGAAAATGTATCAGAAACAATTCCTCGAACACTTCGGGTGCAACTTCCGACCGAGCAAGAGATGGGTCGGTGTAGAAGAGATTGAATGCTTTTAAAAGGAAGCAAGAGGAGAAAGTGAGTCTCTGTTCCTGTGTCAATTTTTCTACACAGATATCATTGATGATTGATGGATGTTCAACTTTTTGCTTTTTTACTTTTTTCTTACTTCCACATCTCTGTTCTCTTACCAGGTAGAAGTAACGAAGGCCGCCATTAGAAAGATTCCAGAAAAAGTGATTTTATCTGAGGGTCGACGAATGGTAGAGGAGAAGGGGGTAATTGAGATAGAGAGAGGTCGCCGGTGAAGATTTGGGTGTGAGGGAGAAGGTTGACAACGTGTTTGGCCGGAGAAGATGGCCGGAGAGATGGTTGGAGGTGAAGAAGAAGATTGGTGAAGAAGATCGTTGTTTGCGTATAGAGAGAGGAGAGAGAGAGAGGCTGAGGAATGTGTGTGCGTTTATGTGTGAAAACACGTTTTTTGTTAAGCTTAACAAAAAACGCGTTTTTTGTAAGTTTTTGGCCTAATATTCACACATATGGCCCAATATTTATATTTAGCACAGGGCTCCTATAATCATTAAGACGAATCTGGATCCAACTTGAAGGAGGGTGTGAACACAGACGCACAAATTGTTGAGGGGGGGTGTGAACACAGACGCACAAATTGTTGTTGAATTCTATGAAGTAGCGTGACGCTACCTTGTGAAAGTCAGAATGTTTGCTGAACTAGAATGTTTGCTGAACTTTATGAGGTGACATGATATTACCTCTTTAAAGATATACTCTCTCCGTCCCATTATAAGCCACAAACTTTTCTTTTTGGGCGTTCCATTACAAACCACAAACTTCCTAAAATGGAAAGGAATCTTTACTATTCCCTCCACTCATTCTCTCTCCTACATTATTTTAATACTCACAACACCATTATAATTCACTATTGCCTCCACTCATTCTCTCTCCTATTTTACTTTTACACTCACAATATTTATATCATTATTTTTTTCCTTATTCTACGCATCTACAGTAATTTTCCTCCTTGTAATGAGACGGAGGGAGTAATATTTATTATCCAGATTTAGAGTTTATTTTAGGATAGAATTGTATCTTATTTATGTGAGAATCTTTTTTTTAAGTCGTTTATCTCCTTCCTTAGTTGTTTGATATTTCAACTCTTATTATCTATATAAACTCTTTAAGCGTATTAATAAAATCAAAACAAATGAAACCTTAGATTATGATGAGCTCGTACCTACCTGATGGATCGGGCCCACGTTCGGTCTGGTCCCAAGAACTGGTGACGTGGCATTTCCTAGACCGCTAGAGTGAAGACTGCGGACAAATAGACCCCTGAGGTCAAGATCGCGTTCCTCCCCGCATCATCCTTCTCAAGATCGGAGGGATCCTGACCGCTGGATTGGTGCCCGCAGGAGGTATGACCGCTTCATCCGTGCCCGCGTCAAATACCTTTGACCGCACCCAAGATGTTGACCGCGGGCTCATACCTGCCTCCCGGTTATCTCACTTGAATCCCGGTTAGTGTCAAGCCTTACTGAGCAAGTTAGCTTACTGGCTCTGACAGGCAAGTTGTCGGCTCCCCCATCACGCATTCAATGCAGCTCAAACAGGCGCCTACTATTTCATTTAATGCGCCAAGCCATATACACAGCTCATGTCCCTTTCAGCCATGTCCCCCTTTACAGTCAATGTTCCCTCCCTGACAGGGCCAATTAGCTGCGGACACGTGTAGGCGGTCAAATACCAAAGTACCCTCTAGGGCTGATCTCATTGCTTATATCAACAAGCACCTCTCCATTGCCTATAAATAGAAGACCTTTGTCCCCTTGGGCAAGGTAAGTTCCAAATATATTGAGTAAGCCATATTATTCTCAAACCCTAAACACTTACACACACTCAAGGTATTCAAAGCCTTCTTTACTCATTATTCTTACTCTCACACCCGAGGGCCTGAGTTGGTTAACATCCAACTTTGACCTTAACGGTGCTTCATTTGTGTTGTGTTCTAGGTACATCAAACCACCAAATATATCCAGCCAGATATCCTTGAACCGCTTCTAACCCTGAAAAGCTTGGCGTCATCAGTGGTTCCATTGCCGGGAACCGTCATTTGTTTCTCGTTAAATTTCTTTGTTTTCAGACACCTCTCGTGTTCTAAACAACTGACTATCAAAAGGCTTTTCTTTTCAGTCATTTTCTTCTTTTCAAAGCATGTCTAAAACTTTGCAAAATACTGATCACTTAACCATTGAGCCAAATAACCAGGCCTCACCTTTCAATCTCAATAAGAAAAACCCCACCAACTCTGTTTTTAACCGAATGGGGGATCGTTCTCAGCCACAAAAAAGCCTCTCCCCTGTTCAAAGGGTCTTACATAGGTTGACGGATGAAGCCAGAGCTGAAAAAGCCCAAGCTCTCCTCAACAATAGCCCAAAAACTCCCCAGGCTCCTATCAAAAACACCACCTTAAACACTCCACTCTCCCCGGAGCAAATTCTGAAGAGGCAGGAGATCCTCGCCGCCAAATCCAAACTGGTCGCTGAGGCCATGGCCATCAACGACGCTCAAATGGAAATGTTTGAGATAGAGGCCAATGGCGGGCTACAGTTCCCCCAAGGGTCACAAAGGTTCTCCCAGCGAGCCCCCGCTCACTCGTTTGCTAGTCAAGCTAGGGGGAAAACCGGGTTGAACCAACCCTTGATCGCGGACAGCCGGCCAGACGCAGTGTGGTGCATGTGAAGGATAGCGAGGAGGTTGGAGAAGAAGCACAATCAAACCGCCGTGCGAAGTCCCAAGCCAGACCCTTGGCTCTGGCCAAGGAGAAGGCCGTGACTCCACGGGCCAAAAAACAGAAGGTGGATAATCAGAGCCCTGAATTTGTCAAATTCATGCAAGAGATGTGGGAGACCCACCAAAAGGCCGCCCAGAGGTGTGGCCGCACCATGGATGCCTTCATTGACAAAATTGCCCGGGCACCAATTCAGAGGGGCAAGCCCCCCCAGATGGATACATACGATGGCTCCAAGAATGCCAAGAGCCATATGGGACGATTCGAGGGACAAATGGCCCTGTTCTCGTCAGACGAATCGGTGATGTGTAAGGCCTTAGCTGCCACTTTCACGGGCAAGGCCCTATCTTGGATGTTAGCTCTCAAGCCCCGGTCCATCCAATCTTTCAGTCAGATTAGAAACCTCTTTCTCTGCCTTTGCTGGGGCCGGTGAGCCTGCTCGACCAAAGACAGATCTTGTCTGCGTCAAGCAGGCCCCAAACGAGGCCACAAAAGATTATATCTCCCGGTTCCGAAAAGTGAGCGAGGAGATCGTGGATTTGGAGGAAGGAGACATCAGACTCTGTTTTGAGGGTGGCCTCAGCTCCTCTTTCCTTAAAATGAATTTTGCCTCCAGCCGGCCGAAAATCGTGGAGGAGATGTATGAAAGGGCCTCTGCCATTGCATCCGCTGAAGAGCCCAATGTGCCCGCCCCCCGAGCTTCAGCAAAGGAAAGGATAAGCCAAGTTCAAGAGACTACCCCCGAGCCTGCCCGCACCAACAATCAGGGCAAAAACAGAGGTCGTGGGTCGGACAAGCTCTGAAAAGTTGTGGATGAAACGGTTTATACCCCCCTAACCGAGTCGCGGGCAGTGATCATGAGAGCCTCTGAATTTCCTCCTCCTCCCCCAATGATCCAGAAGCCAAATGAAAGGAGTAGGGCCAAGTTCTGCGAATATCACAATGACCACGGTCATGGCACTGAGGACTGCTTCCGTTAGAAATGTGTTTGAAATAGGCTTGACTTGGTCGTTGATCTTTGTGTGATGTTTATCTCCTGAAAAATAGGAACAGATGTACCTGCATATTCAAGTTGTCAATATAGGATGTTATGCTCAAGACGCTGAAGGCTTATGCTAGCCAAGATGACAGTGCAAACTTGAATAAAAATTCTACCCCAAACAATTTTGTATTAATATTATTCTGATATTTTTAAATGAACATGGTAATGAATACTCCCTTCGTTCCACTCCACTGTGGACCTACTTTTTGGGCACGAGGATTAAGGAAAAGTAGGAGAGAGAAATAGGTGGAGGAGGTGTTTGTGAGTATGAAAAATTAAATAGGAGAGAGAATAAGTGGGAGGAATAGTTAGGAGAGAAAATGCTGTGAGTGTAAAAGTAAAGTAGGAGAGAGAATGAGTGGGTGGAATAGTAAAGATTCTTTGTCATTTTGGGCAGTTCACACTAATGTGGGACGTTCCAAAAAGGAAATAAGTCCACACTGGAGTGGGATGGAGGGAGTATTAGTTTGGGGAGTGGTTTATATTGAGATTTTTATCGTGGTCTAAATTTTAGTCTGTACCGTTTAATCAAATTGTGGTTTAGATCGAATCAAATTAAATTATGACGATTTGTTTTACTTTAATTTGAAAGTTTTCATGATTTGCTTTAATTTAAATTTTTCTAAACCAATAACTAGTGATGCGGTCTATATTAATTTGAAAGTTTTCATGGTTTGTTGCTGCAAAAACCAGGCACGCCGACGAACTCATCCTCGCAAATGAGATTGTACCGACGAACTCATCCACGCGGATGACTTTGTACCTACAAAGTCATCCACACGGATAAGATTGTACCCCAATCAACTTATAAATTGAGCCTTTCTCCTTCATTTTCAACAGCAACAAACACCTTTTCCTACTGTTACTCTGCAGAAATCCCTCCTCAAAACAGCCTTAAACACTCATCCTACTCAAATCCAACACCAAAAACAACCTCAAATCCACTACCAAATCACTCCTAAGCCATTGAAATCCTCAAACCCTAAACACTAACCCAAGAATTAGGGTACAAACATTAGTAAAACCTCACTCTCCCTCCTTAAACCCTCCTCATTCATGCATACACTTCATGCTTAAATGATGTAGTCTTACTTACTTACTTGTTGCTCATATCCCCTCTTGTAAGTACCCAAATCCGGATCGCCAAAATCCGTTAGAAGTTAACTGGAATCCGTTAACTGGCCCGCTCCAGGTTAATCGGAACCCGTTACACTCCCTGTTCCCAAGCCAACGAGACGTCTCGGGACTGCCCCGTGCATCCCAACGTCGAAGCGTACTCAACACACGTCGTTGAACGTAAAAGTACAGCTTTCCCTGAAAAATGCACTTTTCGACACTTTTCGGGAGCGTTTCGAACATTTTTCGGACTGTTATTTTAAAAAGGGACAAAACCGGGGATAATGGCACGAACTTCCACGAACCTGGTGAGTCACAGGACACTTGGCACGCATGCCACAGCTCCCTCGTCAACATAAAACAAAAATCAGTGTGAAAAGACTAAAATACCCCTGGTATGCAGTCCAAGTCCGGACGGACTCTTTTGCAGACAATCCAGAATTGCCAGCAAGTCCCTCCAATTTCCAAAGTTTCACAAAACCCCCTGGAATTCAACCTCAGTCCGTCCGGACTATTTCTGAAATTTCACCTATAAATACAGATTGCTGTCAAACATTTTGACAACAACAAAAAAAAACACTCCCTTTCCCTCTCAAGCCACGACCCAACTGGTTTCACCCTCTCCTGAGTTCCCGTTTCGCCTCGATTCGCGTGAAAACTCCATATTTTGATCAAATACAACCCCACCGCCTCGAAACACCGTTCCAAACACTTTTTCGTATCCCGTATATGCCCCCCGAGCCAAAGGAGCCGACCTTAGCCATAGGTAGTGCTCTCTCTCCCTAAACTCTCGTTCCGTCTCAATTTACACACTAGTTGCTATAATCGTTTCGGACGACGTTGTTGAAATGTAGACGGCACCGTCTAACGGGGTCCGATACATTTTAGTCCTTGATCCTCTTCTCTTCCCGTAAGAGAAGTAATCTCGGGTTAAAACGGCCTTCCGGCCCCATTCCGTTACTTTTTTTGTCATTTACAAATTCTGGATCGTTTGATCCGTCGAACGTCATTTACTTTCTTGTCATTTACAAATTCCGGATCGTTTGATCCGTCGAACGCCCTTTACTTTTACGCAATTTTACAATTCCGAGTTGTTTGGCTCGTCGATCGTACTTTACAATTCCGGGTCGTTTGATTCCGTCGATACCGCACTTTACATACTGTCATTTACAAGTCCGAGCCGTTTGGATCGTGATAGTATTTACTTATCAAAAGTCCGAGTCGCAAAACGATTCGTTGATCGCATATCATTTAATGCCTTTTTTCCCATAAAATCGCTAACAATGTAATGCCCGGTTCAAAACCAGAGTTCGACATTCGAACTCTCTTTCAAAACGCGTGAAATGACGTTTGGCATCCAAATCATCATCTTCAAAATCCGACTTTGATATTCAAAATCATTTAATGCCTTTTTCCCGTAAAATCGCTAACAATGACACGCCCGGTTCAAAATCGGAGTTCGACATTCGAACTCTCTTTCAAAACGCGCGAAATGACGTTTGGCATCCAAATGATCATCTTCAAAATCCAACGTTTGACATTCAAACGCTCTTTTCTTAAAAGTCAACATTTGACACTTAAGATAAACAGTTAAAATCAGCATTCGCGCCACTTTTCCTAAAACTTCCAAAACCGACGTTTGTCATTTAAACGCTCGCATTTTCAAACAGAATCACATAATCAACATTTGAAATTGAAACCAAGATTAAGCTTGTCATTCAAGCCCCCATTTTCAAAATGCAAACACACACACACGCACACATTTTCGAGAAAGGGAGAAAGACTCGTCATACGAGGCGTTTCGGGTGATCTCAAAATACTCTTCCCGAAACGTAACGTGACCTCCGAACCTAACAATCTATGGTACTCAAAAAGCTTTTTACTCGTTTTTGCCACCAATAAAAATGACTCCCCGTTTTCAAAGCTTTTTCCTAAGTTTTTGCTGCCAATAAAAACGACACCATTTTCAACCAAAAGCCGTTTCTCAACGTTTGGGCTCAAAATACAAAAACCGCGTGGCGACTCCTCTCCTTCCCAAAAAGCGAGGTCTCAGACACCAACCCTCCGCGAAAGACAACCGCCTCTTCGCCGCGCGCGAAAAATTGGGTAATTTCACCTCCCGCTTTGTCCTAGGATCCAAGAGGATCTCTATGGAGTTCATCTCCATGGATGATTCTCTAGAAGGGTTCACATTTTTATTATGTATTTCCCTTGTCTCCTTTTTACATTAACTAGTCTTTACTTGCTTTCTTGACCTAAAACATGGTCACCTTGGAGTCAATCTCCATAGATGATCACTTCAAATGGTCTATAGTCTTTATTTTGTTGTAAATGTCTCCCCCTATAGTCTAAGATGTTCACCTTGGAACCATTTCCATGGATGAACATCCTTAAGACTTACATATCTAGGTCTTACAAAGATGTATGAGATACACTTGAGTATAGGTCTCAAGGATGGTCCTTCTTGTGACCACCATAGAGATCTTCCTCTAAAGTTGATACATCTTGACCTAATTTTCTTGTTAATTTACTTTTCATGTCAAAATCCCTCTTTTCCCTAGCAAATGAAATGCTTGCAAAGTCCTAATGTACCCCCGAGATGGCTTAATTAAGTGGATTCATCACTTATGACCACTAATCAAAGTCTAGGGAAAGAGAGGACAAGCATGGATGCCAAAATCCAAACATCCCTTTATTTTCTGTTTTTCCAGTTACAGTTTCCAGTTAAGTCCTGTAAATTCAGTTAAGTTTCTGGAAATTATAGTGACTGATTAAGAAACTGTAAAATATTGAGACTGCATGTTAGTCCACGCGGATAAAATTGTACTACAAAGTCATACACGCGGATGACATTGTCATCTGCAAACAAATTTCCAGATTCTGTTATTTTGCAGTTTAGTCACTATTTTTAAACTGTTTTCCAGTCCATTCCCTTGTATTTCTGTTATTTCCAGAAAACCCTTTTAATTCAAAAAATTTTTCAAAACAAACACACACACACACACACACACAGAGTTTCAAGTTTGGAAGACTCGTCATATGAGGCATTCCGGATGAACGCCAAACGTTCTTCCCGGAGTCTAACGTGAACTCATTTCTCTAATTTTGGGCATTTTTCAAAGTTTTGGCCCCTAAACTAAAATGGTGTGGCAACTCCGTTGATTTTTCAAAGTCCGATAAAGATTAATCCCATTTCAAAAAAATCTTTATTTTCACAAAACTTTTTCCCCAAAAGGTTCTGTCGGGCGCCAAAAGGAAAAATCGGGTACATCACATTGGCGACTCCGCTGGGGACGCAATAAGCTTTTTTTAAAAAAAAAAACTTGTTTTTCAAAAATAAAAAACCATGAAACTTTTCTTTAAAAAAAAAAAAAAAGCTTTCGTGGGTCAAACTTCCGACCAAACCCTTGAAAGTTTTGTGTTTTTTGTGTGTGTTTTTGTATGTGTATGTTTTGCCATGATGCGTTGTTATCGGTTTGACCGTCCCGTGAAAAGATAAATTTTGACTGTTGGATCAATGCCTTTAACTGTTCGAATTTTATGTGCTTATGTGCTTACGTGCCTTCAAAATGTTTTCAAAAAAAAATAATAATAAATAAATTCTTTTCAAAAATCTTTTGCATGCATCATGCCTTTAAGACACATTTGAAAATTTCTGTTTTTACTCAAAAAAGAATTTAGACTGTCGTACACTACGCGCACGTTGACCGTACACAGCACACTACGTCCTTAACCCGGGAAATCTCAGTAGCAGCCCGGGAGGCCTTACTACGCCTCTCGGTGCGAGCACGGGATGACCCAAACAGCGCTTGGTTTACCCTCGTGTCTACTCTGCACTTGTCCGTGACACACATTTTGTCTGAGACTTGGTTGGTTTTTGGTCTGGTCCGTGTCAGACCGTGTCGGTGTATACCTCTTGTCGGTCAAACCCTAGTCAATGTACCATGTCAAGATCCTCCGTGGACCTAAATCAGTCAAGGTCATGCCGGTTTTCCATCATGAACTTTAACCCGATCTTGACCAGGGCTCGTACTTTGACTTTGACCCGCACGGCTTATGCACCGGCTCCCGGTGTGACACCGAGTCATCAAGGATTAACGCCCAGTCCATGTTTAATTACCGCTTAACCAACGACGAGTCAAGATCATTCGTGGACATTTATCAGTCAAGGTCATGCCGGCTTTTCGTCAGGCACCTTAACTCAATCTTGACCCTCGACGTTGGCTTTGACCGTAATTTGCATCGAGTGCGCGTTAAGACTTATGAACCGCCAGACCTTAGGCTCATTTTCCTTTTTCGGTCGGTGGGACCTGCTTGCCCTATGAAACCCTTGTTCAAGGTTAAGGGTTGAGGGTCTGTAGGCGTAGTCATGGGTCCCACTGATCCAGGACTTAGAGTAGTTAAAAAAAAGAGCAATCTTTTCCAACCACTTAGGATTTGAAAAGGCATTTTAAGTAAACTCGAATAAATAATCATATGAGCCCTAAGCCCAAACACCAACCTGTTTCGCTTTTCCGAGTCTGAACCGCACCCTTTTGTGCCTTCCACAATAAGCCAAGTTTGGATCAAGATCCCAGGTCATCGTTTGTTCAGCTCAGTCATTCCAGAATCAGATACTTCATCGGTTTCTTCCTTCGCTTTAGCTCAGAGTTTCAGAATGGCCAGCTCAGAGGAGAACAGTGGGGGACTTACGAATCCGCACCCCGAGAATCCGCAGAATGCCAGACAGTGGAATCAAATGCGGGAACAGATAAGACAACATCAAGAGGCTCAGATCAGTCAGTTATTGGAAAGTGTCAGAACCCATGGACTAGCAATTGTTCGCAACCCTAAACCTTTACGGTTTATGCGGAGATTGAAGCTAATTCCCTTCCTGGGCATGCCGACTACCGTCGAATGCCTTGCTCCCTTTCGTGTGGAACTACTAATGGGCCAAGCATCCCCCGGCCTATAACTCAGCCTGTCTCTCAGCTCCTACCGCTTGGTATGCCTCAGCAGTCTGGTCCGGGCCATCAGTCTGGAATTGGTCAATTCAGTACATCTCAGCCTCATCAAATCGGTATCTAGGTCAACCTTCCCCCGGTGCCTCTCAGGTTTCACCACTGGGTTTGAATCAGTTTGCTTTCACCCCACAGCTTGGAATAGGTCAGTTTATTACTCCAAAGCCTCAGTCTGGTTCGGGTCATCAGCTTGGAATGGGTCAGTTCGCAACTTCTCAAGCCCAGCAGTTTGACATGGCTCCGCAAGCCATTTTGGGTCAGTTCGCTTCTCAGGCTCCATGGTTCGGAGGGGGTCAGCTTGCTTCCGTCAATTCTCAAAACCCACTTGCCCCTGTGATACTGCAAGCTCACATGGGCCACCAGGCTTTTATCACCACTTCATCAGGCTCACCGTATTTACAACATCCTCCAAGCTCTACCCCGCCCCTCCAGTTGGGAAGTCCGACAAGGCCAAATGGTCCTCATCTAATTCTTCAACCGGCTGTTACGCAAGCTGCTCCTGCTCATCAAGTACAGTATGCACATTACTCTTTTAGTCACGTTCCTTAGTGTGGTCAAGACATGTTCAGTCCTACTTTTACGGTGCCTCAAACCTTATATCTTAAGCAGCCTTTTGGATCCGCACTCACTACTCCCTGGTATCCAGCAATTACGAGCCATATATCCTCATCTTCGGCAGCTGCCAGACGTTATGAGGCCCCTTATAAGTCTCACCACCCCCGATCCTTTGGTCTATATTCTTATGCTTCAAGTTTGACTTATGAGGAGGGTTACGGTCATGATTTTAATGCTCAGACTGTCATTCCTCCCACCAGGGTACTTCCTACTGTGGTTTCGTTTGCTAATGCCAATCTTGTGGCGGGGTCGTGCAGTCCTAGTATTCCTATTAACTCGTTCGAAGGAATATTGGTAGAACCAATTCGACAATCGCTCGACTCAAGCCATCTCACCATACCATTCTCGCGTATCTGACACAAAGGAGTTTTACACAAAGTCAAATCTCGATGCTTACATCGAGGGTTACATCAAAAGGGTTTATGCACGGGGAAGCACTACTGGTCTGGACATGTCTCACCGCTATAAACTTTACCCTTCCAACACGGCTGCATTATCCAGTAAAGGAAAGAAGGCATTGTGTACAATTGATGGCATCCAAAAGGAACCAAGGAATAGTGGTCCTCTAAGGCAGCGAGAACATTTTGATGATTTTGGGATACCCATGGGCTTAATTTTCAAGGCTTTAGTAAAGGAAGGCCTTCTGGAGCCTCTCAGGGACTACCATCCAAGGAGCTCAAATGCACCCCTCGACATGAGTAAGCATTGCACCTTCCATTGTCATTATGGCCACACGACCGACAACTGCACAGCCTTGAAGAGAGTGGTTCAAGGGTTAATCGAAGCGGGCAAGCTTGAGCGCCCCAATGGACCAAAATCGGCAAACTCTGTTCAGAATGGTGAACAAGTCGATGACCAAGGCTCGAATCAAAGAGCACTGAGAGTTTATTTCCCCTTAAGGGAGAAACCACATCCTGAGAATTTGGGTGTGCCCTTGAGCAAAGTTTTAAATGGCTTGGTAAAGCAGGGTCTCCTCGAACCCATGAAAAACTATCAGCCCAAGGACCCCAATATCCCTTTGGATACCACTAAGCACTGTGCTTTCCACCAGTATCACGGTCATACAACCGACAACTGTATAGCTTTGAGAAAGGAAATTTGGGGGTTAATTAAGGAGGACAAACTCGAGCGCCTCAATGATCTCAACACTGCCAATGATCATCTCCCAAACAACACGAGTGTAAACATGATTGAGTTCTATGATTCAAGCTCTGTGAATTCAACAGACTTTGATATTTTCCTTAGCAAGCTAGATGATTTAGTTGCAACAAATGTTGTGTAACGACCCTAACCCTAGGCACTATTTTAATATAACATTATACGCTTTTAATATTAATGATTACTTTATATGTTACTTTATATCTTTAAATTCTTATATTAGGATAAAAGGATAAGGAAATAAATAAGGTTCTAGGAGAAAAATAATAATTGAAATAAATAAAGTAATAGAATGGAGTGGTAATAAAATGGACAAATAAAATGTTGTTGGTTGGGAGAATTATTTTAATTTATGAAAGAATTGTGTAGGGAATTTTTGAGTGGGGGACAAATTCCCCCAAAACCCTCCCTCATTGACCGCCCCCCCCCCCTTTTTCTCCCTTTATCATTTTCTACACTCCATCTCTCCTCCTTCTTCATCTTCTTCCTCCTCCCTTCCTCTCTTAAACTTTCCATGGAAACCATTGTTGGAGCTTCACCTTCCAAGGCCCCTCCCAAGATCAATCTTTCACCATTTTTAGATCCGGGAGCACTTTTGGAATCGGGAGACCAAGAGGAATTCATCAAGCCAAAGAAATCCATGATCCACCTCCCATTTTGAAGTAAGTTATTATGACCTTCCCTTCTATGTAATGTTCATGAATTAATTAAGGTTGTTCTTGTTATTACAATGGTTGTTGATGCTTGGAAACTTTCTTGGATGATGAGAAATTTGGTAAGGAAATAGAATGTTGTTGTTGGTTAGGAAATGGGTCAAGAAAGTAAGTAAATGGGTTAATTAAATTAAGAAATCTATACTTGGAAAGTGATATTGAAATGGGTAGTGCTTCAAATGGTAATGATATAAGATTTAATCATTTTTGGGTTTCATGGCTTAGTATGGAATTGTTATGACTTTTTCCTCTTATAAATGATCATAAATTATAAATGTTGTTCTTGTTATATTAATGGGTGTTACATGCTTTAGAACCTTACATGATTTGGAAAATGGGTAAATGAATTTGGTTGAGGATAATATTCTTGGAAGATGATTTAGAGGGTACAAAATGGATAAAATGTAGAATGATAAATAAATTAGAACTTCTCTACTTTGGGTTGCACGATTTAGGAGGAACTTAGTAAAGCTAGGAAATCTTCTTGTTGATCTTTAATTTTGAGTAGAAGGAAAACTTGGAAAGTGAAAGAAATTAGTAAGAGATTTCAATTTGGGGAAGCCTGGAAATGTTTGGATCCGGCACTTGGGCGGTCGCCCAAGGGGGCGTGAGCGGCCGCCCATGTGTCCAGAGGATAGTGTGCCTTGTAAAGCCTCTTGGGCGGTCGCCCAAGAGGTATGAAGCGGTCGCCAAGACCCCGTGAAGTTTAATTGTAAATCTGAACCGGAAATGGTTAGCAACATTGTTTGGTCACTTATAGATTGTGACTCCCACTTGGTAAATTGAACTTGGATCTTCATAGAGACCTTGTATTATTGTATAAAGACCTTGTAGGATGGATTGATGGTATTTCCTTGCCTCACCTTGAGTTCATATATATTGGTTATATTATGCATAGTGTGTTGATTTATTGTTGCACTATGATATTGGTTGGACATGAGTATAATTACCATGTTGATATATTGTTATCCCTTTTTGTGGATTGTATTCAAGTATCTATTATGTGCTTGATAATGTTGAATACTTGATATAGTATTGCTATCTTAATGATATGCTGTTGTGGTATGTATCCCTACTTTGGATCATACAATGTTTGGTTAAGCAAGTATGTTATTACTGTGCTTAGTTATGTAAATCCAGCTGGTATTGATTTATTTGTTTGTTGGACAATGTATGGAATTATAATGGCATCGAGCCAAGTCCATTATAATTCATACATTGGTAACCCAATTGTCCCCCTTGTGTGGGATTTGTGGGCTAGCATCTCCTTTTGAGGTAGATGGTCTAGTTTCACCGGGGATATGACTGTGTGTCAGAATCCCTATGGTACTGTTATTGTTCATGGTTCCGGAACCGCTTCATCAACTGTTGCTGCTGCTCGGATGTGTATATCCTGTTGGAGTTAAAACCTTGGCTCAGTATCCTTCTAAGTGTTACTTTATCGCACTTATATGTTGATATATTCATGATGAGCTGGTCGTTGTTTCCAACCGGTATGGGACGGTTGGCGGCAGGGAGCCTCTCATATTATGTGAATATGTCTTGATGTGTTGCATATTATTTGGCATATTGCTGCATTCATAATAGCTTGCTGAGATTTATTCTCACCCCTCTCCCTTTACTGTTTTAGATTCTGAGACAGGTGGACCAGCCAAGTAAGGGCGGTGAGGAGTTTGGAAGTTATATTGTGGGAATTGTCGGGGTATGATTTGGTTGGTATAGAAAGTGTACTTGGGTATAATTCATTTATGGAATTGTAATTATAAATCCTTATTTTATGTTATATCCAAAGCCGTTTTGTAACTAAAAACGTTTCTTACATTCTACGTTAGATAGCTATTTCTCCTTTGTAAAGGGGTAGAATTATTTTGAAATGGTTATAATAATTGTATTTATTTTCGAAGGTTAATTAAAGATTTTAAAAGTTTTTGGAAAATTGGGTTAGTTTGAGGACGCTCCAGCTTGAGACACGTGTAGGTTCCGGGTCGGGGTCCTCACAGTTGGTATCAGAGCTCGGTTAGAATTCTCGGGTAGAGTCTAGCTGAGTGAGAGTGTGCGATAACTTACGTCGAGAGTTTAATGCAGGAATTTGTTCAAGGACAGAAAATGATATTAACCAACCAAGGAATCAAGGAAGGGTGAGTTATGGAAAGATAGATTCCTCCACCATCAATTGAGGTATTTTACCTGTCTCAGGAGTTAGGGTTCATGCTTTTATAAATCCTCGTTCGTTCGTTCTCATGTGGCATTACCTTTCGTTGTTATTTGCATATGACCTAAGAGTTGCCTTATGTGCTGGAGGTTCTACTCCGATGGGGTCGTACCTCGAATCATCCTTAATTATCTTGGTAGTTGTGATTTAGTGGGCATGTGTTGCCGGTGGATTTGGTCGAGTACCAATCCATGAATCATCGTTATATTAATCCGAATTATTTGAGTAGTTGTTGTGTTTGAGGAGGACTGTCGCAAGAAGCGAGTCTCCTTATCTATGTTTGATTTGCCTCCGTGTGTGATTGAGGCGGGTAAATTATAAATTGATGTTATGTCATATATGCGTAAATGTCGAAAGTATGGCCTAAGGAATGTGAAGGTTATTTGGATTGTGTGTTATAATTGATTTAGAAGAACCTTGAATTATCTCGTATACCGATAGTGAATGAATTGGTAAACTCTTAGTTAAGGTTAGGTGTATGGCCTAATTAAGAGTAGTTTATGGTTGTATAGTTGCATGATTAGTTATTCATTGGTGTCTCATACTGAAGACTAGAGATATGAGACTAGTGTTGAAAGTGATAATCTAAGTGGTGTTTTCTATGTGAGTTTCAAAATAGATTTTCATCAAGTATCATACCCGGATGTTGAGATTTTGAGTGGCTATAAGGTACTAATTTGGTATTCGGATTCCTAGATAGAGGACACTAATTAGGATGATGGACTTGATGATTCATCTTGGGAAAGTATTTGATAAAGCAGATAATTAGCTTAGCGACTCTCCGTAAGGATAAATTAGTACTATATTAGAAAAGATGATACTTGTTGGTTAATCAAAGGGTTATAGAGATCTTAAATAGGTAAGCATGAAGAATAAGTATTCGTTAGTACTTGTTGACGATTTGTATGAATGATTTTAGAAACTAGTAGGATACTCAATGGTTATTAGTTGAATTTTCGGAGTGTTACAATTTCAGTGGAAAATTGCTTTAAGGATATACTTAAGACAACATTTATATTTAGTATGACCGTTTTGATTTATGGATTGTGTACTAGTTATGGAGAGGTAAATAGGGTAAATGTGAAGAAGTATAATAGATGTAGTTATTGGTGACTTATAGGGTCAACTTCAGAAATTGGTAAGATAGGCATATGGTTCGTTTTGAGAATTGATTATCAATAGTTGAGAAAATGAGGATGAATCTTATTGGGAGACAGGATACTTTAGGATGGTTGTATACTATAGTTCGACTTAGTTACGTGAATCATATGAGGGATTTGTGTGATGCTTGAAAGATATTGACGTTGTACGGATTTTAAGTTGTTGATGGTTATGGAGAGTTAAGTTAGATTATACCGTAATGTTTAATTGAAATTTGGGAATGATTGATCTATGTGAATTCCGATTATATTTTCTGATTTAGAAAATTATGGTATTTAATTGGGAACTAGATGTTGCAATACGTTGTTACTAAGTACAATACCAATATTAAAGGTAGGGAATAGATGACTCAAATTAAGTAAAAGTGTTGAATATACAACTTGAGGAATTATCGAATTGAGGATGATTTACCTAGTTTATAAGCTTAATGATTGTTTAGTGTTATTTATCGGAAATAGTAATAGTATGGCAAGATTGTGTTTTCTTATAGAGAAATTAACTAAGTATAAATATCATAAGTGGTGGCTATACTATAAATAGAGATCAAACAAGAATATTATGTGGTATTGTTTAATTGTGTTTTAACAATTGAAGGTGTGTGTTGAACTTCGGTGTGAGCATTTGTACCCTTCGGGGATAATTGATTTAATAAGGTCGGTGAACCGTTTTTGTGTACATTAAAATCTGTGAGTAATTTAACTATCTACAACTGGTATGGGACGGTTGTAGATAATTAAATCACTCGAGTTATTTTTGGTAGCTTATCAAAAATTTTTTAAAATTCTCTTAAAAGTGTGAGTGGTTTAGTTAATTAAAACTGGTATGGGCCGGTTTTAAATAAATAAACCATTCGGGTCTCTTTGAATTTTTTTTTTTATATTATCCTTTGGAATTCTGAAAGATGTTGTAAATTTTTGAAAGACTTGATATTCTGAAGATATAAGTTGTACTGAATTAAGTAAAAAGGCAACCTAGTTTCCCCTATAATGATTTATTGTATTCAAGTTTTGATCTGAGAAATGATTTGATATGTGGGGTTATTATGGTGTTGGTCACGCGTGGACTCGGTTTTTGTTTTGGAGTTGGAACGGCTCCGTTGTGGGCGGCTTGCCAACCATTTGATTTGAATATTGATCCATCTCTGGACACGAAAATAAGTGGAACATTGAATTGTGTTATATAGTCGACCAGTGTCCCGTTTATAGAATCATGATCTTATTAGCATGTTCATATTTATTGTTTCTTGGGCAGTTATTTAATGTTTATATCATGAGATATTTATTGATAAAGTCCTCACATATGTTAGGGGATCGTTTAGTTGTATAAAACCCTAGTATTAAATGGATTGGATAGACCTCATTTGGGAAAGTCCTTTTGGAATGTAGGAATGTTATTGAGTTTAACCTTGTGAAAATTGAGGAATTATTACGTATTGTTGAGGATATGCTACGGGCATGTACAATGGATTTTGGTAGTCGATAGGTTGTATGATTATCAGTGGTTGGATGCGTATGATAGCAGTTATTATTCTAACTTTGAAATAAAATCGTATGAGGCGTGGTTAGGGAAGAAAATGTCGATCTCTAATTTGTTGGGTAGAGATTAGAGAAGCAAGGCCTAAGGTAGATTGGCGCCAAAATTTGTTAATCCATTTGAAGTTTTAGAAAGGGTTGGTGATTTGGCTTATAGACTGACTTGGAAAAGCTTATAGAGTATTTGAAGTTTTAATGTGATATTGTAATGTATTTGGTGACATAAGTTGTAATACCTTATTTAATTATATTTTCGTCGAGATCGGAAAATTCGTGTTAGTGATAATTGTATAGTACGCTTGGATCATTAAGTGGTAATGTCATACTATTAATGGAATTAGAAATTTAATTTCCTTGGGAGAAGGATCACAACATTGAAGAGACTATTTGGAAATTGAAGTTGAGGTATACATGAAACCGAGGCGGGTTGATCAGTTAGGTAAGTGACAGTCAAATTCGGGACGAATTTTCTTTAAGGGGGAGTGAGTGTAACGACCCTAACCCTAGGCACTATTTTAATATAACATTATACGCTTTTAATATTAATGATTACTTTATATGTTACTTTATATCTTTAAATTCTTATATTAGGATAAAAGGATAAGGAAATAAATAAGGTTCTAGGAGAAAAATAATAATTGAAATAAATAAAGTAATAGAATGGAGTGGTAATAAAATGGACAAATAAAATGTTGTTGGTTGGGAGAATTATTTTAATTTATGAAAGAATTGTGTAGGGAATTTTTGAGTGGGGGACAAATTCCCCCAAAACCCTCCCTCATTGACCGGCCCCCCCCCCTTTTTCTCCCTTTATCATTTTCTACACTCCATCTCTCCTCCTTCTTCATCTTCTTCCTCCTCCCTTCCTCTCTTAAACTTTCCATGGAAACCATTGTTGGAGCTTCACCTTCCAAGGCCCCTCCCAAGATCAATCTTTCACCATTTTTAGATCCGGGAGCACTTTTGGAATCGGGAGACCAAGAGGAATTCATCAAGCCAAAGAAATCCATGATCCACCTCCCATTTTGAAGTAAGTTATTATGACCTTCCCTTCTATGTAATGTTCATGAATTAATTAAGGTTGTTCTTGTTATTACAATGGTTGTTGATGCTTGGAAACTTTCTTGGATGATGAGAAATTTGGTAAGGAAATAGAATGTTGTTGTTGGTTAGGAAATGGGTCAAGAAAGTAAGTAAATGGGTTAATTAAATTAAGAAATCTATACTTGGAAAGTGATATTGAAATGGGTAGTGCTTCAAATGGTAATGATATAAGATTTAATCATTTTTGGGTTTCATGGCTTAGTATGGAATTGTTATGACTTTTTCCTCTTATAAATGATCATAAATTATAAATGTTGTTCTTGTTATATTAATGGGTGTTACATGCTTTAGAACCTTACATGATTTGGAAAATGGGTAAATGAATTTGGTTGAGGATAATATTCTTGGAAGATGATTTAGAGGGTACAAAATGGATAAAATGTAGAATGATAAATAAATTAGAACTTCTCTACTTTGGGTTGCACGATTTAGGAGGAACTTAGTAAAGCTAGGAAATCTTCTTGTTGATCTTTAATTTTGAGTAGAAGGAAAACTTGGAAAGTGAAAGAAATTAGTAAGAGATTTCAATTTGGGGAAGCCCAAATGTTTGGATCCGGCTTGGGCGGTCGCCCAGGGGCGTGAGCGGCCGCCCATGTGTCCGGAGGATAGTGTGCCTTGTAAAGCCTCTTGGGCGGTCGCCCAAGAGGTATGGGCGGTCGCCCAAGACCCCAGGAAGTTTAATTGTAAATGCGAACCTAAATGGTTAGCAACATTGTTTGGTCACTTATAGATTGTGACTCCCACTTGGTAAATTGAACTTGGATCTTCATAGAGACATTGTATTATTGTATAAAGACCTTGTAGGATGGATTGATGGTATTTCCTTGCCTCACCTTGAGTTCATATATATTGGTTATATTATGCATAGTGTGTTGATTTATTGTTGCACTATGATATTGGTTAGACATAAGTATAATTACCATGTTGATATATTGTTATCCCTTTTTGTGGATTGTATTCAAGTATCTATTATGTGCTTGATAATGTTGAATACTTGATATAGTATTGCTATCTTAATGATATCTTTGTTGTGGTATGTATCCCTACTTTGGATCATACAATGATTGGTTAAGCAAGTATGTTATTACTGTGCTTAGTTATGTAAATCCAGCTGGTATTGATTTATTTGTTTGTTGGACAATGTATGGAATTATAATGGCATCGAGCCAAGTCCATTATAATTCATACATTGGTAACCCAATTGTCCCCCTTGTGTGGGATTTGTGGGCTAGCATCTCCTTTTGAGGTAGATGGTCTAGTTTCACAGGGATATGTGTGTGTCGGAATCCCTATGAATGCTGTTATTGTTCATGGTTCGGAACCGCTTCATCAAGCTTTATTCTTTGCTGCTCGGATGTGTATATCCTGTTGGAGTTAAAACCTTGGCTCGTATCCTTCTAAGTGTTACTTTATCGCACTTATATGTTGATATATTCATGATGAGTCAGTCGTTGTTTCCAACCGGTATGGGACGGTTGGCGGCAGGGAGCCTCTCATATTATGTGAATATGTCTTGATGTGTTGCATATTATTTGGCATATTGCTGCATTCATAATAGCTTGCTGAGATTTATTCTCACCCCTCTCCCTTTACTGTTTTAGATTCTGAGACAGGTGGACCAGCCAAGTAAGGGCGGTGAGGAGTTTGGAAGTTATATTGTGGGAATTGTCGGGGTATGATTTGGTTGGTATAGAAAGTGTACTTGGGTATAATTCATTTATGGAATTGTAATTATAAATCCTTATTTTATGTTATATCCAAAGCCGTTTTGTAACTAAAAACGTTTCTTACATTCTACGTTAGATAGCTATTTCTCCTTTGTAAAGGGGTAGAATTATTTTGAAATGGTTATAATAATTGTATTTATTTTCGAAGGTTAATTAAAGATTTTAAAAGTTTTTGGAAAATTGGGTTAGTTTGAGGACGCTCCAGCTTGGGACACGTGTAGGTTCCGGGTCGGGGTCCTCACATGTTGAGAATGGCTGGTTTGACTGCAACAAGCATGTGACCGTGGCAAAGCCGGATTTGGCGAAATGCTTTGAACTCCCGCCCTTCGATAAGTTCACAACTGATGCCAAGGGACAATGGGACAATGATAATCTGATGGCAGATAAGGCGGCCGTCAGGGCCGGCAAGCAAGGAATTCCTAAAGTCACCCAAGGCGAGCATAATCTGTCATAGATTGATGAGGAATTTGCTTCCAATGCTGAAGGGTAGATATGTGGTCCAACAACAAAGAGTAGCTAGACTAGGGGCTACCCATCCTTAAATTAAATTAAAATATTAAAACGGTCTTTTAGTTAACCTTCGTAGATTCTAGTACTTTCTTCGTTCAATCAAGTCCTCCTCGGACATTGTAGTTAATCTTAAATTTTCTATAAAAGAGTCTTTTTCTTTTCTTGCTAGACGTGAGACATTATTTGCACACCTACATTACATTTAATGAAATGGTTTTATTTTAAATGATCACTCGCACTATTCAACAAATAATCTCTTGAAATGATTAAGATTTTAATTAATTGGGGTGAGAAAGTCAACTAATGCCCTTCCTATACACTTTTCTTACCTCACAAAGGCCTCCATCAAGCCATACACTTTCCAAATCATGTCCCCACCATCACCTTGACCAAGTCAACGACGGTGACAATACCAAGGAACAGCAAAAGGTCATTCAGCATTAAAAGATCGACCTCCTGACAACAACTGTTAGTCTTATGCCCTAGGCCTATGATTGATAGACTTATGTGTTGACATTATTTATTATTATATGAGATGTTTATCATTTGATTATTATATATGTTTTGTATATTTGTTTATAATAATCTCCATCCCTAATTATTAAGAGAATAATTAGTATAATTGTCAATGGATAATCATACGATGATTATATGCATAGAGATGCAGATTGAAATTATGGGTACTTGTTAGAGAACAAGTGACTGGACTTGACCCGCATGAGATTTATGTCATGGTCAAATGTCATAATTAAATCTCATAAGGTTACTTCATTTAGTCCCTAGACCTGAGATTATCATGACCTTACATATGATGAAAGTCATGTTTGATTTTAGTCAAACGATATCTTAACACGATATTTATAAAGGCTAATTTTGGCATGATCGGATTCATGATGGGAAGGATGATAAGTCAAGATGGAATTTGTCCCTCGAAAGAGAGATGTTTTGCTTGGGCCCCTCGATGAGTGATAATGATGAAAGTGTATGGCCGTACCCCAATATGATTGGAATTATCATTATACTCAAGAATCGAGAAAGCATTGAACAAAGACAAGTTGACGAGGACCATGACTTGTGTTCAATATAACATCGCGAGACAAAGGGATAAATGGAAGTGTACCATTGGAAACGTGAACTCTTACGTTACATTATTTGGGTAGACATAATGGCTTGCTAGAGTCCTCTTATGTCTTATGAGGGTCGATATGATCGAACTCATTGCCAACATAATGTAATCCTATTGGGTCACACACAACTAGAATGGATTGGTTAAACCATGGGAAGAATGATTGAGAAAACCCTGTGGTGACCCATTGTATCGCGCGACAGAACAAGTCCACGTGACTCGTCTGGTCGTGCGACACTATAAGTCCACAGAGTTAATTTTGGATTGGTTTCCTAATTCGATTAGGAAACACATATTGATGCTAAAGTAGTATAAATATAACGATCAAATTCGCTAAAAAGCTAGCCAAAATTCTCAAAAGAAATTCACAAACATATTCTCAATATTATTCCAAGGTTTATAGGATCTAGCAATCTTCAAGAAATTGTTCTTGGATCCATTCGAAGGTGTGGATACCGAAAGAGGGTCTTCGCTCACTCATCGATCAAGGCCTAGAGTTCAAGCAATCTGAAGAACGAAGTTTGTGATTCGAAATCACATAATCAAATCGTTCGATAGCTCAAGAACGGAAAGCGTTCAAGGTTGGTTATATCTGTCTCATAGTTTTCAAGTTAATTATATAGAACGGATCCTAGGGCTTCTTGGATTTTATGTTATTTGATGCTTTATTCCGCTGCGCATGGACCCGTAAAACCCAACAACAACAACATAAGGGCTTGCCTTCACCCTCATGTGCATCAAGAAAGTTCAAGAAGGGGCTTGCCTTCGTCCTCAAATGCTTCAAAAAAAGGGTTCAAGCAAGAACTTTAAAAAAATGAAGCCAAGGACCCAGCACCGCCGATCGAAAACTTGACAGATGGGCAAAATTAAAGCCCAGAGGACGGAAGTTGTCGACAACAAGGGATCAGTTAAAGCAAAGGCAAAAGCATATCATAAGCCCTTAAGCTGTATTCAAATTCTTTCTCTCCCAATGAAAGACGACGATCAAGAAGTAATGGCATCATGGAAGTAGCAGTCAAAAACGACTTGTCAAGGAATCATCTCGAGGCCCGTGTCTCATCATCCAACCTTCCTATCCGAGCCTTTTCACCAAATGGACCACAAATATTCATACCCTTTCCCAAAGCTGAACACAGTTCAAGCCCGAACTACGGTGACCTGAGCTCCTCACAATGAGGGGAACGTAGGCAACCAGAAATGGTTCTATCATAAACACATACAAATCCCAGAAAATTCGATCTCATCAATGGCATCTCCTATACACAAACTTTCTTCACAATTCGCCAACTTTGATTCTTGATATTGGTCGACTTTCTCCTCATGATTAATCAAAATGTTTGTTCATATCGAGATTAGGGTTTGAATAACCCGAACATTAATAAAGGATTTTAAGCAATCTTGTAATCATTTTTGAATAAAACATGTTTTCAGATGTCTTGACAAGTCTTCTTTTTCTATACTATAGGAAAAATATAGCTAAACACTGATTTTCTGTCAGCAGGGGCTTACATACACTTTTACAAACCTTTCTACACTTATGCTCTCTCAAAAGATTCAAACCCAAAGCGAGTTCTTTTGTGCCTACATCAAATGAGGCCATCAAAATCTGGGATTCGTTCCCACTTTTTGAAAATATGCCTATGCAGGTATACATTTCTAAATTTTCTTTTTCTTACATTTTCCTCCGGTTGACTAATTGACTAAAAAAAATAATAAAGTAAATATAGAAGGATGGGTTGCCTCTTTTGCTATATGACAATTCAATTTGCATTAGAGCTGCATTGGACTCTTTTAGGTGGGACTTTCGTCAAGTCATTTCCTTAGAGTGGGGCTTCTCTGGTCATTCTGGGTTCACGTTGGTTCCTCTACTCTGCTACGAGATGGACTGAGTTTTTATCAGATCCATTTCAAGACCACTTTGCAATCAGGTTGAAGTTTTACTCATGTCAGATGTACAATCATGAGACTGAGGCTTTACCAAGTCACTTCTTCAAAATCGAGACTTCGCCAAGACATTTCTTCAGACCAGGGCTTCGCCAAGCAAAGGGATATTTAATCGCCATATTGGTCATGGGCTTGTCAAGTGCAGTTCTTTGATGTCCGAGGTTGAGGATGAAATTTTAACCAGAACCAGGGATTCATCATAATTCTATGGCTAATATTGGAATCCGAGTCCATGAAACTCCTTGTACCAATCTGAATGAGGTTTCGATGATCATTTTTGGAAGGTTTCAGGAATTTTGGTTTGACGATTGCCCTCAACCCCAATGGGACTTTCACGGTAGAAGAGGAAGAGGATCCCCATCCCTCTCTTGGTCAGACAGACTACCGCCGAATGCCACCACCTTCCTCACATGGAACCTCCAGCAGACCACACTCTTCTCAGCCTATGAATCAGCCATCCTCTCAGCCTCAGTCTTGGTATTCCTTCACAGTTTGGTCCAGGAAAGTCATTTGGGAGAACGAATCGGCTTGAGTCCGATTTGGGCCAGTATGGTATGCCTTAGCACAGTCGGGGTCAGCTCGGTATGTCACAACAGTTTGGTATGCCTCAGCAGTTTGGTACAGATCAGTCGGGGCTTCTCAGTTACAGCAGCTTGGTATGACTTCTCAGTTGGGTTTGGGACGGCATTCAACTATGGATCAGTTTGGAACTTCTCCGCCCCAGCAGTTTGGGACGTCTCAACAGCAACCCAGTTCAGGACAGCCAGCCTCCTACACCGTACAAGTCTCACAAAATCCATTCACGACTGCCCCCACGGGATAGCAAACATCTATTCCCGTCTCATTCGGCTCATCCTATCCAAAGTACCCTCCGGGTTATATACCATCACCCTAGACAGACATGCAGTTTAACAACCAAGGGCCGCGACCCACCTTTAAGTTTCCCTATGAGTCTCACCCCGGAAACTCGAGCTACCCGGCCACTTTCGGTCTGCCTCCACCCTCCTTGCCCATTGGGAATCAGCAACACGCCTTCGGGCTCAATCCTTATGCTCAGGGTCCTACTTATACCCTCCTCAGGGCAACTTAGGCCAAGGACATGTTTACACTTACATCCCAGGTTCGACCATCCCTTCCACCAGTGTGCCGCCCATGGTAAATCCTTTCTCCAACTCTGCCACCGGTCCAACCATCTTGGCTCCGCCATTGGACTCTCAACTTGCTTGGTTCATGGAACAGTTGAAGTAAATAAAAGCACATGTTGCTAAGTTGACAGGGAAGAAGGTCGCTCTCCGACCCACATATCCCAACTCCATTGTGCCTCTACCTCACAAGTTCGTGATGCCCAATCTAGAATTGTTTGATGAGACTGCATGTCCTAAGACCCACTTGGATACTTACACCCTAGCCATGAAAGTCAAAGGACATACTGTAAGTACCCCAATCTGGATCACTCCCTTTCACACACACGGGAAACACCGCAGACTCATCCACGCAGTCTCGAAGACCTCTCTCACTCAAAACCCTCTCAAAAACCTCTCAAACCCCCAACCAAACCAGGGGAGGAGCCTTTCTGGGATAAAAAGGGACAAAAGGACCTTTTGGGAATTTTCAGGAAATCAGAAAAGCAATTAAGGTCCGTACGGACCTCTTTGTTTCAATGATTACTAAATCCCCTTAAAGTCCACAAGATTCCCTCAAATCCCGGGAGAAATGATGGTTTCCATGCAGAGTTGGTCCGTACGGACCTCTTTGCATGCAAGATGGTCCGTACGGACCTCTTTGCTCAGGGAACATCATCATTCCCAAATATTCTCCATCATTGCAGATTCCCTCAAATCGAGGAAAACCAAAATTACGGACAACCAAGAAGGTCCGTACGGACCTCTTTGCTCCGAAATTTTTACTATAAATAGAGGGCTCCCCCTCCTCATTTTTCACACCTCCCTCTTCTCTCTTCCTCCACTAAGCCTTACGGCTCCCCTTCTAAGACCTTTCGAGGCATTCCCGGCCCCTTCGGATCATTGAGGCCTTCCGAGCCCCCTCGAGGTGCTCAGAAGCCTCTCAGAAGCGCTCCCGAGACGCTCCGCGCTGCCCCGAGGCACTCTCGAGGTACTCTGAGGCCCCTCGTGGTACTCAGGAGCCTTGCACAGTCTTTCCCACGGTGTCCGGCTCTTTCCAGGAGTCAAGCCCGAGCGATCCCAGCCACGCCGAAACTGCGAGTGACTCACCGCCACCAGCAACGCACTTGTAGAACCTACGAGTGATCCCAGCCGATCCCACGCACGCCGAACCTGCACGCCGACCGCAGCAGCCAGCCTCAACTCACGCCGAAACTACGTCGCGGACAGCGGGGCATCTCCCGAAGCAATCCGATCTGCGCAGGAGCAGCTACTCAGGCCTCAAACACTATTCCCCTGTGGAAGACAGGACACGAACCAACATTGGTAAGGCTTCCTTCCCATTCTATTTCAATACATTTCAATACAATGTAGACATACGATACGGCATGCATTTTTAAAAGCACACACACACACACACACAACTTTTTAAAGGATATTAGGGGTATCAGAAAGACTCGTTTTACGAGGCGACTCGGAGTGAGCTCTAATATTCTAATATTCTCTTCCCGAGGAGTCATCGACCTCCGAACTCAAAATCTCATCACACAAAAACAGTTTAAAATTTATCTTTAAGCGATGCCCTTTTCAATGTTTTGGGCTTAATAAAAAACGGCGTGGCGACTCTGACAAAAATGCGCGAAGCAAAAACGGCGAGACACCCTCAACGCGAAAGATGCCGGATCTGCAGGGGCCGCGAGGCCTTCTCGGATCCGGGTAATTTCGGTTGGCGACTCTGGGGAATTTTGTTTTAAAAACTTTTAAACAAAACAAAAGATTTTTAAAAACGATGATGAGGGTCAAACTTTCATTTTTACCCCTTCCTTTAAAAGCATTGTGTGTGTGTGCGCGTGCTTCGTTTTTATTTTAAAAAAAAAAAAATAAAAATACAAAAAAAAAATGCATCAATATACATACATTGCATACATTTAAAATTCTTCAAAATTTTCTATTTTACTCGGGAAAAAGAATTTTAGAGACCTTGGCACACGCCTTGGCCTTCTTTGCCTCGGTTACACGTAGCCTCTACTGTGGCTCTTTGCCTCGGTTACACCGCACACTATGCGCCTTTGCCTCGGATACAGCTGCACCTTCCTGACCCCACTTAACCGGAGTGGTCTCGGTTGCGATCCGTTTGGTCTTCCTAGGCCTCTTGGGCGCGCGCGGGATCATTCCAAACATCCCATCCTAGCCAAGCGTCAACCACCGCACGTTTGAGTCTTGAGTCACACTCTGTCCGGACTCGGTTGGTTTTTACCCGGTCAGGTGTCATACGGCCTGGATACATATACCATGCCGGCCATTTTGAGTCAAGGCTCGGAACTCAAGATCCCTTGCGCAAGCAGCGATGAAAGGTCATGCTAAAATCTTGACTGATCTTGATTTCCGAAGCTACACCCGAGACGATGTTAAGTCCGGATATACATCCATGCTCGCATGACACCATGTCATCACGCCTTTGATACGTCGGCCATGACAATATGACCCGGCCAACGCCTAACGTCACGAGATCCCTTGCGCAAGCAAGCAAGAGAAGGTCATGCCAGAACTCTTGACACGATCTTGACTCGGTGGCCGGCTCGGTTCACTATTCAGCATGGCTAACGCATCAAAACGAACATGTGAGCTCGGTCACTTAGGTTCGATTTTCTTTTAGGCCGGTGGAAACCGCTTGCACTATAGGACCCTCGCACAGAGTCCATCCGGGATGTCGGAAATACGGGTGCAAACGAGGGGCTTATAGCCGCACGAGATGGTCTCCGGCGGACCCGGGATCTAGCATAGTTGCGAAAAGAAGAGCAATCTTTTCCAACCTACCTAGGATTACTGAGAAAATCTTGTTTTAAGTAAATTAAAACAACAAAAAAAATCCGAGAAAATAAAAGAAACGGAAACCGCATGCCACGTGAGCTTTCCCCTTTTATCCCGTTAGGCCATTCCCGTGTCTAAACCTTGCCCATCACCCCCTCCGGCTAACGAGTGGTCGAGAGTACCAGGGAACCCGATCTCCCGGTCGTCAACAGCAAGGTCCTACCTTCTTCCCGGCTCCGTCACCGGGACGGTCAGTCAATCCCCGTGGCCAAGTCGGTGGATAACAACGATGAGAACGGGACCTTACCCCGAAAGAAATTTCCCAGCAACGCGGAAGAAGTTTGGCAGAGGTCCTCATAGGCTGATTGAGAAACGTCAAGGTGAAGCAACAAGCTGGATCGAAGGTGCCATGCACCACTTCGGAACCTTAGCCACCCAACCACCAGGGCTTCCCAAGCTATGGCTTGCTCCTACGGCCTCTAATGTCTCTCATTGTCTCCCGAAGTCAACTGTTACCCTCGTACGAGCCATGCGGTTATGACGTAAGGCCACAAGACCTTCCAGGAAAGCTTGCCCATCCGGCCTCACGAGGTCCCGTTACCACCGTGAACAACGAACACATCTGGTGGGACGTCTGCGATTGCGGTGCTTGTGCAGGAGGAAATGGAATTCCAGGATGCACGATGAGCGAGGGCCGTCCTCGACGAAAGAAGAAGCTATCTTCTCAAACAAAAGGCGAAAAGAGGTATGAATACTGGTGATCCCAGTCGGAACCCTTGGAGAACCCTCGGGAAAGTTTGACTACTATGTCATCTACTCCGGCAAATCTCCCGGCCCTAGTTACGCACGGGGCCACGGCAATGTTTGCTCCATGATCGAGCGGGACGAGCTTCGCACCGCCACGAAGGCCGAAGGTCCAGATAATCCAACCCTGTCTTGGGAAGATCTCAAAGCCACTATTGATGCTTGAGTAAAAGCTATGACGATGAGCAAGGTAAAATGCGCGGTCGGCCTTACGCCCAATCGAGGCTCACTCCCACTACGAAACTAGGAGAGACAAAGCAAAACCACAAGTCCAGTGAATGTTCGACACGTTCGGTCAAATCCCGGTGAATCCTCCACGGACGGACAAAAGGCCGATCATACGAGCCACGGGCGAAAAGGGACCCTACGCGAAGAAGTTTGAAACCACGGACCCCGAAAGTGAAGATCTGTCTTGGACACGGCTCCAGCCGCACCGGGCTAACATCTCACTCTGGTCACTTACTCACTTCATCTTATCCGCACAAGCTCAAGTTGGAAGAAAGCGTGGCCCGGACCATGGTTCCCATCACGGTAACACACGATGAAGCGGTTCGGATGATTGGCAACGTCAATTACGGCAATATCATCACCTTCGCGAGAACTCGATCTTCCAAAATTTGGGGGCGACCACAACGAGCCTCTCTACATAACGGTTCAAGCGGACGAGCGCCGTCTCCCTCGGGTGTTGGTAGATGGGGATCATCCATGAACGATCCTTCCGGCAAAATGATGGATTTGCTAGGGATCAAAGCAAGCGATCTAAAACCCTCGGCTCGAGCCCAATCAAGGCATACGACTCGGCATCCCGCCCGAGTCTTGGGAATAGCCACCTTGAACCTTTGGTTTGGAAAAGCAAATGGTCCCGAAACAGAGACTTCCAAGTCATCGGCATCCCGATCCACATTCATGCCATTGCAGGGACGCCTTGGCTACATCGGATCAATGGGGTGGCATCCACTCTCCATCGGTGCGTAAAGTTCGTCCAGAGAGCGAGATATGACCATCATCTACGGCGACGGCATAGTCACTGAAGGACCGATACCAACGGCGTCCGGTCTTAGAAATCAAACCCGACGATGATGGCATGATGTTAACGGGGTTCACCATCGAAAGCCCGAGGCCCAGTGTGCCGCGTCGACACGCCTTTGATTTGGGACAAGATCCCTCCCGATGAAAATGATGAAGCACATGGAACTACATCCGGGGCTCGGTTTGGGAAACGCCATCGGGGCACTCAGCAGATCATCAATATCAAAAGAACGAGAATACCTGCACGGCACAGGATACTCTCCTACTCCCAGGAACACATTGCGGAGGACAAGCGAGCTGCACGTAAACGCTCCACGAGATAACAAAAGAGGCTTGCACGCAATCTCAGATCTTCGTCCTTACGGCTTCGCGCGACGAGTACTTGCGAAGGCGGGTGCAGGGTATTCTGTTCTTTGATATTCAGTGATGCGGCGGGTGCCTGATCTTTTCAACCCCCCTTCGTATTAGCTCATCATTGCGAAATGCTGGCTCCCAAATCAAGGCAGGTCGGCGTGGCACACTGGGCGATGGCCTTTGTATCTGCATCATCGTCGGGTTTATTTCTAAGACCGGGACACCGTTGGTATCGGTCGCTCTGTCGCCGTAGATGATATTGGTCATATCTGTTGCCAATGGGCTGAGCTGCGCGCTGATGGTGGTGCCACCCCGTTGATACGTGTAACGGCGCCGAAATGGCGTGGGTGTGGCCCGAGATCGGCTGGCCTGTCGGGGCTACCAAGCGAAAGGATATTCCAGGCTGGCGTAGTCGTATGTGATTGCACAGTCGAGTTGCTTATTCTTTTCAAATATCCATCGACTAGCTGAAAAACGACCGTGGATGATCAATCTACAACGCGCCCGGCGCGCATCGGTGGCTCATTATGCTAGCAGAAACTCGTGTGAAGATCGAGGCCACATGAAAAGTGATATTATTCGCGCGGTGGTACCATCTGAACGCCCTTCATCAGTATTCTTGTGATGAGCGTGGTGCAGGCCTGTGACGTAATGGGAACAGTGAATATTGGCTGGATCTTCGACCTTTAGATCGAGTTCGTCACGTGGCTTCGAGTAACTGGCCTAAGATGGGTGGCCGGAACGTGTCGAAACGTGCTGGAGTGGGAGGCTGATGGCGTGGGCGGCTACCAAGCCCAAGTTGGCTATCATGCTGGCATCAATGTAACATCTTCCCAAGGGTGAACAACTCTTCAGGCTTCGGCGGCGGCGTCGCTCTCCCAGGTGGGGAGGTGCTGGGCTCCTGAGGTTCTCAAGGGTTCCGGCTGTGGGGATCACCAGATTCATGCATAGGCGAGTGGCTGGCTCTTCAGTCGAGGACGGCCCTCTCGTTCATTGCATCACAGGAATTCCATTTCCAGGCAAGCACTGCAATCACTGGCGATGCCAGATATGTTCAGATTCGGCAGTGCTGAATGTGACTTCCTGGAAGATGCTTGTATTACGTCAGCTGCATGGCTCTACGGCGGGGTAACTACAGGAAACGATGAGTAGAGGCGTAGGAGCGATATGTAGGCTTGATGTTAGTGAAGTGATCATCAGCTGCCGAGCTGACCCGCTTCTGGCGTTTGCGGCCAGCCATGAGGACCTGCCAAACTTCTTCGGTGTTGGGAAATTTCTTGGGGGTAAGCAGATCGTTCTCGTCATATCCCAGCGACAGCGTGGTGCAGCAGGCTCTGGCGGCTGGGAAGAGGCAGAGACCATGGCATTGCTTGAGGCAGTTGCTACCGACAGAGAGGAAGGATGATGGTGGGGCAGACAGTGCCGAGATAAAAGGGAAAGCTCACGTGGCATCTTGTTCCCGTTTCTTTTTTTGATTTTTTGTTGTTTTAAGTTGCTTAAAGCAGTGTTTTCTCGAGAATCCTGGAAAAGATTGACCTTCTTTTCGCAACACTCACTAGATCTGAGTGAAACCATCGCATCTTGACTATAAGCCCCTCGTTTCTGCACTGTGTTTCGACATCCCGATGGCGCGGCTGCCCAGCCGCGTCTATAGTTCTAGCGGTGCCGACCCCTAACAATCGAACCTAAGGCAGGCTGTCATGTTGCACGTCGTTAGCCATGTGAATAGTGAGCAGCGACTTGTATCGGGAGTCAAGACAAGCATGACCTCTCTTTACTGCTAACTGGCAGCGAAGAATGTGGCGTCAAGCGTTGAGCTGGGTCCATCGTCATGGCGCGTGATAGTGCTGTGTTGGATCGGGACAGTCTGGAGTGTAACTTTCGAGGAAATCAGGTCAGATTAACATTCATCGCTTTGGCAGAAGCATTCATGTCCATGGTATATGTATCCGGTGCTGACACGGTGGGCACCAACAAGTGCAGGCCAGTGCCAACTCAAGGCACAACGTGCGGGTTGGCACGTGAGATGGGATGACTGGGTGATCCCGTGCGCGCCCAGCTAGGAAAACAGCAGGAAGCAACTGGCTTGACTCCGAGACAAAGTAGCCAGTGTGCCGATGTCAGCAGTCATGTCTTGATGCGATCTTTTGTAACAATAATGTCATGATGTAGCTGGCAGCGTCTTGTAGTAGTGTCTTGATCTCAAATGGCACAGTATAAATGAAAATTTTGAATTTATGCGCGAATGTATATTGATACATTTTATGACCACAAATAAAAACGGCTTGCGTCACACCTAGCGATTTAAGAGAAGGAGAAGCAAAATGGTTGACACAAATCATCGTTTTAAATCTTTGTTTTGTTTAA